>OY757309.1:173822330-174200481 GCA_963583905.1 Stenurella melanura
CCCTCCCCCCACCACCCTCTCCCTTATTAAAAGAGTAGATGAAATTAAATTTAGGTTTTCACTTGTAATTTGGTACATGTATGTATTATAACGATACCTATCTGAAACCAGATTATATTTTGACATGACTTTGTTAAAGGAGTGGGGATAAGTATATGTAAATAAGTAATAAGAGTACAGAAACTTGAAATTCGGTGTATGTTCTAGGGGCCAAGGCCTCAGTTTTCTTAATAATATTTTTCAACTCCACCACCCTTACTCCATTAATTAAGGGGTTGACAAAATAAAATAGAGATATTCACTTGAAATTTGGTAGACGTATGTATTACACCGACATTCTGAACTAGATTATATTTTGGAATGATTCCATTGCAGGGGTGTGAGGTGGTAGGTTGTGAATAGGGGAAAATAAGTAGTGTAAACTAGAAACTTCATTTTTAACGTATATGGTAGACATCAACGCCTCAAATTTTTCTATGACATCTGCCCCAAATATTATTAAAATTCTATGATCAATAATTTCCACATACTAGAGTGCCACTCTAGTCAAGATGTTTCCTTTAAAGCGACTTGGATGAAAAATCTGGATGTGGAAGTAGTGATTCCTTAGGAAGCGGTTTTTTAATTCTTATTGCAAAATGTGAAAGAGGAATATAAATATGTTTTTGAAATAAAAATTACTTGGTATAGGTGAAAAACGCAGGCCATTAAAGCCCGAAAAAGAGTTTTATATCTTTTCATAACCTATTTAGTTTCTCTTTCTACACCTGTTTAATTATATGACAGTTATTAGCATTTTTTGGGTGAAAAACCGCACCTATAATTCACTGCATCCGGCCAATCACAAATACAAATTCAAAAATCACTGTTTCGCTGATTCAATGATGTCTTAAATCGACCGCGATCAGCTCTTGCTGCTGCGGCTGACAATCCACTCGCGTGACAGCCAAGTGTATATTGTTTTTCTGAAATCGGTCAAGAATGCCTACTTTCTCAGCGTAATTTCAGATCCCAAAATACCCTATTCTAGTATTTTAGTCCGTTGCTAAGCAACCATCAGAAAACAGTTCAGAAAAGTTATTTTTTAGTCCGTTGCTAAGCAACCATCAAAAAACAGTACGGGAAAGTTTTTTCCGTCCTAGGCCGGGAAAGTAGGTAAGTTTCCCGTACCGGTTTAATGTTATGCATTTACAAAAAATCCTTAATTTATAATAATATTGATTGCGATTTCAGAAAAACATAGTATGTGTACCTCGTAGTAAAAGCACATTCCCGAACTTCAATGCTTGTTGGTCTTGGCCTAACGCCTCGGCTTAACGCCTCGGCTAACAATTTACATCGTCGTCCGGGAATGTATTGCTTTTACTCCTAGACACACAATATACTATTTTCTGAAATCAGTCAAGAATGTCAGCTTTCTCGGCGCAATTTCAATCCCAAAATACGCTATTCTAGCATTTTAGTCCGTTGCTAAGCCACCATTAGAAAACAGTTCGGGAAAATTTTTTCGTCCTAAGCCGGGAAGTTATAAAAATTCCTTAATTAATAATAATATTGACTGCGATTTCGGCTAACGCCTCGGCCAACAATTTACATCGTCGTCCGGGAGTGTATTGCTTTTACTACTAGATGCACAATATACTATTGTTTACATTTTCCACTTGTTACGTCTAATTTATTTGTACAATAGGTGTAGAAAAAGCCTAGTATTACATTCGCGATTATGATCATTGTTCACTCAGAAGATATGCGCCACTCGTCTACGGCTCGTGGGCTCAAACATCATCTTCGTGAATAATGGCTATCATTATCGCTCATATAGTAATATACTATTATATGATCGTTAATATTTCATATTTTACAAATAGGGGCCATCCATTAATTACATCACGCAAATTTCATGGTTTTTCTAACCCTCCCTCCCCCTATGTCACAAGTTGTCACATTCGAGTCAACCCCTCCCCCCCCCCCCCCGTTGTGACGTCTCACATTTTAAATTTTGAGGTAGAATTTTTCGATTTTTGTTTTTTCTAATTCCATTCAATTAAAACAATGGCATACGTAGATGTAAATAATGTGGTCACAAAAGTTTGAACCCCTTCCCCCCCCTTAAAGTGTGACGTAATTAATGGATGGGTCCATATAGGTGTGCATATTATTTGAGTTTATTTATATTTTTTCCGTACAAATTTGTCTGCTAAATGCGTTAAAATTTTATTTTTGTTCCGGAATTGGCAGCAATGCCCACCTTACGCTGGCAAATCAATCAATCAATCAATTTATTATACCTATATATATTTATAACGTATTTGATTATTACTCATTCACATATTTAGTGTAGACAAATTAGACGAAAATGGACCTAAACTTGAAAAAGTTTACCGAATGAATGAATTTTCACGAAACTTTGTGAATTCTGTTCGTTTTGATGTCTAGATCAAACTCCAAAGAACAAAAAAAATATCCGCTATTGCCCCGCATATAAACAATGATTTTGTTGCTAATTTGTTAAGTAGCAAAATTGAGGTAAATTAAAAGAACAAAATGTATTTTTAGATAACTTGACGAAAAATAACAACTTTTCGAGAATATTTGTATTTTCCGAGAGAGCGGATTCCAAAAATGGGGAGGGCGAATAAAAAGTGACGAGAAAGAACTCCGGAAAAATTCTGGTAAGTAAATGTACTATTAAAATACAAGACTTCCTCTCTCTGACTTTTTCCTAAAGTGTACTCTGTCCAATTTTTTCGGAAAAACACGAAAAAAGACCCTTATCGGAAAATGGAAAATCTCGCAAACTATGAAATTTAAAAATCTGGAAAAATTCAGACGCATGAGACAATACCGGGTGGCGTAATTTCAAAACATACTTATGCACAACGCCAGACCCACCCATCCAAACGCTCATTGGTTATTTCAAAATATACTTACGCTCGACAGGCTTCTGCAAAATGTACTTCATTTCAAAACATTTCATAACGCACAACATTACCTGCCAAAATATACGCCAGCACAACGAGACCTTTCGAAGTATACATCGTTACAGCACAAAAAAAATGGTCTTTGCATACCTTAAATAATTCATAATGCATAATCAGCTTTAAAGGAGGCTTTAACAAAAGTCAAATTATGGAACTGGCTGTAAAGCCAAATCTTACCAATTTATTGCAACTTTGTTATTGTTATAAAATTAAAGATTCTTCTAACAAGTTGGAAATAATTCGATCGAGACAAAAGTAACTTTTTTACTTTTAAGAGTAAAATACTTAATATATTTTAGTATTTGGCCTATTATTTAAAATATTGGTAATAAGGGAGTGCTTTGGATCCACAACCTCGTCCTTTTGTCTAACAAATTGTCTCTTAGGCGATTCTTGTTTTACTTGGTTAACGTCTGTATGATGGCAGTAATACATTTTTCTAAATACCATTCTTTGTAAACGAGTCCATGTATTTCGCACAACCCATTGGCTTTTGGATACAGTATAAAATTTCTGGACCCACACATAACACTGGTTGTTACAATTGTCTTCAGATTCTTGCAGTTTCAACCTCAAGTGTGCTTTATAATCGGATTCACCATTAAATTTTAATATTTCCACATTTCCTTGCTTACCGACAACACTAGTTAAAAGAAGTTTTAATGTATCCATAATTATTGGTAAAATTCACTAAAACAAATACAAGCGATACTTTTCCACGCTGTCAATAACTTTGCAATGTTTTTTTTAGGATATTATTGTTTTTGAGGTAGAATAACAGTGCTGTATTAGCGCAATCATTTGGGAAGCGCTGTAACGGTGTATGTTTCGAAAGGTCTCGTTGTGCTGGCGTGTATTTTGGCAGATAATGATGTGCGTTATGAAATGTGTTTAAACGAAGTACATTTCGCAGAAACCCGCCATACGTAAGTATATTTTGAAATAACCAATGAGTGTTTGGATGGGCGGGTCTGGCGTTGTACTGATGTATGTTTTGAAATTACGCTACCGGGTGTAACAGGATTATGGTATACCCCCCTTTGTCCTTTAGTTTTGAAGATAATTGATTGAAATTTAGGATATACTACATACATAATAAACGGCACTTTTTGACATACAATTGATTTTTTTTCACTTCCGGTTTCGCTGGAAGTGACACTAACTTTCGATTTTTAAATGGAACATCCTATACATTATTCCATTTGAAAAAATTGAGTTTTGGCCCAAAAACAATTTTGGTGAAATTTATTTGCTCATAAATCACGTAATTTAGTGTCTTTAACGGGATTTCGATTCTTGTAGCATTACACGGGTCATTTAGAAAAAATCGGGACCGTCATGGCACATAAACGAAAAACTAAAAATTATGTTATAAATATAATGCCTTTCCTGCAGAATTACAGTCTCTGGAAGTTAATAAATTTTGAAAATTCAAAGATTTCTAACTTCCAGTGGCTGTAATTCTGCAGGAAAGGCATTAAATCAATTTTTTCATATGACATTTTTTGTCCGGAAGCCCTTGACCTACCTATTCCCAAAGTTTGAAGAAAATTCCACCGAAATGATTTTCCCAATGCTAATGGTGCAGGGTCCTTTATGTCCGGATTAGCCATCTTGAATGTTGAAATTTCAAAACGGTTTCGATAGAGTTAAAGGCAATTCCAGGCCTGGGAATTGTCGTTTGATCAAAATATGAGCTATTTGCCCCACTGTGGCGCCCCGCCGGTCAGCTCTCTCTTGTAGTGAGTCAGTATTATTCCGCCTCTCCACCAATATTATTCTTATTGTTATTATTAGTATAATTATAATTGCTAGTAGCAGGGTTACAACTATTATTTATTACTAATAATTATAAAATCAGTTTATACTGGAACACGAGCGCGTTTTTTTTGCAACTTCTAGTTCTAGCTGCTGCTGACTAGGTCGGTTTATGAAAATAAGATCTGGCTATTTTTCTTAAATCATGTTGAATAAATAAACATTCCGCAAAATTTCAACTGCTACAAAGCTCTTACATCGACATCATTTTTATGACAATAAGACAGACGCCACTGTCATTCAAATGCTGCCAATTTGATAGACAAAATAAAGTCACCAAGAATACAACTGGCTCTTACAGAGTTTGAATATCTCTTTTCTTTACTACGGAAACAGCCTCGCAAGTTTTCTGTGAATCGCCCTGTATATGATTATTTATTAAATCAAAATATCAGAATATTTCATCGCTTACCATGAAGAAAACCATCATTTTATTTAAAATTAAATGAAATTGCTGCTGCTTGGTGGAATTTTATGAGATTGGAATAATGAACATAAAGTTGGCACCCAGAATTAGCACCCCAGATTGACACTAGGTCTGAAACGGTAACGTAAAGAGCGGCCGCGCCACCGTTGGCGGGGATTATCTTGTTTTAAAGAGTAGAAGAGGCCTGTCGGGGGTGGAAAGCGGCAGCGCGTTGCCGGATCGAATTTTCCGATGTAAAAAAAATTTCCGGCTCTAAAATGCACATGCAAAAAGCTGCCGCGATTCGAGTTGTGGCAATCATCATGATTCAGTGTAAACTAACCGCCTTCTAATTTTCAGCGCGGCAGCTCAATGCCAAGTCGAGTCTTCCGGGGAAAGAGTTTTCCGACCGCGGAAGGGAAGGGCCAAGAGCTGCCGCGATTTTCTCTCTGTGGATGCTTTTCTTTTAACAATAGGTACCTTTTGACCTATTTTCAGCGCAGCAGCTCAATGCAAAGTCGAGCTTTTCGGAAGGAAAAGAGTTTTCCGATCGTGGAAGGGAAGGGCCACGAGCTTGGCTTGGCATTGAGCTGCCGCATGCCGCGTTGAAAATAGGTCAAAAGGTACCTATTGTTAAAAGAAAAGCATCCACAGAGAGAAAATCGCGGCAGCTCTTTGCCCTTCCCTTCCACGGTCGGAAAGCTCTTTCCCCCGGAAAACTCGACTTGGCATTGAGCTGCTTCGTTGAAAATTGGAGCGCGGTTAATTTACACTGAATTATGATTGCCACAACCCAAATCGCGGCAGCTCTTTGCATGTGCATTTCAGAGCCGGAAAATTTGTTTACATCTGAAAATTAGATCCGGCAACGAGCTGCCGCTTTCCACCCCCGACAGGCCTTTTCTACTCCTTGAAATAAGATAAGCCCCACCAGCGGTGGCGCGGCCGCTCGTTACGTTGCCGTTTCAGACCTAGTGTGAATCTGGGGTGCTAACTCTGGGTGCCAACTTTATATTCATATTGGAATAAGGGAGGAACTGTGGGAGGAAACTATTTTCGATACAGTAATTCCCTTTAACAAATACCATATTAAATTCTAATTTTAAATAATTACGGGAGCAACTACTATTAATGCTACAAAGAGAATCTAATTAGCATCTATACCTATAGCGCACACAAAAACTAACTTTTTATTTCCTTGTATTTTGTAAACTGTAGATCCATAGGTCGCTGGTTCAAATTCGGCTCGAAGGACCAAATGCCACTTTAGGGATCTAATTGAATAATTAGATTGTATTTCCAAGTATGCTAAATGATTACTAAAATACTAAGTCAGAAAATAACAGGTCGAAAACTTAGCACCGTTGTTGTTGTGATGTTCTTTTATGAGATTGGAATGGGATAGGAACTGTGAGAGGAAATAGTTTTCGACACTAAAAACAATTGTAATTTACTTCAATAAATAGTATATAATTTTAAATAAATGCGGGGAATTACTTTCTAACGCGACACTTCATCTTCTACCTATAAATAGCACACACTAAAATTATATTTGCCCACTTCAAACACAAGTTGATAAAAAGGGCCATTCAACAAATAAGTTCACTTTTAGAGAAGGAAGTCGTTCAAATAATACAAACTGAACGGTGGAGGAGGGGCTCACAAAAAGTGAACGTTCTCACAAAAAGAGACATTTCAAAATTTTTATTGGAAAATCCATGATGGCGGATAGTTTATTGTCATTTACTTAATATCCGATTCTTCTAAAAACTGGTTCCTGGCAATTTTTGAAGTTGTAGATTATAAATAGGTATCTAATTGAAATACAAAAATTCAAAATGGCGGCGTTAATGTGGCGGACAAGTTTGATCATTTATCCTCTGATTCGACTGAGATTTACTAAGCTTGCAAATTAGAAATATTTGGTCGGAATTTAACAATTCAAAATGGCGGCGTCAATGTGGCGGACAGGTTTTCCAATTTATTGTGTGATTTGTTTGAAAATCGGTATCCGGGGTTTTCGAGGTCGCAGATTATAAATATTTAGTCGAAATTTAAAAATTTAAGATGGCGGCTTCAAGGCAGGTTTTGTCATTTATGGGTAGGCAGTATTATTAAGAAACATTATTGATTTATGTTTTTGATCTGTGGTACTGCTTTCGAATCTAATAAACGCACTAGTGTAATTGGGATAAAACTAAAAAGAAGAAAATAAGTAGATATTTAAAAAAATAACAAACACGCTTTTAAAATGCTTTTCAAATGTTTTTTTTTTAAACACGAACTGAATCTGTTAAAAAAGTGCACTGAAAATAACGTTAATAATGATATCATTATTGTAAAACGAACGTTTGTGTAAGGGAGCCGCATAAACGTTACAAAGTGTTACAAACGGGGTTTGAAAATAGTCAATTTTTGTGAACATATTTGTTGAATAAGTCCAACAAAGTAATCCCCATATAAGAACAAAAATATACTCACTTTGGCTGCATCACGTCTGCTGCTAAAGATGTATGCTGGAATTCATCCTTTGAATCCAGGAAAGGATATCCGTTGAGCGCTATATGCGCGTCGTAAATACCCTGTCTGCCCAGCGCGTCTCCTACCCACTTACTCGCCATTGCGGCGGCCATAAGCGGCACGATATATCGCACTCCTCCGGTAAGTTCGAACATTATCACTACTAAAGACACAGTCATTCTCGTAACGCCACCAAGTACCGCCGCGGCACCCACCATAGCGTACAGTCCGGGGGTGATACAGTCATCCCCCGTCGAACACTCGCCACTGAATAGCCAAATTTTGGGATAGTTGTAGGCGAGCTGCTCCATACCTATGCCTACTATCCTCCCTACGATGGCGCCCAGGCAAAGTGAGGGTATGAAGAGACCACATGGTACCTTCATGCCAAAGGTGAATATGGTCATGATCAGCTTGAGGATAAGCGCGAGGATTAGAAGCCAAACGGCTTTGTAGACTCCGGGGCCAGCAGCGGCAATCTCTATCGCCGAGTTGACGTCCGTGAAATTACGATTGTAGTCACTGGAAACAAAATTAGATATTAGAATAAACGCCTCAGTGCAATATTTTGGGAAAAAAATTAATTTTCAAATTATCAACTCAGTTTTCAATTTTATAGTATAAGAAAAGACATGCAGTTTTCTGACGCTGAATTTCTAAATCATCGTTTTTTTCTGTGATAATGCGGTGACAATTCCGCTTACTCAGTGGCTATACAAGAAGACACCGCATGTCTTTCATGGGCGTAATTTCAGCGTTTTAACTGGGGTGGCAAGGTATACCGGGTCCGGGGATCTCCCTCGGGAAATTTAACAAAACTGGCATTAAATTGTTAATTTTTTTAAGCTTTTTCAGATTATTTTCACCACAAAATAATCGCTAACATTCTTTATTTACCCAAAAATATTCATTGTTAATTGTTGTTGATTAATGGCCAAACGATTTGCAATTTGTAAAGCAGATATCACAACTCAAGAGTAGGCCTATTTTTAATTGATTGAGCTTTCTGCCTGATCTTTTAATGTAAGTAAAAACGAAGCAAACATCATACAAAAAACAAAGCTTTATACAACTTTTAGTCAATGTCCATCACCACAAATTATTTTCTCATTTTACTACGTCACGCCTGCTACTCACTATTTCTATTTAACATTATAACATACAAGCTCATTTTATTTTTCTGCGCTAAATAAGGCTTGATTAATAATGAATGAAGAAAGTGCTGTGCTTGCAAAATTTTATTTTACAAATATTTGTAAATTATTGATATTCTGAGGTGGCAAAATACTAGGTTGGACAATTCTGGGGTGGCCACTGCTACCCCTTGCCACCCCTGAATTATGCCACTGATGCCTTTCAACAGAATATCGTTCACATTTGTGGTACCTCCTAAGAGTTCTAAGAAACTCAAGTTTATAACTCGCCAACTTGATTAATTAACGCGTATATCAAAAGGGTCATATCTAGTCTTAAAAGTATACCTGTAATGGTTCTAATGTCAAGCGTTTGCTATGTGCCTGTGAACATTTTGTATAATGTGGCATGTAAAGTAAAAATGACAAACAAAACATTTTTTAACGAAAAATTCAACATATTTTTAAAATGTGAACTAATTGATTTATTATTCGTTTTTTTTGGCTTCGTTAAACTCGAGATTAAATTTTAAAAAACTTGATTTCAAGAAGGAAAAAAATGCCGTCTTCGTGTTAGTAATGCTAAAAGTACACATAATTTTTATTCCCAATACGATAGGTTCAATTTTTTAAATGATGGAGGATAATAATTATATTTGAGTTCTAGCTGGCACAATTGCCAAGGAGGAAACCTGTTACACTTTACAAAAAAATATACAGGGTGGCCACTTGAAGAAAATTAGAAAACGAAGCAAGATAGCAATATTTGGAATATAATTGTCACTATTGTACTAAAGATATACTTTTAGTAAAGATATACAGGGTGGCCACTATAAAAAAAAAAGAAACGAGAGAGAATAATAATCGGAATATAGTTGTCATTATTGTTACAAAGAAAACCTGACATAACTTTTAGTTAAAATAATATACAGGGTGGTCATCCGACAGAAAACAAATAATATAAAATGTGCCAAATTGGAATGTTCTGCGTAAATGCCATTAGAAATTTATACCATTTACACCATAGTTGAAGTATTTCTTAAGATGACCGCCCTGTATATTGTTCAATAAAAGTATAAACAGGTGTCTTTCTTGACAAATGTGTTAACTATATGATAAATATTATTGCCACGTGTCATATTTTTTCATTATTCATTGTATTTAGTTGATTCACCCAGCATATTCTTCATTGGCAGTGACCAAACCAACAGAAGAAGAATAATGATTATGTAAATATGTATTATATATTTCATTCTGATGTGCCAAGATTACGGTAATATAAGCGAGTTAATAATAATTATTTGATATTTTTAATTTTCAAATCGGCGCTCCTTGTACTACTCGTAGGTGCTCTGGTCGCCCCATCCTTCCGCCGGTCCTGGCCTTTAGGGCTCAATCAAAAATAAATGTTCTAGCAAAATGGAAAAAACATTAAAAAAAAACTGAGAAAACATTTTTAATACAGGAGCCAGCGTTCAGTTACCTGACACATTTTTAATAGATAGAAACATTATTAATTGTCTTCCTTAGAACATGGCAAACAAAGAAAGTGATACGAAAAATGGTCTTAGTAGTGGAAACTTCACCAAATGACCCAAAATGTCTTGTACAATTGTTACAAGTATCTGTATCAAGCGAATATTTTTTTGTATCAACGTCTGGCAACTTAGTGATTACAAAAATACAACTGGCATACATTCAAGTTAGTGGAGGTTCAGCGACAGACATTCTGAATCTGCACATTATGTCACTGGGCATGACAAAGATGTATCAAGCCGTCTTTTCTTGTTATAAATTAATTACCACTTAGTTTTAAAAAAAATTCAATCGGGATACATCCTGTTGCCTATTGGCATTATTTACTTTGATACAGAGTAGCTCTGCACTCAAATGCAGTATACTATGAACTGATTCTAATGCACTATTTGTATTGGCAATACTTACTACGATTCAGAGTTATTCCTTTTATTAAATGTTCTAAGATGCCAGTATACTACTGCCTTACAGCATACGCATTAATCAGAGATAATATTTACTGCGACACAAGAAGATATAACAAACACGTGCCCTAGTGAAGCAATAATAATGATAATCCACACAAAATATTGAAAATATATAAATTTATTTTGACAAAGTTTATAAATTCATTTTGGATATACGCATGAGTTTCCATCTGTATATGTAGTATTAACGAATGCGCCCATGGGACTTCGCATTGGGTTTATTTTGAGATACATTTTTTACAAAATTTTGTTTTCGCTTATTCTTTTTCTGGTTATATACTTCTAGGTTTGATGGTCTGCCTGCTTCAACACGTTTTGCTCCTGATGAGACGAGGCCTAATTTTCCTCCTGCCAGGTTTGACGCCGATTTGTCTTGAAAAGTGCGTCTGTTTACGTTACAAAAAATTGTTGCCAATTGCGTTGGTGTTTTTATCATTTCTAAAGTGGCATTAATTTTGATAACACAATTTGTTAAACCACCTCAATTATTTTGTGAAGTAGTTTATATTACCCTTTTAAAATGTCCATAGAACACTTCTACAATGGCGACGTGTTTACCATGCAACTCTGGATCATTTTGGTCATTATTAAACTAGAATGAGTGTTATCATTATTTTGCTTGCTTTGGTCGATGCTTTGGGCGATCATTGCATCAAAAAAGTTCTCAGGAACATCATGGCCAAGACTAAGCTTAACAAGTAATTTCTTATCACGTGGTGTGTTTTGAAAAATAATTCCAAATTTTTCTTGGACTGCATCATAGTAAGCATTGCCAATACAAGTAGTGCGTTAAGCTTAGTTCATAGTATACTGCATTTCAGTGCAGCACCACTCTGTATCGTAGTAAAGAATACCAAGTACAGTAGCGGACATTTTAAATCTGTGGGGTGTCTGCTTTTAAGCCATGGTTAGTAAATGTCAAGACAATTTTTTCAAAATAATTCAAATTTTTTATAAATTAAGTTTCCACCACTAAGAACAATTTTCATATCACTTTCCTTGTCTGCCATTTTATAAGGCAAAGAACCAACCATGTTTCTAGCTGTTACAAATGTGTCAGGTCATTGCACGCTGACTTATGTTCAAAATATACATATCTTGAATGAGAAAATTAGTATTTTTCCAAAATTTGTTCAAATTTTCCTTATTCTATATTATCTACTTTTTTATAAAAACGGTTCAGTAGATTCCTCGTTATTCATACGAAACGAATGAAATTTGTTATCAAGGCCTTAATGTAATTACAAATTTATTATAGACATTTATATTTTTTTTTATAAAACTCTCTTGTTACATACCTACATCGAGTTATACTATTTGGACTACGTATTTCAAATTTCATGGATTTTTTGTAATCACAGCTACTTTTGTTCAATAGTTTAATTTCATTCGATTAAAAAAAAGACCTACTTTTTCATATAACCAGTATATATATTTATATTCAAAATAAGATGAGGAATTCGAATATACAAACAGGGAAATGCAAAAGAAGGAAAAAAATATACACCATATATTTCTCATCTTACTGAAATAGCAGATCTAAAATCTCTAAGAAAAATTACACCCGACCAGTTTTTGAATCACTTGAATCGTATGAAAATAAAGTCACACATAGGGGTGCGAATTTATAGTACAACACTGTGTACTTGGTGGAGATTTTCCTACGTAATGCTTTAAAGATAAAAATTATCTGGTAAACATAGCTTTATGAATCATATGAAAAATATGCTTCATTTATTGTGACAAAAAATAAACATCAATGACCCTTTTGATATGTATCCGGAATGTTATCTGTTTTCAATTCAGACAGACCTCCTTTGATAAAATCATTTTGAAATAACATTCTTTGCGGTGTTACTGAGATTTTTTCTCAAACGGTTAGAGAAATCTAAATTTGACAAAAGTTAAAGAACGAGGCATTGATAACTATATTTTAAAAAATTATAGGGTAAAGAAGTATTAATTTTATAATGGCGGTGAAGGATTTAATTTTCAAAAATGCACTAAAATCTGACTTGCTATCAAAGGTCATCCAGACGAATAACTTCGTCAATGGGATTTTAAGCAAGACAAAATGAATCAGCAAAATGCAACGGTCAGTTTCTATAATTTTCCAATCTACCTCGAAGAGAATCTGAGCCTTTTTGTGCCAGTGGCTTGCCGTAAACTTGCCCGAAACCTACTTCCTACCGTTGATTTATGCCTGAATATTGCTGTAGATAATTGCTTGCTATTGCCTGTTTTCTTTTACTGCTTTTACTGTTTTTTTTACCGCTGTTACTGTTTTTACCGCTCTTACCGTCTGCCTGCTTACCGCTGTTATCGCTCTATTGCTTTAATGCTTAAACCGCTACCGCTTAAAAATAGTACTAATCTAGTAGTTAACTATCTTCTCACCGCCTGGTTCCTCGTACTCGTAGCTTTGTATGTCTCAAACATTAAGTTACTTGACCGTTTTTATTGTTATTGTCAATTTAATCATATTTAATAAACTTTGTCATTTACCGACTTGTGCGTTTTACTGTTGAATGTGAGTGAAAAATCTAATCTGCTTGCGAGATCCCTGGACATATCCGTTCTTTCATTGTAGCTATCCCAGCCCTGCTACAAGTATCCCTACAGGCTGTGTTAAGAGGCTAGTGTGGGACTTTTATCCCACGTAAACATTAGAAAGGAGGCGCTCGAGGAAAGCCGAATCTAACCGAAATTGAGCTCAGCACTAAAGTGACGCTTCCACTTATCTATGCGCTAGGCAACTGGAAGAAAGTATGTCACAGTAGGTATGTGCCTATTTTTTACAATTTGTATATTTTTTGTTTCTGTTTGATTGGAAAATCTGTCAGTTCCCAATTAACCAAATACAACCTCCAGCTGTACTAGAATTAATTACGACATCCTAGATTTTAATTTTGTTTTCCGTAATCTATATAACATGTCCGCATCCTAACCTGATTTCTGGGAAATCTGACGATGTTTAAGTTCATCACGCCTTCCTAAACTCTCGTGAGTTTTTACTTTAGTTGGAATGACAGCTCTATCAATATGAGAAAGTCTAATAATCGGACGCAGTCCATCACCCTCACCACCAAAATATTGCACTATAGAGATTTTTCCTTACGAAAATTCTTTAAATAATTAAAGAGTTCAAAAACCCAAATATCAAATTTTTTGAAGAATAACAAATACATTATAATTTAATTATCAAATTACAGGTTCAAGCATAACACGGGGCTGTGATTTTTAACAAAAGCATGTAAATACAAGGAATACTTACCATAAATTGTCAGAATTGGATATTCCACACTGGCTGAATAACAAATATATCAGCTGGCTGGTGTTCATTCTGGTGTAAGGATTGGGGTAGGCTATAATGCCGGTCATTACCGTAACTACCAGAACTTCTGTTACAGGATATTGACCTAATTTTGAGAACTTCCTGTATCTGCACCAATACAAGTTGGCTTTGATGAATATCGTCGCTATTACACCCTAAAAAATATTTTCGTTTTATTTTTGTAAAAGCGAATTTGAAAACATATAAATGGGAAAATTGCTATAATAAGTACGAACTACAGCCATATGAACATGACACTTTTGTATTTGTTGAGACATTTGTAAAATTAACGAGGCATTTAAATATTACCTGTCATTTTATTTTCAATTCGATGTAGTTATATAGGGAATCGCATTTTGAAAGGTGCACAAGTATTATGATTACAGGAAGTTTTGTGTAAATACAGCATTATTACCCTCATAATCATAATTATACAAATACAGGATGTGTCATAAAGATAATGTAAGTAATAACTTATACGGTACGTATTTTCTTGTCCTATGTTCAATGATGTTTTTTATACTACATGCTCTCTATAATTATACAGGGTGTTTCAAGTATGAGGTCATTCATTTCCAGGGCTGATTCTACATAAAAAAATATGAAAAAAAGTTCTTATAAACGTGGATTCGGAAATCTCTCATAAAGACGCAGCGGGCCTTTGAAGGGGGTAGCCAAAATGAGTGAAATTGCATTTGTTATTCTCTTGAATAAACTAAGGAAAAATAACAAATTATTACTAAATTAAAGGACTCAACCGGTTTTAAAGATTAACAAATTAAATTAAATGTTCAAAATGGGCGGCATTCATTTCCACACAACTGGAAAAATTCCTTCGGGTTAAAATTTCTCGGAACCAGTTAGTCCTACGGCGTTACAACAAGATAACCATTTTTGTGTATTTATATTCAAGGAATCATATTCCGATGAGACAATTGCAGAAAATTCACATTAAAAAATGTGGGGGAGAAGTAAGTCGCCCGTTTCAAATTTTGTGCACCCCCGATTGAGTTTACCCTTAGTGGATAACATCAGATAATGACCTTTATTGACATCGAATCACGTGCAAAAACTAGTCACTTAGCTCAAAGGGTTCCTGAGATATGATAAGATGACTTTGGGTGCCTCCTTCAGAGACCCGCGGAACCCTTAGCAGGAATTTCCGGATCCGTGTTCATATGAACTTTTTAAAATATTTTTCTATGTAGAATCACCCATAGAAATTAATGACCGCATACCTTAAACATCCCGTATATATTTTTTTACAAACTCGAAAAATGAGCGTAAATTCAATAATAATCAACTATATTTTGTACAAAATTTCATTTCGCATCGGTTGCTAGGCAAGAAATGCAATATGAAATATTTTGTGTTCGGGCCACTATAAGATGATAGGGGCTTAACACACATTATGACGTTCAGCGACGATGAAGTCAACAGCTCGTTATTCAAAGCAACAAAGAATATTTACATATTGCTCTATATGAATGTCTATAGTATATCAAACGTGAACATGTGAATATGTTATCTTAGAAAAACTACAGAATGCAACTCGCACATAATGGCCATTTTATACTCGTAAATTGTAGCACTTGTCTTTCGGCATACTCTTGCAAAATGAGCCTCATATTGTGCCTGCTCCATAATATTCCTTAACTGCAACTGAATAGTATATTCTATAACAAGTTATGGAATAAGCCATTCCAAAACGTGTTGAAGACTATACTTTCCCTAACAAGATTTTAGAAATTATACAAAAAAACTTTAAAACTGTTCAAAACGTCAAATGCGAAGCTACCTTTTGTTCGACGTAACCATAGCAACCGAACCACTAACAGCTTCTGATTCGTCGAAAGCCGTGCGGTATCATACCATAACAGTGTGTTGGAATGATACTTGTTCTGACACAATTTTTGGTTGTAGAATTTGTAATTTCTGAAATGGTGTTAGAGAAAAATTGTTTGTCTATGACATACAGTGATTTTGAAGAGAATGCAGTGAATATTGCAATTTTAATCCGTAGTGCTTTGAAGATTAATTAATTAACCCGTAGTGTCTTAATTTTAAAATTTCATGTTTTTACAAAAAAAAGAAAATCTAAATCCGCCGCGCAAGATAGACACAGATGCATAAACCAAACAGAAGTACTGAAATTCATTAAAAGAAATAATAGAATGTAGTGCATGGAGGACAGATGCTTATCTTGGGTTGGAATATAATAGACTGTTTTCTTGAGAAGTTAACATGATGTTTTTGAGTACTACTGTTAATACACTGGAAATATGAACTGGAATGGAGTATATAAAAGCACTGGAACAATGAACTGGAATAGGGCATATTTTAACTGGTAGAGTTCAGTGGCCCGAGATGTCAAAATCCATCAAAAACCTGGAAGTACATAATTTTTAACGTCAATTTTGCTAAAATAATAACAGACCGTTTGCGTCAAATTTGGGTATTGCAAGCTGCATTATTAAAATGGCGAGTAATTGTTGTGTCAAAAAGTATAATTTGTGGGTTAAAAACCTTAATTATTTAATTCTATAATATAACCCACTTTTCAGTGAATACAGCTTTGTTATTGTGAATGAACATTAGTGTCCCTGGAGGCGTATTTTAGACATCAAAACTCTTGCACACAACATTTGAATACCAACACTCGCCGCGCGTTTTGCTAACCACGTTAGCTTCCACGGGAGACGATTAAAACTGAGATGCTTAAAGCTTAATTTTAATCATCTCCCGATGATGCTAACGTACTTAGCGAAACGCGCGTCGAATCTTGGTATTCCAGTTTTGTGTTTCAGAGTTTTAGTGTTTGTGGGAACCACACCTCCAGAGGCCACGTCACTTTAAAGATTCCAGCCCCTTCCAGGAAAATCAGTGTTTTTAAACCTCAAAAACATTTCATAGCTGCAATAAGAAGTACCCAAAGACAACACATATCCATTTGACATATCATACTAAACTTATGTAGTAGTACCTAAACCTTCTTGGAGAGAGTGGTGTTTTATAAGTATTACATTTTGCTCTTCAAGGTATCGATAGAATTACGAAACTTCAACTTGAACGGGTTTCTAGAATTTATTTCATAGTGTTCTTTCGTATCTAAAATTTGAGGTTCTGCATGTAACATATGATTCATTCTCTATTCAGAATTATAGGTTTGAAATCGTTACTACCATGTAATGCACTATGGAGATAAAGGAAGCAATGTGGAAGCAATTAGGAAATTGCTCTGTAAAATTTCCTCATTTTCCCATGTAGGTAAGTATATCTTGTTCTGTTTTTACGGTTATTCAATTTAAATTACGCGGCTTTTTTTATTAGTTACATATTCACATATTTAGTTGGTATGTACATAGTTTTCGGAGTAACCGTGGACTGAGGTACGCGGACTTGGATGAAAAGTGATTAAGTGAGTGTGTGATTGATTGGAGAAACATTAGACGAGTATACAGAAAGTGTTAGAACATGATTGTTGGATATATGTTACAAGATAGACAATTATTGGTCTTGGAACTATGCAGAGACTAGCCTCCTACTTTTGTGTCTTTCGAAGGAGCGTTGTGTTTATCCCCGGCGCAGAAACTCTTCAATAGTCATAAGGTAAGGAAGCTTGTACTACTACAAATATCCATTGGAAAATCTTTATTATTTTTTAAAATTATTCCGTGCATAGACCACGTTATTACAACGTCCACAGCCAGTGTTAAAAATATTACCCTACCATTGTTGTTAAATAATAACTAAAATTCAAGAAGTAAACACTAAACAACAATTATGGTGCACATAGCGAATCTGAGACCAAAACACCTCAGTTATAGTCCAAGAAACCACGACACTAAAACCTGCTGCATAGAATACTGTCACAGAATTTGTAAAATGTAGAAAATATGCTTGTAAACATTGAACAGATGGCAGAATTTTAAAAATCGTGACCAAGATATTCTTGATTAAATTAATTCGCAGCTATAAGGTGACAATTAAAGGTAAATATGTTCATGTGTGTTCATTAAGTATGTTTTTTTTTCGACCGACCATAAAATACACCTTTTCTGGAGAAATTTTCGGATAGAAAGTAACGTCTTTCGGCCTAGACCGGAAAGTGGGCATCCGAGATCGGCAAAAGCTTTTCGGTTCCCCGTTATTCTCTTTTCCGATACATGAAGGTAACAAAATGCTGCCAATTTTTGGTATAGGTGGCTTTGCTTTCTTGTTGGCACGGAAACGAACTTGTGTTAAGTGTCAAATAGATAGACGGTTACTATTCGCCACAGAAAGATGGTTAAATGATGAAAGTTTTGAAATACTTTATGACCTTCTTGAAATAAATACACTTCTATAAATAGGTATTAGGCCCAGCGACATTTTTTTTTATTTATGACCACACCGTTGAAACTTTTTGTATCTGTTATTTGGATGGAGTCGGACAAATTTGGGACTTGGCACATTATGGTAGTGGGGCGTTTGTCTGTTAAGCTGTCACGAAGTAGTCAATTTTATGCAAAAAAAAAATTTATAACCTCATTGGTAATTTTATTTTAATCAATAGTTTTTATCATATAACTAGCGAAAAAAAAATTGTCGGACAAAAATAATGGGTCAATTGACGCGTCGGACACGCTAAACACGTCAAGTTTATGTAGAAAAAAAATTTATTACCACACGGTTGATTTTAACAGAATCTACCATAAAAAATTGTTGCAATAATGTGGTAACCTTGTCGGACAATTTTTATGGGGCATATGCGCAGTCGGATGCGCCAAAGTCGTCAACTTCCTGCAAAACTTTTATTTACAACCCTTTTTCCGACAAAAAAAGGAAGTTATAAGTAATTATAATCTAAATCAAAATATCTAAGTGTCCGACAAAAATATTGGGGCAAATCGCCAGTCGGACAAAAAAACTAAATTTTTATAGGTAATCGATATTCGCAAACTGTACAGGGTTTCTGCATCCCTTATTTTTACAACCATTTTTCCGACAAAGGTAGGAGGTTACAAGTAATTATTTTCTTAAATAAAAAATGCAATTGTCTGACAAAAATATTAGGGCAAACGTACAAAAAAATTTAATTCTTATAGGCTATCGACGTTCTTAAACTATAAAGGTGAGTTAATGCTTATTATTTTATATATATGTTATGAAATAATACATAAAATATTATTATTAAATATTATTATTAAACAAATATTGTTCAGAAAATCAAATAATATTATTGAAATTATATACATAAATAATAATAATAATAATAATAATAATAAAAGTATTTTATTGGTTAAAAAATAAATAAATAACCAAACATTATGGAAGATTACACTTATCCAGAGCTCGCGGATATGCACTTGGTGTATGGAGAAATTGGTGGAAATGCAGCTGGTGCGGAAGAGCTTTATCGTTTAAGGTTCCCCAATCGACGTCATCCTTGTGCTCGTACATTTGTTGGTATTGACCAGCGTCTTCGAGAAACAGGTCGTCTCGATGGACATGGAGGAGAACGAGGTCCACAACCTAAAGAAAGGGTAATTGACGCAGAGGTTCAAATTTTGGAACTTGTAGAAGAGGATCCAACTTTAAGCACCCGCGATATCGCTAACCGTGTGGAAGTATCCCATTTTGTGGTATGGAGGACATTGAGAGATATGAACTTACATCCCTATCACTATCAACGTGTCCAAGCACTAGAACCTCAAGATTTTGCATAGCGAATGCAACTTTGTAGCTGGATTTTAAGAAAACACGCGGCAAATGAGGATTTTTTAAACGTTCTGTGTTTCTCCGATGAGTCGTGTTTTACCAGAAATGGAGTGTTTAAATTTAAAAATATGCACTATTGAGCAGACGAAAATCCACGTGTAATGAGAAGGGCGCATTTTCAACGACAGTTCGGCGTTAATTTGTGGGCAGGAATTTGCGATAATGAAATAATTGGACCTATACAATTACCCGCTCGATTAAATGATGATGTATACTTAAATTTTTCGCAACAAACACTGCCAAATTTGCTGGAAGATGTACCCTTGGCTACGTGCAGAAGAATGTGGTATTTGTACGATGGCGCGCCAGTCCATTTTAGTTTGTCTGTTCGAAATTGTTTGAGCAGAAAGTTTCCTCAACGATGGATTGGACGTGGCGGACCAGCACCATGGCCTGCTAGATCGCCCGACTTAAATCCGATGGACTTTTATTTTTGGGGCATTTTAAATCTCTGGTTTACCGTGATTACCACTTTAGAACAATTGGAACAACGTATTTTAATGTGCATAGCAACCATAAAAAATGATCCTAATTTACCAAATATATTGAACGAAGTGCGTATGTCCTTAGTTCGACGTGCCGAAATGTGTATACGTGGAGATGGAGGTCATTTCGAACAATTTTTGGTTTCGAACAAGGTATGATTATTATTATTATTATCATTATCTTTCCTTTCTCTCGCACTGAGCGGTACTTTATCTCATGCACATCGGCCTGACGGCAAGATGTGCAATAAGTCAGTCATATCTATGCGAGAAACTTGCGGACGATGCTACAGGTGTTCAAGATCACTGATTTTTTAATATCCCTCACGACACTAGGATTTATATTTAATGCGGTATTATTATTATTATTATTATTATTATTATTATTATTATTATTATTATTATTATTATTCGCTGTCTTATTTTCATCTGTTTATTAATGTTTACATTGATTTTCATAGAGACCAAAGACTCGATTTTTAGTTTTCGATACCTGATTGGGAAAACTTATGCGCTTAATCCGTTAAAAAAATCAGATTTTTTCCCAACTTAAAATACACAATTATTTTCTGTTATCGTATCTCGGACGTCTAACTGTTCATTTTCCAATTTCATAAAATAATTTTAAGCTTTTAACACAATGTTACAAATGCTAATGAACCACTTTTAAATTTTATAAATTCTTATAAACGACAATAAAAGCTACAATAACTTTGTTCCAAATTAAAAAACACATGTAAACAAATCCTATTTAAACCTCTGCGGCCATGTTATGCTTGCGTTGTGCCGAAAGAAAAGGAATTATTTACACTTTCATAATTAGTGGTATAAAAAGTTCGCTATAAATAATCCCATGAAAATGCCGCACTTCTACCGGCGGGAACACAAGTCGGGTTTAAGGTGGCCATTCCCTAGAAAGAGACATCCGATAGGGAAATATTTACTATTTTTAGCTATAACTTTTTTTTCTTAGTACGTATATTTAAATAAACTGTAAGAGTACCTAAGTAGAACCATAACAAGACTATTACTATGAATTTTCACTCAATAATTTTAGTAAAACCACTGAAATTATTGAGTGAAAATTCATAGTAATAGTCTTGTTATAGTTCTACTTAGGTACTCTTATATTTTCTTTAAATACACGTACTAAGAAAAAAAAGTTATGGGCAAAAATAATCAATATTTCCCTATCGGATGTCTCTTTCTAGGGAATGGCCACCTTAACTGTTTTTTGTTATTTCTAATATTCGGAACTATTGATCCACTGACCCTGAAAAACAGTGGTTCCCAAAAAGTTTCCTACCTTAACATTAAAAATGTAAACCCAGGTGAATTTTGTCAAAGTGTCCCTAGAGAAAAAGTCATACAGGTTTTTTGTTTGTCTAGTCGGTCCCTATTACCAGTTTTTTTTTAATGACATGAAACTAATTACACACTGTATATACAATACATACATTAATAAACGTTTGCATAATAATATGTATAGAATACATAGCCGAAAATTAAAAAAAGTCCTTTTTTTTAATTGTATCAAAGAGCCCCATTATTTTTGTCGGACAACCGATCCTTTATGCATTACACGTGTAAAGAAACAGTACAAAATCAAAATGACATCTATGGTTGTAAATAAAAGTTTTGCAGGAAGTTGACGACTTTGGCGCATCCGACTGCGCATATGCCCCATAAAAATTGTCCGACAAGGTTACCACATTATTGCAACAATTTTTTATGGTAGATTCTGTTAAAATCAGCCGTGTGGTAATAAATTTTTTTTCTAAATAAACTTGACGTGTTTAGCGTGTCCGACGCGTCAAGTGATCCATTATTTTTGTCTGACAAATTTTTTTTCGCTAGTTATATGATAAAAACTATTGATTAAAATAAAATTACCAATGTGGTTATAAATTTTTTTTTTGCATAAAATTGACTACTTCGTAACAGCTTAACAGACAAACGCCCCACTACCATAATGTGCCAAAGTCCCAAATTTGTCCGACTCCATCCAAATAACAGATACAAAAAGTTTCAACGGTGTGGTCATAAATAAAAAAAATGTCGCTGGGCCTAATACCTAAAATACCTGTAACTTTTACGAGCTTTCAAAAGTCAATTCGCAAGTTATGGAAAACATGGATTCAGATTTTAAAGCGTTACAAGCAGAAAATTGTCGACAAAAAAAATTGTACGTTACATGACCGAAAAACAGCGTTTTGCGGGTCTCTCCAAGCTTGATCGACCTGCAAAACACCTCTTTCCGCTATTGTAACGTAAATGACTATTTTCGCCATACGAGACTGAAAGGATTTTTCTAACCCATTTATACTTTGAGAAATGCGCATTTGAAATTAGCCACTTTTTTCTGTATATCAAAGAGAAGGTAGAAATGTCTAATTAAATAAAATGTCTCATAACAGTTCCACTAAAAAAATATTTGTTGAATATTTTACACATGCTTGCAAATTGCGATTTTTAACCATTTTGACTAATAAGATAAGTAAAATTGAATATACATGCCAAATTTGATTGATCCCATATTTTTTCCCTCATATTCTATTCTTTTCCTTCATATTTTTATCGAAATAATGTCAAATTCAAATATATTAAGCCGTCACTTTAACCGTGAATATCTCGAAAACGGAAGAACGGAAAAAAGATTTAAAATTATGTACCTGTTTACTTATTATTATATTTTTATTGTAAATCACTCGCTGAAATTCTAAGAACCTATTTTGTACAGTTTTGAAAATCTGCTAAGTTATATAGAAGTGTCTCACTTTTTAAGGAGATTTTGACCAACCGAGAAGCACGGAGTCATGGTATTAACATAACTCCGATGTTTAAAAAAAAAATCATTGTTTTGTATCGTATTTCATATTACGGATTCAAAACTGATTATGGTCAAAGTCTCTTTAAAATGTGGCACATCTTTCCATATAACTTAACAAATCTTCAAAACTATCCAACAAGCCATTTTTTCACTGGATGGTTTAAAACAGGCAATATATTTGAACTACCTATGTATTATTTGTACGCGATTAAACAATGAATGAATAGAAGTGTCCTAACGTTTTAGATCCTAATTTAAATATTTAAATAAAAACTTAACTTACCCCTATAATCCCTAGTCCAATGAAGGGAATCAGCTCGAAGAATATCCATGGTTTATTATACTCCACGTAGAAAAGGACAGAGTGCTCATTCCCAAATGGATTTATGGATCGCAAAATAAATGCGGCAATCAGAGCACAGAAAAATGACCTCCAGAGCGTTTTCAGTGGGAAATAATAGCTGACCTTAACAAATAATTAGGAAGATTAGTAGGTGTGGGCGACGATTTATCATTTTATCGTTTAGGCGCCTTTTATCAGGCATCATAAAAATTATTTTGTAACATTAACCTAAATGAAAAGCCAGTTAGATATTCGCGAGTTTATTAAGGAGCATATAATTATGGTTAATTATAAAATTGAATAGCAGTTTTATTCTTGAAAGTTCATAGTACCCAGTGCGTTGAATAATAGGGTAGTAAAATGGATAAAAATATATTGCTGAACTCCTTGAGGAAAACACATACTTAATATACAAAGTGCCCGCACTAGTGGGTAAAGTAGAATGTTTATATTTTAATTTAAACATATATTATTTGGTAACCATTTTGGCAGTAGAACAAATATTCTATGCAACTCATGTGAAATGTCCCCCTTTTCACTCTTGGGATTATCGCATTCGCCCGCGGTTACAAAATTCCCATTGGTGAAATGTGTCACTTTACACACTTGTATAGATACTTGCGTAAAATACTTATTGTATGTATGCACGCTGCGTAGTGCGTAAAGTGAAACTTTTTTGCCCTAGTGGGTAAAGTAAAAAAAAAATTCACATAACAAGTATGTGTAGGCGGCGGCTATTCAACAATTGTTTTGCTATTATATTATTCCACTTTACGCAATAATGCGAAAAAGTAAATACTTTAAGGACTACTGCGTAAAGTAGATGGTTTATATTTTCGTTAAGCCATATATTTTTTGAATTTCGATAGAGTAGAAAAAATATTGTAAGTATAATACAATTCAGATGTAATGTGCATTTTTTCACTAATGAGATTGTCAACCATGAAGAAAGGTATCACACTTTTTGCATGAATAATTCATTTTTGCATTACCCATAAAGATCTTGCAAAGTAATAGTTTGACCTCAAATTAAACAACAAAATAAAAATGTACGAGTTAGATCAGTTAAAATGAAGTTGAGATATGTAGAGAATTAAGGGAGAAACGCCTGACTTTTCTGCAACATATAACATATCGTCTTAATATGACTAGAATAAGATTATACATTTAAAAAAAATTTCCTTATTTTGCGTACTTTCGACCTACGTTTAAGCTTTTAAGATTGATACTTAAAAGGATACATCCATTTGTTTATGACAAAAAGTAAACAAATGCAATAAAAAAATGTAATATGCGTATATGTATAAATGGGAAAAAAAGTGTAGGTCCACGACAGATGATTTTAATTTTTTTGCAAGTAAACCAATTGACGCAAAGTATTTTTATATGTATCAGTGTTCTATGAAATTTTATTGTGAAAAATCAGGTGTTTTCAACTTTCGAGGTCAGTTACTGCATCAAGAGACACTTACAGAAAACGACGAAAAAAACGCTTTCTTTTAAATTTCATTTTGTTTTAATCGCCTTGTGTATATTACGCTCTGGTGAAGTTTAACCATAGTTATTTCACCAGTACGCATGCACAGACAACCATACAAAAACTATTCTCTGAGACATTTCCATCTGCAGCAGCTGAGACTCGAAGTCAGGAGAGATAACAACGACTAGTCGTGTTGTCTCACTTAACTGTGATCTAGCCCACTGCTACCATCTCGGTAATGCACATTAAAACGTCATTACAAAATACATACCCTATCCAAGATTCGAACCCGGGACCCCCGTGGTCTCAAGCCTAACATGGTAAACAATGATGCTAACAACCAACATAAATTGCTTTTTGTATATGAAGCAATGACAGAATATATTGAATAGTTTTCTTCATTTCTTGAAAGGTCAAAAACAAGCTTGATGAATAAAATTGCTATTCCTGACAATTTTTGAAAATGAACAAAAAATTATTTAACTGAAGTATGTCTCCGATATGCTTGACCTAATTCTAACATCGTACTGTATCGCCTATATAAGAAAACTTATTCATATAAATAAATTAATTAGAATGTTTTGTTTTGGAGATGCATTTTTTGATCTCATCTCAAGGACCTCTCAAGAATGACCTTTGATGAGGCCGGGTGCCGAACAGCTAACCGTGACAGATGACGTGATGTCAGACGTGCTATACAGCACAGCACAGCCTTTCTTAGGACTCCAATATGTTGTTCGAATAAGTCAGAGACATTCTGTGTAATAATTTTAATCCCCTATATGTTCACTCAGATTTATATACAATTTTCTCAACAATAAAAAAAACTAACAAATTGGAACGAATGTTAGGTATATTCTCAGCAGTCTGTAAAGTTCTGCGCCATATTAACGTGATTTTTTTATATCATCTACTGAAATAATGTAAGTTAAACGTAGAGAAAAGAGTGTATTAATAGTTAAAAAAACACTTACCTCCTCCAAGCTGAAAAGTACCCCACCAATGGGAGCGCCAAAAGCTACCGAAACTCCAGCGGCCGCAGATGCAGAAAGGATTTCTCTCTTCTTGGCTTCATTCCTCCCGTACTTGGGAAATAGATATGAGAGAATATTACCTACAATTGTTATTGTGGTAGTACTCTATTCAGATTAATAATATATTTAATTGCAAATTAGAATGTTTTTCCGTGGAGTTTAATTATTCAGTTGATCTGTACAGGGTGTTAGTAGTATGATGACGATAATTTTAACAGGTAATATATTTGACAAAAACTAACGAAAAAAGTTTTATGCAACAGGTGTTGAAGACTGAACGAACAAAATAACTTGACTTCTATTTTTGAAAGTAAATTATTCGAAAAATAATAAAAAATGTGTTCCAAAATTTAGAAGTTACATGTCGAAGTGGCAAATAAATAAGCATTATACACAGATGTACTTTAACTAGCAATCACAAGAGTTACAGCGAACGCTAATTATGATGAGGTTTCGAGGCGCAAATAGGCCACAGCTCTCCCAAATTTGTCTGGTGAAATAAACATTGATTGCGAAACAGTGACGTGCATGTTCCAGTGCTCGAAAACTATTGTATTTAAGGGTTCAAATATAATAATATTCTACATTTTTTACTCTTAGAGTTTTTAAAATACGTAAACACACTGAAGAGTATTCCATGGGCATGACTTTTAAGGAGGGGCTTTTTATTACACTGAGGTGACAGCATTTTTCAATATTTAATTACAATACAAACAAAATACAGTGAGTAGTCCAATACGTTACGCTACTAAATCATCTGTTGCTTTCGTGTCTAGACAGAGCGAGGTCAGAATTGTCTACTGCGCAACTTCTTTATAATAGGCATTTGCTGTAGAGTATATGCTGTAAATGTTCCGGAGTTAATATTCTCTCTCATTACAAATCCAGTTGTACGAGAAAGACCAATCAACGTCGACAGATGTAATTGGCGCGCCAGTATGACAGAAAGCACTGGAAGTTGCCCGCAACAAGCTTAAATTATTAACAAGGGTCCAGAGGAAGATGGCGCTGAGGATATGTAGAGCCTACTGAACAATCTCCACGGGGGTGCGCTAGTAATAGCCGGCATTCCTCCAAATGATCTAATGGCTACTGAAAAGAAGCAACTCTATAAGGTAGGTAGAAACCTGGAAGTGAGAAAAACGGCCAAACAGAAGACTATGGAGCTATGGCAAGAGAGGTGGCAGGCGACAGAAAAGGGACAGTGGACAAGGATCCTGATTCCTGACATAAAGAAATGAGTCGGCAGGACGCATGGGGAGGTAAACTACTACTTGACCCAGACATTAACAGGTCACGGACGCTACAGGGACGTCCTCCACAACATCGGGAAGGCAAACAGACGACCTATGCGAATACTGCAAAGAGACGGACAGCGCCAATCATACTATTTTTGAATGTCCAAAATGGCACGAAACGAGAGAATGGGTAAGGGCCAACGCAGATGAACCATTTGGCCCAAGGAATATTATCGACCACATGCTGAAATCTGAGGAAAACTGGAACGACACAACGAACATGATAACTGAAATTCTAAAAACGAAAGAAAATCATGAAAGAGCAAGACAGTACAAGGGAAGATCGAACCTACACCCAAGCATGCAAACAAGGAGTAAAATAGGAGACACCTTACATCATGAAGTAATGCTTAAGCGGTTCCGTGATGTCAGGATTGTATGGGAGATTAGCCGGGTCTCCTAGCAGAGGGAGGTGTTTTAGTGGGTAAAAATCCCACACCACCTCGCCATCGAACATCAAACGAGGTGTCTTCGGAAGATTCATTTGACAATTTCGAAGAGGTGACTGGTGTGCGATTAATATTTCCCTACATTGTAACGATTCCTTGGCTTTACGAAAAATATCTTACTCATAAGAAATACGTGGGAAACTTCATGGTCCTCGGTCTCGGACACACGTATTAATGTTATTTGATTTTGATCAAATTTGAACATCATTTTTTTAAGGATTCTAAACAAATCTGGAGGGGGGGGGGCAGAAAAAAGATAAAACTTTATTTTTGGATCACCCTATGCCAATTGGACAATCCACCGCTGCTTCCCATTGGTATGCATATTGATCTAATTCATGCAAAGTAAATGTGACAGTAGCGTGACAATTGCACCCAGTGATTATCTTTGTTAACACGAATTTTTAAATGCTAAACACATTTTAGTAATAAAATCGTTATGACCTACCTATTGCGCACGCTATGTGCACCATCGGTCCTTCCTTTCCCAGACTTAGACCTGCAGATACGGATAGTATCAGGCCGACACATTTTATTATCAAGGTCCATTTTCCAAGGTACCCTCTAATAATAAATCCACTGAGTATAGTTTTGATCTGAAGCAAAATGTTAAAGTAAAAATAAAGATAAATACATGTCATTTTGTAAATTCCTAAGTCTCTTTTTCAGAAAATTGCTTACAGTGCAGTTAGTGAAGTGCATTTAGATTGTGATTTGGAAATTACGCGACCTGAAATTGTATTGTAGAAACTATTTTCCATTGGGGGCCTTATATACATGTAAAAAGTCGACCAAAATGGGTTGCCACCCCAACATTTCGGGAAAGGGGGTGTGTGTAAAAGTTTTAAATATGCAACTTGAGAATTATGAAGCTACCTCGAATTTAGAACTAGTTGCGTCCAATTTGTAAAAAAAATCACCAAGATACGATGTTTTCAATGTTAAATTTTTTTGTGTTTTCTCACCCTTTCCTAAAAGTAAAATCTCAACGTGTTTTTCGCCGTTAACTCAAAAAACTAAAGGTTTACAGAAAACGTTTAGCTTAAAGTTGAAAAGCAATTAAATTCTGCACAATTTGATTCTAAGTGCAACCCTCTAGAATATAAAATGGCCAATTGTTATTTGTTATTAGAAAAGTATATTACTTCCATATCCACGTGGTACACTTGGTTTAAAAAAAACTGGTACAACTCTTGTAATCGAAAATCTTAATAGTTTAGTCGTGTGCATATGTCTGTAAATAGGGCTGGCCAGGCATGTCGAGAGGGGGGTGGAGAAGAAGTGATTTACCTCGGACCTGGGTTTTTGGAGGAGACCGGTTTTCTTAGTGTTTTTAAACTCCGGCTGCGCCGTCGTGCTCGAAAAATCTTAATATCCACTTATACTTTAATATACTATATTAGTTTTCACGATTTAAAACCAAAAGCGACCTCGAAAATTCTTGTGAATATCTTCAGGCCATAATAATCGAAATTTTTAACTTACATTTTCAAAGTTATTTTTCATTTTTTAGAGTTCTAAAAAAATTTGCCACCCAGAAAAGAGGATTACGATTATAGACAGCTGTTAAAAAATTGCATCTCGGAGAAATCCACAAGTTCACTTTACCTTTGAATGAATTGAACGTTGAAAAAAATATATCCTCCGTTGTCTTTTATTTTGCACTGTTTACATATTTCCGTATTATTCTCATAGCAGTTTAAGTCAGTGATTTAGAAGTAATAATTTTTACATGTTCTACTTACCTCAGGAATACCGGATCCACACGCGTATGGTGCAAACATGCGGACTAACGACGCTGACAAAGCTGCGAACAGAAGTGCCCATACTATGTAAAATAAGTAGGAAATAATGTAGGAGCCAGCTCCAGATCTCGATTGACCCAGTACCTCCGCCCAGGTTAACCACTGAAAAATAACGATACGGTTTAATCTTATTTTTATGCAAGAAACGTATTAGAAGGCAATTAAACAATAATTGTTCTTTCAAGATTTGAAAACCATGTGCACAGAATATACAGGGTGTCCCAATATTCTCACATTCCCTCTTAGGTATTAATTCTATGTGCAAAAACAGTAAGAAAACGTCCTATAAGCACGTGTCCGGAAATTCTTCCTAAGGGAACTGCGCCCCTCTGCAGAAGGCGGTTAGGGAGTTTTTACTGATTACCGGTAGTGATTAGCTCGATTATCTCGGAAACAATTTGACATAATTTTTTTAAACTTGTTTCACGATTTTGTATTATCTTTGTACGTAAGTAAAACCAATTTTATCTACATGCGGAGAAATGAAGAGTTGTTTCAATTTTTTTTTCTAGTTTATACTTTTAGAAGTTTAAGGCTTAGTTATAATTCCCTGCTTAATATTGCAAAAAAACATCCACGAAACTATTAGCACCACGACAAACCATGTGAGGAAAAGCAGTTTAAATGAAATACTGATGATTCGCTTCAAAATGAGTGCAATAAAAAAAAATTCGAAATTAGTAGTAAAAATTGGCTTTAATTAGTACTGTACAAAAATAGACCATAATAATACAAAATCGTGCACCAAGATTCAAAAAGTTGTGTTAAACTATTTACGAGATAATTAGTAGAAATCTCTATTCAGGCAATGAAAGGTATGCTCCATTTGGAACGTCCAGATCATTTATGTCTCATCATAAACTATTATTTAGCGCAAAATATATACAGCCTAATATGTCCATTTGTAACGAAATACTAAGTAAATAAAATTTGTTGTTCATGCTTTCGTTTAAAGAGACTTCGATGGGAAATCTGGATGTGGAAGTAGTGATTCCTTAGGCAACTGTTTTTTAAGATGTATTCTATCGCAAATTCCTGTTAACGGCTTATTCATAGGGATATTGTTAGCTTTAGCTTGAATAAAAACCCCTATTTGGCTGTCCGAGCTGAGCGTCCTCTTTGTCCCGGCGAATGGCCTGGTTCTAAACCTATAAGTAGCGTATCTTGTGTGCGGGCTACTCTGATTTTTCCGACAATTCTCTAATGAGGAGGTTTAAAAACAACAAAAAAATCCAAGGTGTTTTATAAAAATTAAAATAATCTTTTATGGATGGTTTGAAATGAACAGGTATAACATTGATCATTTTAATTTACTTATAAATTCAACTATTTTTAAATGTTTAATCGATTTGTATTTTTTTATAAATTTGTGTACATTAACAATGAGTTTCTGGTGATTTGCAATGCTTGGTAGCTTGGTTACACAACAGCATGAACTGCAGATAATATAAAATGTGGAACAAATTGACTCAGTACCTACTTAATTATGCAATTGGTATTATTGGTATTATGGTTAGAGATTTACAACGTTTACATTTAAATCTAAAAGTTTTTACATTGTAATATAATTTATAAATATCCAACATAAATGTTCAAATCTTACACAATGTCAAATCTGCGTTTGCAAGTTTTTAACGAGCTACTTCCCATTCGTTTATGCTAGCAATTTTTCGCTTCACGCCCTTGTGTGATTATACCGAATTCGAGTAAAATTGATTTAGTGGTTTGGGCTGTCTGCACGACCACACGATACACAGACAGACATTTTATTTAAAACGGCTCTTTTCAGTTCTAAGGAGTTTAAAATATGTAATTTTAATTTACTCTAACATGGAGAAATAAAAATAATGCCCTACTATTAATAAATTCCGTTTCTACTACCCTCACTTATCGAATGAAACTATTGTAATCGTGAAAAAAATTCGTTGTGGTTGGCATGCAAATGACATTATTGTCAGGGGAGAAACCGTACATACTTTCCGAGATATTCTTCTCTGGAATTTGTTTTTGGGGTGGACACAAAAAAAAATGCGAAAGCGGATAATATCTGGCATGTAGTTATGATTTATCTAGTGAATATTTGCGTGTATATGAAAGAAGCTACGATATATATACGCATTGTTCTTGCTGCTATCTCCCACAACCATTATTTTATTCGTATGTCTAGAGGAGCTGCGATATCCGTTTCAAATACGCTAACCAGGTCGAAACAGTTTCGTAATGCACGTCTTAGCGTTAATACGTTATGGTTTGTTATACAAATTGTTTCGTAAGTGACTGACCATATGTTACTGAGGAATTCAGTACCCTGAGATGGCCATTATTATAAAATTTCGATCGGCCATATTTTTTCGTTTCAGTATTTTAAAATTCGGTATTGAAAATTGCATACAGGGTAATAGTTTTATGTAAATGCCAAAAGAAAAAAAACTCAGCCCATTCCTGATATTTCTTTCGTTTGCGGTACTGAATTGTCAAGACCACTATTAGTAAAATAAGCCTACTAAATTTGGTTCGATTTGGTGAAGCCAATAAAGAAGTATGGCCTATCGAAATTTTGGCAAAAAATAGAAAACACGCTGTATATCAGAAACAAAAGGCACTAGGGTTATAATAAAGGTCATTTTGAAACCGTCTCAAGGTACTGTACTCATCACTAGCGTGTGGTCAGTCATTCATGAAACACCCTGTATGACCCAGAGACGTAATATTCTTGCAATATTCGTTTCGCTTTAGCTGTGTTTATCTTAGTTTCGGTGTTTTTCGTATAGAAGTATCTGTGTAACCGTTCTTTCTCTTTTATCGTTCTTTCTAAACACTTTACGTAAGATTTGAAACAGTTCTGTTTAGAACCTCAAAATGTTCGGTAAACGCTTGAAGTCGTAAGTCTTCTTGCGAATTTAATTCAATATTTTACTGAAAAGGACAATGGTGGTTCTATAGTTTCTGTTAACGCCATTCAGCAGGCATAGTTTATCCAGTGTCAATTTGAAAATCATAAAAAAGACCGACAATGGAATAGTTCATAAAACCAGCGATGTCATGAGCGTCGACAGACAATTTTTAGAATCATTTTTTAATTATTGTAAATATTGGTTTACCACTTTATATTAACTGATAGGCATGATATAAATTATTTATTTATAATACATTATTTATTTATAATAATGTTAGTTTAATGAACAATTTCATAAATGATTCAATAAAAGTAAATAAATATAATTTAACCAACGGCTATGCTATCGGCAATATTAAGAATAAACCAAGAGCTGGTATAGAATTCCTATTCTCAATTTAGAAATTTTAAAGCGTTGCTACCAGGATAAATCATTACAAAGTTCGTTTGTGATAACCCTGCGGCAATGCTACCAGCAATATTGAGAATAAAAGAAGAGTTGATAACGGATTTGTCATGGTGAGCCAGGTAAATAATCGACTACTTTCGTTTGATGTAAGCGCATAACATATCTGGTTAACTATATTCGTATACGAGTATCGTTTGTAATATTCGAACACGGTGATATTCTATTACAAACATGCTTTGTAATGATTTATCCTAATAGCAACGATGTACACTGAATTTCTAATTTGAGACTAGAAATACTATAAATTACAATATTATTTATAAGCATCTGCCTATTGTAGATAAATATTCAGTGGTACCGTGTTGGGAATGCTTTGTATATTTTCGAAGTTTTATCCTGTACGCTAGTGTTGGAAGTTAGACTGGACCTTCAATTTATTTGATTAATGCAAATACTTTAAGTCACGTGTGTGCAAAAAATTATTGGACAAAGTGGAATACAATTGAAGAATCCTGCTACATTTTTAGCGAAAATTGCACAGGGTGGTCGTCGTAAAAAGTAACTAAATAGATAGAGTGAAATGATTTTTGAAATATAGTCAACCCTACTGCCAAGGAATAAGGCGTGTTACCGAAAAAATAGGGGTGGTCGCTCCAAAGAATATAATAAATAAAAAATGCCAAATAGCCCCGTAAGTTTTCTTATAAACACTTTTATATTTTTTTGAAACATTCGTTTTCTAATCATTTCATGAGAAAAAATTATAGAGTTCAGTGTCATGTCATGTTCATTCTGTGTAAACGTAATAAAACAATAAAACAATTTTACACATCTATACAACGAAATTGGGTTTCATCATAGATTTCTGAATATTCGCACGATCTCATACCGCAAACCTAAACACCCACAGCAGCTCAACATACTGCATAAATAAACAATATTTTATAATTACAATAGAAGTAAATCAAGTTGGTACTTGATCTTATGCGAACCGTACAAGAATATAAGACCAATTTATCCCACCTGAGTATTTATATTTTCGCAAAGAGAATTCTACTTAGAATTCGTACATTTTTTATGAATGGAAGAAAAATATAGATAGTTTCTATCGGTGAACTAAGGAACGTTAAAATGTGTAATACATATACAGGGTGTCCCGAAAATGGTGGGCAGTTTCTCGGATTTGGATAGAACCAGTAAAAATATACGAATATACGACCTTAGTCGTATATTTTTCTTTCCCCCAAGGTCCGCCTAGGAAGATATTCGCTCTTGAAGTTGAGGGTTAAAAATCAATTTTTCGCGATAACTTTTTTGTTGTTCAATCAATTTTAATCATTTTTGGGTCAGTATCATATTATTTAAATCCAATTAGGTCAGTGTATTAGAATATTGGATAACATTATTGGGGGCTCGGGGGAGAGCACCCATTGCCTTAATAAGTTGTAAAAAAAAATTCAGCCTATTTTGTTTTATTTTGTTACAGTCTATTTTCGTATCTGCACATTTACAATTTGAATATGGTAATATGTTAATATAGTATAACTGGTTGCCTACCGTTCGTGCTCCATGTGAGCCACGCACAGTGATGTTAGCAGCGAGTTGCTGGCAACGCATTGCTAGCAACGCACTGTAACTGTACCTAATTAGGAAGCGAGTTTCGAACGTCTCGATTATAACCTTTTCAAGACCGTTATTATCAATTAAACCTATTGTTTTGTTAATGGAATTATGAAATACTGTATTATGTGTGGAATATAAACGTCATTAAGGGAGATTTATCAGATTTGTGGGTTATGTTGTATAGTGTTCATTCGGAACGTACCCATGGACAAAGTTTTAGTCATTCTCAGATTTTGACAGAGGTTTCCGTCTGGGCCATTTTTGGGGATTTTTTCCGTTTGCCGGCTCGAAGAGAAGTTGTGTCACTGAGCACGTGGATAGCATTTTGTTAATTTGCTCCTTTAATGGGATTTAGTGCTGTAGTGACAAATTAGCAGTATTTTATTTTGATATTTTTATTATTTTCTGTTGGGAAATACTGCTACGGAATTTTCCGGATAAATCAACTTGCTGGAAGCACGTGGCAAAGGAATTCTGAAAGCCCACTCAACATCTAAGGTATACCTCTGAAATCTCCTTAGAAAATAGATTTGTAATATTCGTTATTTCTTTATTGCAGGGCTTTTTGGGTTTTTGGTTTTTTTTGTTCTTTTGTACCTTTGTTCTTTTGGTTTCATTTTATCTTGGACTTTTACTGGCATCGCATCATATATGTTTGACAGGTAAGATGTGGGTTACCTGTTGGATTTGTACATCTGTATGTGAATTTGGTTTTACTGAAACTTGGTTGGCAAGATATTTGGTAAATTTGGAATCCTGAGTGTACCGGTGAGACTCTCCTGCCTGGTTCCCTTGGAAGCTACGCTCCCCTGGTAGGCCTAGTGGTTACATTTTGAAACCTGCTGGAGGTAAGCGTCTTTGAATAACCTAACGAGGGACCTTATATCACATACCACCTTCTACGTGAGGCATAGAGAGCCCGTCAGCTTTCTTACGGTACACATTAAATGTAAATTATCAGTACATATTTGCATATCACCAATTAAGTTTTAATAGTTTTGAATACCACTCTTACAAATTTTTCAGTCAATTTAACCTATTGTCACTAAATAGTTCACATTTTGTTCATTTCATGTTATTTTTTTCAGTATTTTAATGTAATCGTCTAAGCTAATATATTTTGGGGGGTCGTATTTTGCCTATTAGTAGTTAAGATTTTATTAGTTTTAAGTTATCATATGTCTTGTGTTAGATTAAGTGTAGTGTGGGCCACACATAAGTATATCGATTGTGTGTAAGGTGATTTCTGGAAATTTGGCTGTAATCGTGACTAAGTATAATTATTAAATCTGTTATAGTAAGGACCGTATTTGTTTTCACCAGCGTACATTTAAAGCCCCAATTTTATCGAAGTCACTCCCCAGGTACTTGTCTAGTCGGCCGTGTGAGCCTCTTTCGCCACCAATTAAATGCAGAGAGGGGACTGCACGTAAAACATAAAAATTTTGTTCAGGGCACAGGGTGACCACCCTACCCTGCTGTATTGCTGATATATCAGCCTCTAAAGTATTTTTTTTTTTTACATATTCCCCTTTTATCTGGGAGCCCTGCAACAATTTCTAAGGTAATTTTCAACTTTTTGAGCCTTTTTTACGTAAAAAACGTATACTTGTTTGATGTCGGTAATATGAACCGTTTTCGAGATAAATGCACTTAACGATGAAATTGCGATGTTCAATCGCGCAAATAATAGTAATTTTGAAAAATAAATAAACATGAGGATTATGTACAAAACAATATTTATTTCTCTAAAAACAAAAAATCTTGAACACACTAAACGCAAAATTTGGCACCTGACTGTAGAAAACTAATTAGGGGCATGGGAAAATGAAGATTTATGAAATTTCATAACAAATGCTCAATATGAGCACCTCCTTCTCTAATGCATGCTTGTTCACAACGAACTGACGATCGCTGGACTCGCCACAACATTCCTTCGTTTTCTCTAATTGCACTTGAATGGTACATAATGCTTTCGTATAATTCTTCTCTTGTCTCTACTGGTGCGGCATATACGAGACTCTTTAAATGCCCCCACAGGAAGAAATCAAGACCTTATTTTCACTAGTTCTACTCAAATCCGAGAGATTGCCCGCCATTCTCGGGACACCCTGTATATAGTACAACACGAATTAATTTTCTTCTTGTGTTCGTGGCATTGCCAAAGTTTTCTTCACAGTTATAGGAAAAAGTATGAATAATTATTATGATATACTGATGACCTCAAACATCATTAATTACCTACCTAATAACATTTTTGCAATATTCATTATAAAAATATAGAGTAGAACAAATTTACTTATTCTTACCTGAGAACAATTCCCTGCTTCAAAACTGGTCTCATTAGAAGACCAACAGCACTGTTCTTGATTTAACCAGAAGGCTTCTGGACATATACCGAATTTTAGATCGGTCATCCAACTTGCTCCAATATCAATGACACCGGCTACAGCTCCAGTAACCAACCCTACCAATAGAACACATAACCAACCCGACCAGGCATCATGGGCTCCTTCTATTAAGTTCCAGAGTGAATCTTGTTTTTTCTTGACAATATATCTGAAATGATTTGTTTGTTAGGTTATGATTTTAAATATATTTTTTACTGCTATTATAATAAGCAAGGTTCTCATGTCAGGGTGCCATTTCACAATTTATAAAAGCCGTAGGTACTTAAATGCGTTTGTAAGAATGTTTTTACTTGCGTTACAAGCGGCCGCGCCATTGGTAAACGTGACCTTCACTCACACAATATCTGTGACTTGTACAAGATATACCTAAATACAAAGTAAAAACATTATCATAAAGATGTCTGAATACGCCCCTCATAAATTAAGTATTGGTGCCAAATCGTAATTTCTGATACATGTCAGCTCTTGGCGTACCGGTTGACAACGTTTTGAGTTTAAATTTTCTACTAAGTAAGATTCGTTTGCCGTGAATAAACTTATTTGCGAAAATTATCTGTATTAGCTATATTTGTTGATATCCTGTACAAAATAATTTGAAGTGCTTACCATTCAGTACATTAAGTTTAAAATATGTATAGATTTGCTAAATTCATATTTAATGAGTAAAAATTTTAGTAACCTCCCACAATTTTATTGTAGGGAGGTTAAAATGACTAAGAAAGATGGGATGAAGGTAGATGTATGTAATGACGTATTTAAGTTTCATTCTACAAATATAACTTTTGCGTGAATATATTTTGATAGATTAAATGTTAGGATATTACTTCCACATCCACGTAGTGGACTGGAAGTGTAGTAATCTTAAAAAATTATTATTTTTTCTTGAAATAGGCTTAGAATGTCACAAAACGTCGAGATTTTAAAAGCGGAGAAAAATTTCTGTCTGTCGGTCTGTCTTAACTTTTTTGTGCGCACGTTTTCTCTGGAACGCTATAAGATATTGACTTGAAATTTTATACACGTATGTATTATAGCGAGATATAGAACTGGATTGTTTTTGAACTTATCCAGTCGGTGAAGGGTTGGGGATAAACAAGGGGGAAATAGTAAAGCAAGCTGGTAAGAGTACAAAAATTTGGTAATTGGTGCATATACTAGAAGACAAAGCTTCAGATTTTTTTATAATATTTTCCATCCCCCCACTCCATTATTAAAGGGGTTGATAAAATAAAATTTAGTTATTCACTTGAAATATGGTACACGTATATAATATAATGACACCAAGATCTAGATTATATTTTGAGATTATTCCGTTGAAGGGTTGGGGGTTAAAATAGGGGTAAATAGGAGAAAACAAGTAAGGAAAGCTGGTAATAGTACAGAAACTTGGGAATTGGTGCATATATTAGAAGCCAAGGCCTCAGATATTTTTATAACATTTTTCAACCCCTCCACCACCCCACTCCCTTATTAAAGGAACTGATAAAATAAAACTGAGATATTCACAAATTTGGTACACGTATGGTAATTACATCTAATTGAGATGATTCCGTTGAGGGGTTTTAGGAGGGGGCTGTATTGGGGAAAATAAATAGAGCAGGCTATTAAGTGTCCGGTAACTTCATTTTTGGCGTATATGCTAGAAACCAACACCTCAAAATATTTTATGACATCTGCCTCAAATATTATTAAAATTTTATGACCAATTATTTCCACATAATAGAGTGCAAATATAGTCAAAATTTTCATTTAAAGAGACTTAGATGGAAAATCTAGATCGGGAAGTAGTGATTCCTTAGGTAGCAGTTTTTTTTAACGCTTGCTTTTTAAAAAGTAAGAAAGGCAAGAACTTATTTAAAAGTTATGTAAATTAGAATAGGAAGTAATACCTTAAGTAAGTATTACTTCCTATTCTAATATACACGAGGTTTAAACAAGTTTATTGATAAGCTTTGGGTGCGAAATTGAAAATAAATATTTACTAGTATAAAGCGTGTATATATGTACAACTAATAATGTATTAGCATATAGATGATATGTGTGAAATCGAATGTCCATGGCAACGTAGAATTTAAATAATAAGAGTTTTCATAGAACGACAAAAGTAAAATTATTTACAATGTTGTTCACAGTGAAAGAAAAAGCATTCACTGTAGAACCATATTTTCGAAATGGGCGAACGCTTGATGGTCAGACGATTTATTCAACGGTGTGTCTAGGCTCCCGATACCGGTAACCAATTTTATCCTAGTAGTATGTAAGAAAAGAGACGTTTACAAAAATTTGTTGCATTTTCGTGTAATTATGAACAGTGGAATATAAAATAAGTAATTTTGAAGAGTGGAACAATGTTGTGTTTGTAACATTTTGAGGTAGGCCAAGGTCGAGCATGCGCCGTTTTCGCAATTTTCTTTTAATTGCAAAAACAACGCAATTTTCTTTGCCCTTCTCGGATACCACCTACTGACTTTCAACGGACGACTTTCACCTACCTCAAAATTTTGCAAACAAAACGTTCCCCTGCTAAAAGTTACTTATGATAACAGTGACGTTGTCATTTATACCGGGATAAAATTGGTTACTACCGGGAGCTTAGACACAGTGTTTATCGGTTCAATCCCGCGTATTTTGATGCTTCCCTGTGAAGATTTTAACCACTTTTTGAAACATACTGTGGATTTGTTTCTTCAAATTGGTGGTATGACTTAAGAACGTTTTAGCGAATTCTCCAAAGACTCTTTACGATCTTGAAGAGAATAATTGAGGAACGTCAGCAATAATCTTTAAAAGGAACCAGAAGATAAGTTATACCAGTGGTCATTTTATTGATTTTTTTCATTATAAATAATTTCTTTAGTTTTTTCTTAATAAAATTTTTGCAAGTATATAGTCCAGTCGATGAAGTAAAGAAATACATCAGAAGCTCGCAAATGTTATCTGAGATTTTCCTCCCATAACTGTTAGTGCGAGGATTAAATATCACAAAACCACAAAGTTATATTGAAGTGAAACAAATAATAATTCATATTTAAACACCACAAAGTTAGTTCTGGGGTTGCTGCGCAACCCCCAAAAATAACCATCCCTTCGGTGAAAAAAGTCTTATTTTATTTTACTGATTAACCGTTGAAGATATAAAAAACTGCTCATCATTAAAAAGAAAGCTTGACTAATTGTCTAAAAAGAAGTCCTCTTGTAATTTTCCTGTATATGCCATGGTTTTCGAGAAAATCGATATTGACAAAAATTGTAAAATTTGTATTTTTAATGCGCGTGAATTTTCGTTTATTTGAAATTTTTTGCGCGCGGCCTATAGAAAAAATTGAATTGCTCGAAAACCAAAGAATCTAGGAAGAAAAATCAAAATGGATTTTAAAGGGCATATAAAATACTCTCTTGTGTTGCCATTCTTGAGGGCTATTGATATATATTAGTATATAAAAATAACAATATAATATAGTTATCTCTTGATTTTTTGGTCATTTAACTATTCACAGGCCCATAAAAAATAACTGACTATAATATAAGTTGTAAATGCACTATCTTTTAGTTCAAGGTAGTGCTTCAGTGCAGAAAAAGTTACGAATGAGTATATTCACATTTATAAATTTAGCAGCATGTTAAAGTTAGCCAAAAAGAAATCAGAAAAATGCTGCATATTCAATTTTTTCATGATATTTTTTAATACAATTTTTTAACTATTAAATGATTAGAAATAATAGTTATATGATATATAAAGTCAAAACAAAATTTTTTGAGCTAAATGTTCAAGATGTTTGGATATTTTTTTATTTTTAGGAAACAATAAAAAATTGGCCAATATTTAGCTAACTTCAACATGCTGGTAAATTTGTAAATGTGAATATTTTTATTCCTAACCTTTTTTGCATTGAAGTAGTACCTTGAACTATAAGATAATGCATATATAACTTATATTAGTCAGTTATTTTTTATGGGCCTGTGAATAGTTAAAAGTGCAAAAATCAAGAGGTAACTATATTATATTGTTATTTTTATATACTAATAGACATCAATAGCCATCAAAAATGGAAACACAAAAGAATATTTTATATCCCCTTTAAAACCCTTTTTGATTCTTCTTCTTAGCATGTTTGGTTTTCGAGCAACTCAATTATTTCTATAGGCCGCGCGCAAAAAATTTGAAATAAACGAAAATTCGTGCGCATTAAAAATACAAATTTTGCAATTTTTTTCAATATCGATTTTCTCGAAAACCATAGCATATACAAGAAAATTACAAGAGGACTTTTTCTTAGGCAATTAGTCAAGCTTTCTTTTTTATGAAAAGCATTTTTTTTATATCTTTAATGGTTAACCAGTTATCAGTAAAATAAGGCTTTTTTCACCGAAGGGGTGGTTTTGGGGGGAGGGGGTACCCCTGAACTGATTTTTGTGGTTTTGTGATGTATAATCCCTCCACTAACAGTTACTGAAGGAAAATCTTAGATAACATTTTTTGTTATGGAAATCTGTATAATTATTGGACTAATATTGGCTTTCATTTTAATTATGTCTGACAGTTATGACCGATATCATTATGAGCACAAGCACAGGTTTTCATTCCATGACATATGTTTTGAAGTGAATCTGCTGCCCTAATTGAATTTGTATTTTGCATAGTTGATAAGAAGTATAACATAGGCTTACAAAAAGGTAAAATAAATATGTAAGTATATATGTCAGTCTAGGTCGTTCAACTTTAAGAATAGACGTTTAATATATTTATGGATTAAAATTTGAAGGTTTGTGTTACTATTCCAATGTCAATATTGAGATTTCATTTATTCTAATAGTTACAAGTCTGACAAACATGTTTATTTTCGGGACAAATTACTACAAAATTTAGTTATATCCTTTCGCACTTAGCCGACTTATCAACCGACTTAAAATATTGATTTGTCGAATTCGAGTCCATTCCCAGGGTCAATGTACTAATTACGTTATTTTTCGGTTTTAAGTGAGACATTTAGGCACCTTATAAACACACACTGTTTACGCGCCAACAACCGAAAAAAAAAAACATGGCAGTAGTGACAAAATCTTGGCTCTATTGGTTTTCAATAAAACCAAATTTTGTACAAGAAAGTAACATATTATTATGATAAAATATCTTATTTGTTAACTATAAATACCTATGTCGCATACGATCTCTCGCGATGTCCCGTTGCCAGTCGATTGTGTGGAAATCTTCATATTGACCGATGCCGGGGATGTCTGCTGATTCTGGAAAATTTAATACAATATTAATTACACTTACATTAGTTTGTTTAACGTTTCTCGTAAAAAAAAATATCGACGTGATTTTCGTCTGCCTGTCTATATGTCACAGGTATTCTTCTCATAAAGTATTGGGCCCTCATGGCTGAAATTTTGTACAGTTATGGACTGTTAGATATGCTATACAGGAATACAATAAAATCTCGAAAATAATCCTGGTATCTTCCCAGTTTTTCAGATCAACTTTTTGTCAGTTATGCAGTCAAGAAAATAGATTTTTTTGCCTAAAAATATACTTTGCCGATCATGGCCTACTGAAAAATAAGAAAAATTAAAAAACGGAAAAGGCTTTGACTAATCGAAAAATTTCATAGAGAAAAAATGTTCAGAAATGCAAACTTAGCGTATGCTTGGTGTAACACGATCGTGGCACACCTACCTTTTTCCTTTAGTTTTGAAAATAAATTATTGAAATTAGGAACATCTATATACCTACTTAATAAACGTCACTTTTTGACATGTAAATGATTTTTTCCATTTCCGGTTTCCCCAAAAGTGACACTAACTTTTGCTTTTTAAATGAAACGCCCTATATATTCTTTCATTTTTGAATTCTACATAATTTTCTGAATTCAATGATACTAATGAACTCTGTAAAATGATCCAATCCAAAAGATACAAAACTTTAAAAAAAATTAAATTTCGCCGAAATTTACATAAAAAATAGATTTAGAAAAATGTTCACTTCGCGAAAGACCGGAAAACGCCTTTCATCAAAAGCGCGATAAAAGCAATTTCATTAGAAATGCATTTGAAAATAACTTAAATAAATATTTTTTAAATCGCGAACGATGGAAAACCGCCTTTGAGCACCGTCGTTCGAGCATAATTTTCGAAAGTATCAAAAGCTGCACTGAAAACTTTCCGATCGCGAACAACGGAAATCCGCTCTATCGTTTACACATTTTTCGAAAGTACCTTAAAGTATGTACGTAGCGCGGAAATCACAAAATTTCAAGTGAAAATCTCAATTTAATTTTATCATATCTTTTAATAAGGGGTGGTGGGGGAATGGAAAATATTATTAAAAAAAATCTGAGGCCTTCACTTCTAGTATATACACCAAATCCCATATTTCTTTCTTTACTCTTAGCAGCTTGCTTTACTTATTTTCCCCTATTTACCTCTATTTAAGCCCCAACCCTTCAACAGAATTATCTCAAAATATAATCTAGTGCCAGATGTCGTTATAATACATACGTGTATCAAATTTGGAAAATGGAAATGGAAAATATTATAAAAAATTTTGAGGCCTTGGCTTCTAGTACATACACCAAATTTCAAGTTTTACCAGCTTGCTTTACTTATTTACCCCCCAACCCTTCACCACCGGATATGTTAAAAAAACAATCCAATTCCAGATCCAGTTATAATATATATGTGTACAAAATTTCAAGTCGATATCTTAAACCGTTCCGGAGAAAACGTGCGGACAAAAAAGTTACAGACAGACCGACAGACAGACGGACAGATCGACAGACATACAGAAATTTTTTTTCGCTCAAATTTAAAATCTCGACGTTCCATGGCATTCTAAACCTATTTCAAGAAAAAAGAATTACGAATACTATACTTCCAATCCACTACGTGGATGTGGCAGTAATTGTATGAACTAATAGCACAGGCACACAAAATTTAAAAAGGGCCATGTACTTTTAACCAGAGTATGATATCCCCCTGTATCTTGAGCCGCTGAATCTGATGTAACCCTCAGAATTGCTCCACCACATCAGGATTTCTCCCTAATCATAAAAAAATCGCTAAAAATGAGTGGGAATTTTAATTAGGAGGGGATTAGGAAAAATTCTGAAGCGATGGAGTAATTCTGACGACGTCATCGGTTTCAGGGGCTCAAAATATAGGGGGTGTCATGCTCTGCTCAAAAGTACACGACCATTTTTTTGTGTGTTATTAAATTCTTAACTTTTGATATCCGCGCTTTCGCCATAATTAAAGGATGAAGATTCTTTGCGCCTATTTGAAAATTCGAAAAAACACTGATAGTCAGGGATTCAGTAATCTAAATCCGCTTATTTCTCCATTGCTATGCAACTCTTGGACATACTTTAAAATTAGTTCTATATTATGTGAAATTGTCCCACGATATTTAAAATTATTCTAATATAACTCGTGCTATCTCGAAAACTATAAAAGCTATAAGGATAAAATTTTAGACGGAGATTAAATAACATAAAGCGACTACGACAGTAGCGTTGAAATAGTTTTTTGGTTGTTTGTCCTCCAAGACAAAATAAAGAACGCGAGGGTGCTGAAACATCGAGGTACTTTTTCTATTTGTAGAAATATTGCATGATTGTACGAACGGTATTGTAGTAAAAGGTCAACATTAAATTTCAGTGAAAACATTTTTACAATCGGATTATTTTAGAGATAGATTTATTTCGAAGAACTATAGGCAGCGAGAGTTGAATATATGTCACTTCCTACAAATCCGGCAACGTTCAAACTGTCGTGTTAATTGATTTCATGTACTATGTCCAAAAATATCAACATCATAATTGTAAAACATATGAAGATTTATATTTCCAATACATAAGAAATTTTATCCACCGTCACAGATATGCCAATTGCATAATATTAGTTGGGATTTGATATGAACATGGATTAAAAAATTATGAGAGCCCGACGTATAACCAAATTATCGCCGGAATTCGAGCTTGGAAATAGAATAATACATATTCCTGAGTGGAAGTTGTTTATATCCAACCCTAAGAATAAGCAGAGTCTACAGAATTATATTGTTACGAGATCTTTGACGCATCTCCCCATTTTGAGAAATGATGTTACGTTGATAACCGCTAGAATGCTTATCGATGGAACAGCAACTATTTTGTCAACTGTTTAGTCCAGTCAACCAAGCCCAAAAAAGGTCAAATAGAGGAAATAATTCGTGTAGAGGCCAATTTTTAAATAGTCCTCGAGAGGAGTGCCCTGAACAACATACTAAAAGTCCTGGCCAATGGATTGTCTGCGGCGGGGTGGGGGGGAGAGGTACTTTAAAAAAAAATCCTATTCGTCTTTTTCTAGGATCAATACTTTTTCCATCATTTTTTTTTAAATAGGTTTAGAATGTTACGAAACGTGAAAATTTAACATTTAAGTGGAACATTTTTTTTTTCAATATCTATTCCCTTCCACACTGTATGAAAGTGAAAGTCTAACCATTTCTTCAGTGGCAGTAGCATCAGCTATCTACCTAATTTGACTGTTCTCCGTCAAGTAGTTTTTTTAGTCAATGCACCAACAGACAGACAGACAGACAAATAGACAGACAGGCAGACTGACTGACGAAATTGAAAATCCTGTATTTTCGTAATCTACATGATCTGAAACACGAAAATTCGAAAAAATCTCGAATGGTGATTTTTTCTCGGATAAAATACTTCCCTTCGGTATGTGATTTTTCCACCCTCTGTATCTTGTAAAATATTGATCCTAGAAAAAAAAATGAATAGGAACTTATTTGTTCGAAATTTCAATTATTCTGATATTGCAATAAATACTTTTTCGCTAGAAGGCGCGGTTTTCGAGTTATTCAAGAAAAACGTGAAACGGGGACCTTCAAACTACCCTCTACCCCCCCCCCCCCCTTGCAGACCATCCACTGGTCAGGACTTTTAGTATGTTGTTCTGGGCACTCCCTCCAACACCTTTACAGAAATCTGCAACTACACGAATTATTTCCCCTATTTTTCCTTCGTCGATTGGACTAGTTGACTCTTCTCCAATTTTAAACGATGTCCCCAACAAGCGGATGTGTGTCAGTTTACGGTAGCAGCTTCTTACTTTTTCAAATGCTTGTTCACTGCAAAATGGATTGTCACACAGTCAAGATGCCTTCATTCAGCATGTAAAGCGAAGTGCCTACACACCGTTTGCGTGGAGAAATGTTAGAGATCCATCCCCTAAATTACTGAACATTCACGAATATGGTTGGAAAATAGAGCACATTTTCACTCCAATCATAATCTTGAAAGAACCGAAACAAGCATTACGCAGTTGACATATTTCTTATGTACTGGAAATATGTCTTCATTCGTCTTGCAATAATGGTTTTGATATTTTTGGACATACTACATAAAACTAAGTCAAATACAGTATTAAACGTTGCGGGATTTGAAGGAAGTGACTCCACTCGCGCTGTCTATAGTTCTCCGAAATAGATCTATATCTTTCGCTAGAATAATCCGATTGTAAATATTCTTTCATTAAAACTAAATTTTGATAGAAAAAAAGCATTTTAATTTGCACAGTCTGGATACAGAAAGATTATGATTTTATCCTGTTTGGGGTATCACCGGGAGTACATAGAGTAAGTTTTGGATATCGAAAACCTTGTGCTACTTTTTTCATAAACAATTAAAGTTTTTTATCGCGTTTTTCGAGCTTAAAATGTGAATAACTCCGGTTCTATAAGTCGGATCGGGACAAACTAAAAACCAGTCTCTAGTAATAAAATTGCCAATAGATCCTCGTTGGTTTCAAGTCTCAAGACTCAAGTACGTATATAACCTACAAAACTGAAAAAACGAGATAAAAACAGTGTTTTTTTTTTCATTTTAGTGGCCGTCAACTACACCAATTTGCATGAAACTTTCAGAAACTATACTTTTTGATGTAATAAAAGGACCCTAAAAAGAAGTTGGTGTCAAAATATTGAACCCATTGGCCAAAATTGCATTTGTTATCTAAATTCATTATTTTTTTTATTTTAGTGCCCAAGAGCGTCAACTAGACCAATTAGCATCAAAGTTTCAGAAAATGTACTTTTTGATGTAGTAAAAATACCCTGAAAAATTGGTGTGGAAATATTGAATCCATTGGCCAAAATTGCATTTGTTATCTAAAATTTGAAATGCCCGCCATTTTATGCCATTAAGTCGAAAATGAAAACTTTTTCTCATCGCATTGCTAGGGAAAAATAACATTTAAAACAAAAAGAAAAAATCAAAAAAATCATATTTTAGCTCAATTAACAATATGTACTTACAATATAATGCTTGTAAATAAGTTTCTATAAAACTTAAAATATTTTTGAATTTATCACATGAAATGAATAGGTTTCAAAATGATACAATCCAAATTTTAGCTCAAAATATGCATTTGTTAATAATTAACAATTGGCCAAAATGTAAAAAGTTAAATATCTCGAGTTCACGTTAACAAAAATCAACTTTCTTTTTTTAAATTAAACGACCCAAAATTCTCTACCAGATCTGATAAAAAACTTTAATTTTTTTTTTCAAAATGGCCGAAAAAATCCAATTGTTATCTGAGTTATAAAGAAATGTAAAAAAAGTAACCAAAATAACATTAAAAAAGTTTCCTTTCAATTGCATTCGAGAGCTGGCGTCGAGATCTACATTTTGAAAAAAAAAAAAATCGTTTTGGACTTAATGGCATAAAATGGGGGGCATTTCAAATTTTAGATAACAAATGCAATTTTGGCCAATGGATTCAATATTTTGACACCAACTTTTTAGGGTCTTTTATTACATCAAAAAGTATAGTTTCTGAAATTTGTTGCAAATTAGACCAATCTGACGGCCACTAAAATGAAAAAAACACTGTTTTTATCTCGTTATTTCAGTTTTGTAGGTTATGTCCGTACTTCAGAGACTTGAAACCAACGAGGATCTATTCTCAATTTCATTACGAAGAGACTGGTTTTTAGTTTACCAGATCCGACTTATAGAACCGGAGTTATTTACATTTTAAGCTCGAAAAACGCAAAAAAACTTTAATTGTTTATAAAAACAGTAGCACAAGGTTTTCCAGGTCCAAAACTTAGGAATATACTCCCGGTGATACCACAAACAGGAGAAAATCAAAATCTTGCTGTATACAGACTATACCTATCTCTTCATTTTTTTGGCCTTTTTTTACTGCACTATGTATTTTTTACAATATCACTAATTTTCTGTTCACAGTATATTGTTTAATAACACAGCCACTCAAAAGTGGTAATGTATTTTTCAGCAGAGCATGATACCCGCCTGTATTTTGAGCCGTTGAAGCTGATGCCGTTTTTCGAACAAATTAACTTTCTGAAGGCTAAACGAGCTGATATAAAAAAAATACCCAGAACTAAATTCCTAATCGATCCCTCCAGGCGGAAGTTTAATTTTGACAGTTGGCAGCTGTCTACCTGATGTCAAAGTATAAAATCGGTGTATTTCTCGAACAATGGTATCTGAGTTGGGAACAAAACCCTACTTAGGCCTCTTGAAAACTCTGATAAAAAATTCAATGTCAGTATAAAATACTAAGACTTGACAGTTGCCACATCTGCTGTCAATCTGCTGTCAAAATACAAAATCACGGAATTTCTCCACAGAAAAGTTGATTTAACGGAAAAATCCTCTATTTAGGAATTTGTAACCTTGACACTTGGCAGCTATTAAATCTGCTGTCAAGTGTACTGTCAAAGTAAAAGATCTTTGAATATCTCCCCAGAAGTGGCCGATTTAGAAAAACAACCTTCATCTAAGTTTACTCGCAATTAAAGTTTAATTACTAAAATTTTACATCATATTATTTCAAGAAATATAAGTTCCTTTGCCCTGAAATTTACAGAAAAGATGAAGGTCAATTAGTATCAATATTGTTCAAAATGTCAAGTCAAAATGTTAAATATTACCTAAGAAAATCAATTTAAAAAAAAAAATAATTTTTTATTCTGAAAATTATAATGAAAATTAAAATTCCGCCTGGAGGGATCGAGTATATATATAAAAAAAAATCTGCTGGTTTGGCCATAAAATGCCTTCAGAAAGTTAATTTGTCTGAAAAAGTTCGGTTTGGTCCCACTGTGCGGCGGCATCAGATTCAGCGGCTCAAAATACAGGTGGGTATCATAATCTACTCAAAAGTACATGTCCTTTTCTTTATTTTATCTGCATGTGTAATTGCTATTTTACAGAACTCTTTTCAAATTGTACGTCCATGTATGTCATTCTGTGTGACCTTGAGTCGATTTGATTAGGAAATTAAAAGATGATAACGTGAACAGCAACACTTCAACTGTATGCCAACGTGAAATAGTTCTTTCTTTTTTGGCATTGGATTTCGCCATTAGCCAGTTACATATTACTTACTGTTTTTACATTCGTTCATAACTAACCTAATACGACAACCTAACCAAATAGCTCTTTATATATAGGTAGGTATATGGCATAAAATTGAAGAAAATGTTAGAGAGCATGGCTATGAAACTCTATTATGTGCGTATTCAACACGCTCTTGGCCGACTTTCTTTACTAGTAATATTAGTGTTCTGATGTCATAAATAATCTAATTACGATTTAAGATAACAGTACCTAATAATGTTACTACGTACCTTGAGTTCCAGAATAAGACACTGAATCTGAAACAAGACAAAAAATAATATTAATTATTTCAAATAACAAATGTGAATATTCGATAAGAATATTATACTGGTTGACATTTCATAATAGTAAATCTTCGGAACCTCAAAATGTTCCATTATTTACTTATATCATCACACTGCGAAAGAACCTGAGCAAGTATAGGTTTGTTCCAACACGCAGTTTGATCGTCCGTTGAACGGTCAAATTGAGCTGCCCAATCATGGCATGAATGTCACAGCGATAGATAGATAGATAAACGACTGAGCGGCTGCTTTTGACTGTTCGACGGATGATCAAACTGCGTGTTGGAACAAACCTTATGGAGAATGTGTTTCCTATTCAAAATTGAACTAGTACTTATATGTATATATATAGTACTTACAACTAGTACTTATATGTATATATATATAGTACTTACAACAGATTTTTTATAAAGCTTTGAGAAAGAAAATAGATTCGGTTTCCAAAACACCAACGAAATACATTATTTTTATATTTTTAATCCCATTCGTGTCTCTTGTCAAAAAACACCCTGTAGAATGTGATATAAAATCCCCGAAACAAAAATAGAAAAATAATATATTATATCTTTAAATGTTTTAATTTACAATAATTACTAATACTATATAATTAAATCAATTTTCGTCATATAAAACAATTGTTTTTAAGAAAAGCAAGTTCAGTGTCGCAAATAATTTAAGTAGAAAATACAATTTTCTAATTAAACTAAGATAAATAAAAACATAAACGAGTAAATGATAGTTGTTTTCGCGCAATATTAGCTTCAAGGTTGTCAAATTATAATGTTTTAAGGAATTCACTGATCACCTCAACCAAGCTTGATACGCCATATAACAGCTCAGACAGATCTGCGATCATTACATCTACTAATCTCAGGATTGATGATCACTGATTATTCGGTGTTCTGTTGTATGATGCCGGGACAAATTTTGACGTTTACAAGGTTTCAAATACTTTATCCTAATAAAATAATGCATTTGTTAATGGTTACAAACCCAGCAATTCATTTCTATTTATCAATATTTAAAAATTATCTGAGTGAATTTTTATATGTTGGCTTGGAGCCACTATGACTCCAAAGTAAAAATACAGATACAGAAATTAAAAATGGGAATAAACCAATAAGAATAAAGAAAATTGAGATTTGCGCGAGAGCAAATCTATCTGCTCGTTTCTAACGATTTAAATTTATCTGAACTTTCCACTTACTAGAACATACACTACTAGACCGGTGACTTTAATTTATAAAAGTGTTGTTGCTCTTAGCACGCCGATTTTTTTTGTAAAAATAATACAAAATTAGTCATATTGTGGGAAAAATACTCTTGATGTAATTTACCTGCCGCTAAATTTTTTATTACGAAATTACTGCAAAATTCATAACTGTTTATAAGCCCTTTTCATTATAAGTTCCGTTCTAATCACCCAATTTGAACTTTCCAAAGCTCATTTTACTCGGGAATACATGTACTTTTAAAGGAAATTGGTTCCATTATGCCTTAATAATAAATACAATGGCGAATTTTTACAAATTTTGAGTTCCTTGCTCAAAGTTGCATAACTATAGGAATTTTTCAGTTAGATTGCTCAAAATATTTTTGCATACACTTCATTGGTTACCAAATAGACTCGCAGTGTTTGTTTTATGATAAAAGTGCAAATTTTGCAAAATATGACGTTTTGCAAAAGAAAATTAATTTGCTTATAACTTTGGACCAAGGCACTTTTTTTCATGAGTTTTGCGGGAAATTACATGATTTGGTTAGTATTACCTATTCTTATTAAAAAAAAACAGTAAATTAACATTATTTATTTATGAATAATTATACATATACTTATAAATAAAATTTACAAGTACCTAACAAACATTGCAATAACTTTTTTAATTATGCAAATTTTAATGAGATTCAAACGACATTAGATTCGTCGGAAAAATACGTTGATTTCAGCTTATAAGGACCCTTCTTGGGCCATTTTAAGCCGAGATATTAACGATTTCAGTTTTGGCACTGTTGAGACTTTTGTAATTAACATTTCCGAAAAATTCGAAATGGATATACAGGGTGTAATTAGTTTCATGTCATTACAAAAAACTGGTGGTAGGGAACGACAAGACAAACAAAAAAACCTTATATAAAATGGGGTCTGAAGCTCATAGTTTTGGAGAAAAAAAAAAAATAAACAAAAATTTCGCAAATTTTCAATAAAAATGTTTGAGAACTGCTGGAATATTGAGGTAGGTTTAGATCTAGATCTGATCTGAAGAAAACTATACTCTAACTCTCCCTTGTGCAATATTTTAGTTACTGTCGGTGTTTCATTATGTACACACGACCAACCCGCCGTTCGTTGTGATTTTTTAATTTCGCGTCATTGTGTATTTATTGTTAAGATTTATTTTATTGACTTACCGTTCAAGTTGTCAAATTCTTGATTGCGTACAGACACAACTTACTTTTTCGTTCTTTTTGTATCCTTTTTGGTTTTTGTACCAAGTTTTTATTTTATTTTTCTTTATCGACAACGTTAGTTGATAGTTCAGTGTTTAGTGTTGAACGAAGTGCGTATGTACTTAATTAGACGTACCGACCTGTGTATTGATACAGATGCAGAGATTTTGAATTATTTAGGTAGGTAGTAAGCTTTTAACCCAGGATACTCATTTATGTTACAAATGTTAATAAACCACATTTAAATTTTCTAAATTATAAACAATCCAACATTTTGTTCCAAATGAAAAAACACACATGTAAAGAAATGCTCTGTTTAAACCTCTATCGCCATTATTTGCTTGCAATTGTGCACAAAGAGAGAACGAATTATTTACCTCTTTATACTTGCCTCAGTTCAGTTGAGGCGGTACATCAAAGACGGTCGATGATCCTTTGACACCGCGTGCCGTCCAGCACTTTTTTATGACAATTTAAAAGTTGTATAATTGGGAAGTACAAGTCCATCGACCAAGAAAAGCAGTGGTTCTCAATAGTTGTCTACCATAATATTAAATATGTTAACCCAGATCAGTGTTTTTCGAAGTGCCCCTAGAGGGAAAAGTCATAAAGGTTTCTTGTTTGTCTAGTCGGTCCCCATTACCAGTTTTTTTTTAATGACATGAAACTGATTACACCCTGTATTTATTTATTAAAAATGTATACCGATGCATCGCATCGAAAAAAAAAATACGGATGGTAACACTGGTAGCCGAAGATACACTTTACAATGCCACAATTATTAGCCCCACCTATGAACATGCGTACTGTTGTACGAGCAGTCGTAGTTGATCATAATCATTTTTTTCCAGTGTAATACAGTCTCAATAGTGCCATATCTAAAATCTAAAGGGGTTCATTAAAGGTGAAATCAACGTATTTTTTTTTCGACAAATCTAATCCCGTTTGAATCTCATTAAAATATGCATAATTAAAAAAATTATTGCAATTTTCGTTATTTGCAAATTTTATTTTTCAGAAATAAATAATGTTAACTTACTGAATTTTTTTTTGGTTGAATAGAAATTGGTAGTACTAACCAAACCATGAAATTTCCCGCAAAAATCATTATAAGAAAGTGTCCGAAAGTTATAAGCAAATCAATTTTTTTTTTTTGCAAAACGTCATAGTTTGCAAACTTTTGCACTTATGATAAAACGGACACCAGGAGTCTATTTGGAAACCATTGAAGTATATGCAAAAAAAATTAGCAATCTAACTAAGGAATTCGTATAGTTATGCAACTTTGAATACGGAACTACGCAAAAATTCGCTAGTTCTTGCTATGTAAAAATAATATTTATTATTGAAGCATAATGGAATCAATTTCCTTTAAAAGTACATGTATTCTCGAGTACAATAAACTTTGGAAAGTTCAAATTGGACGAATACAACGAAAACATAAAGAAAAAGGCTTATTAACAATTATGAATTTTGCGGTAATTTTACAATAACCTTAGCGGCGGGTGAATTACATTAAGAGTATTTTTCCCGTAATATGGCTAATTTTTTACTACTTTTACAAAAAAAATCAGCGTGCTAAGAGCACCTACACTTCTAATTTATATTTTGGCCTAAAATCACTAGTCTATACCTTTTTTAGGAATAATAAGTGTATTCCAATATTTTTAAGCCACGAAACGTTTGCTCTTATTTCTATTAAAAAGTTTTAGCCCCTTTTTAAAAAACCGTAGCCTAACGAATCACTGCTTCCACATCCAAATTGTCCATCCAAGTCACCTTAAACGAAATCTTGATACTATATACGCACTCTAGTTAGTGAAAATAATTGCTCATAGAATTTTAACATATTTGAAATCTTCTGCGCCCCGAGGTGGTAATGGGGGTGGCTGATGTCCAAAAACTGTTTGAGAACTTCTATTCTCATACACAGAAGACGATTTTATTTTAATAACTCCTCTAATAATGAAGTGGGGATGTTGGAGGTGGTGGTGGGGGTGGCAAATGCGTCATAAAGAAAATTGGTACCATGACTTTTAGTATGTACTTCAAATCCTAAGTTTCTGAATTCTTACTAGCTTGCTTTATTTATTTACCATTAAATAATTAGTTGCATTTGAGTAGTATAGTATTGTCACGTATTTTACCCCTGAAATCATCTTTCAGGATTCGTGGTTTCCAAATAATTTGAACAAGGGATAAACATTTTATTTCATAACTTACTGATAACTACACAATATTTTCCTTAAATAAAATAAACTTCTTCTGGACTAAAATAACCTCTACAATATTTATATTTACACTTTGTATTTCTAACAGCATTTGTCACTTTTCAACTTCCCCTTCTGCGTGTTTACATTCGGCTTATATACTCTAAAGATGCTTCCAGAGTCATCTAGAACCAAATCGAGAATCTTCTCTCACCACACTTGATCTCTTTTTACAAATTTCTACATCTATTGACTATTAGTCATAGGCGTATCAGTCTCCACTTTTTAGGAGGTGTAATGTATAGCACTGTTTCCTCCTTAAGCCTGATCGTCCCGGTCAGGCAATTCAGCATCATCAATGTAGTCAGTCTATCCAAATGCATGATTTTCATCTTGAACTTTTTGCTTAGTTGCTTCATCCTGTCATCCGGAACCTTCCACTTTAACAGTGTTGACTGATCCCGTGCCTGCAGTTTCTCCTTCTGGTGGCAGTACTTGCAATCTTCCTTGTACCTTCCGGATAAAATGTTAGCATCTTTCTGAGGTTCCGTTTTAGTCTCATATCCTTGTAGTTGCGGATTTCTCTTCGAAGCTGGGAAATCTTTATTTCTCTAGGGGCACCACGTTCTTTATCTGACATTGCTTCTCTGGTATTGGCTTCCTCTGGTGTTCCCCTCGACTTCACAGCATCTCCAGTCACTCTCCAATTTCCTCTGTGGGCACTCTAAGTTGGATATGTCTCTGCACTGATAATATTTAATACGTCGTCCACTTGGCCTTCCACTACTTTGTTTATTGTGAGTTTCTTCAACGTTTCCAGTATTTACTCTCCTCGAGTTCCGCCGCCGACAGTCTTGTTTGATATGGCCTACCTTGCCCCGCAGTTGTAGCATTTAATTCCTCCGCTTGGCTTTCACTGTATTGTTATTTCCTTGCTTTCCTGCAGTACCCAATTTAGCCAGTATTTGACTGCACATTTATGCATCTCAATCAACCTAGGGTCCTTCTTCATTTCTGGCTGTGGTTCTTCCAGGGTCACAGCTTGAACTCGGGATATCCTTAAAGACAGCTTTTAACTCGAGTGCACGCACCAATAATTCGCTGCCGTTCTGGTATCGAGATATCCTGATGACTCTCATTGTGTCCTGTATACCATCCAGAAAAGCCCCTACTGCCAGTTGGTTTTGGAATTCTTTCGGTACATCCGGGTAAACCAGGTGCGCCAGTCTCCACACAATAGTTTCGAACTCTCATAAACTTTCCCCAGGTTTTTGAACACGTAATTTCAGCTGGGTCTGGTACACTCGGACAAGGTGTTGTTCACCGTACCGTAAGTCTCTAGGGCAGCTTCTAAAATTCCAAAATCCTCTTGTTGCTCTACTGGGATTGTCTGGAGTATTTCCAATGCTTGGCCCCTTAACGCCAGGATTGACGCCATAGCCTTCTCTTCGTCACTCCATCTGTTTGCACATGCTGCTGCCTCAAACTGTCTCTTGAAAATGGTCCATAAACCTTGGCCGTCAAAGGAGGGAGGTTTGAACCGCTGACCTGATGATACCACATGCAGGTTTCCTCTATCCTTCAACTGTCATTTAAGCAGGTCTATTTTTCCTTCCATCTTGTGTATTTTGTCTTTGACTTCACTTCTTCTCGATGCCTTCTTTTTAGCTCTTCCAACACTTTCTGGAATTGTATACAAATATCCTGCATTTGTTTTTCGGTTGCTATATTTTTGGTTGTTATAGACATATGACTACGTTGAAAATCAAATAAATTTAACAATCACGTCACTATAGGTAATGGAACTGTCCAGAAAAATCTCGAAACCTAACGAAAAAGTCTTGTTTCTAGTCTATCACTTCTCTGTTGAAAGGATTTGTTTACTATCACTAATGTCCTAATAAAATGATCTACAATGTCTTAAAAATGCACTTAACACTATTTACTATTCGAAAATAACCAGCGAAAAATGTCCAGTAAACTAGTCCTCCATGTTAGCACTACTTTCCGAGAATACACTGTCCAAACCTTCTCAAACACTTCCGAAAATCCCCTTGTTAAAATTCCGCCTCTGACACTAAATTGTCGGCATTGTCGCATAATTTCACCCCTGAACCACCCCTTCGGAATCCGTGGGTTCCAAAATAATTTAACAACACTTTATTTAATAATTTACTGATAACTACACAATATTTTCCTTAAATAAAATACACTTCTTCTGGACTAAAATAACCTTACAATGTTTACATTTACACTTTGTGTTTCTAACCTCACTTGTCACTTTTCAGCTTCTTCTTCTGCGTGTTTACAATCGGCTTATATACTCTAAAGATGCTTCCTGAGTCACCTAGAGCCAAATCGAGAATATTCTCCCACCACACTCCAGAAACCTCGATCTGTTAACTATCAGTCATGGGCGTATCAATCTCCACTTTCTAGGGGGTGTAATGCATAACAGTATATTCAACTGTAGATGAAATTATATATTGTGGAGATTTTAATATTAATTTATTTGACTATCGCAGTAATAATGTTGAAAGGTTTTTTTCGGTACTGAAGTAAAGAAAACCCTTTCCGAAATGCCTTTGACGAGGTCAATTATCATAAACTGGACATTTTGATAGTCAAAACCATGTAATAGTCAACTTAATTCTACAGGGTGTTCTCCAAGATGATTCAAATTTTTACATGTTTCAACTGTCATAATAACCCAAGAGCCGGTAGCATCAAAAGTACCGTCATCGCGGATTTTAAAAATTCTAGTGAAAATTAACTGTAGAAAACCATACGTACAAAATGAGCCAGGTATGAGAAGATAGATTTCTCTAGCCGGAAGTATTTTTAATTAAATTAACTATTATTAAAAAACAATAATGTTTTACCGTTATCGAGGAAATTGATTTCAATGAGAGCATTTTTTAGGAAATTTGATGCTCTTTCAGAAAAACCTGGTATGACAACCTCTACTCTGCCGAAAATGTCTGTCATACCTATTTGAAGGAGGTTGCAGGTAACAAAGTTTTACCAATATCACGGAATTTGATTTCAATTAGAGCATTTTTTAGGAAATTTCATGCTCTTTCGGAAAAACCTGGTATGACGACCTCTACTTTGACGAAAATGTCTGACAAACCTATTTGAAGCAGGTGGTAGATAACAAAAGTTTGCCGTTTTGGAGTAGAAACATTTTTTTTTATTTTGTTCGTTTTTGTGCGCTCTTTCAGAATATCATGTATGACAGTCCAAAAACTGCCGGAAATCCGTATCATACCGATTTATTGCATAGTTTTGACTCTCGGAAATGAAAAAAGTAATGAAGTAAATAAATTTATTTTCAATTGGAAAAACTCTTTGACATACCTCGAAATTTTGCAAATAAAATATAATAAACTTGCATCAATACGCCTTCTCCTACTCTCACAAACGAGATCTACATACAACCAATCTGTGGTTTCTATAATCCGATAGAGTGTGGATGGCAACTTAATAAAGGAAATAGACTTGAACCATTATGGTATGTTGGCCAAGCAACTCCACTAAAAGTTGAAGAAATCATTATTAATAACAAAAATGAAGACAAAAGTGAAAAATCAGAGGACGATATACATTATGATTGTGATGATATTAACTTTGACGATTATTATTAATAAATAGTATTTCTTAAAATTGAACAATTATTAATTACATAACCTTCATTTCTCCTCTTGTTGGCAAAAGCATCGATTTTTCTTATTCTTGAATTTTATTTTTAGTATTGGCATAATATTTCAAGACTGATTTTTGATATTTTACTTTATGTAATTTGCAACGTGAGAAAAAATGTATGATAACTCTTTTAGTGACCAGAGTTATAACCAGGGGTGATTACAACCCCTCCAGGTGGCGGATTTCCACTCCTGAGGGTTGTTCCAACCCTGGTCGCCATTCACCTTCCCTCTATCAAACTCCCTCTCTGAAAATATTGAATATTCTTTGCAAAAAAATCCGCCCCTTGGAGGGATTGAAACCACCTTTGGTTTTAACCCTGGTCACCTATATCTTCCCTCCAACAAACCCACTTTTTAAAAATTGTAAATATTTTTTACAAAAAAAATTAATCCATCGCCCTATAGGGGTTGACTCGAGGAGTAGGGGTGATTGGGATCATCCCCCTCTAGAATTACCAACTTAAGTTATAGGGAGGGCTCATTCACCAAATACAGGACTGGACTGATGTCTGCGCCAGGAAAGAGAGTTTAAGGGTGGTGTTGGGGCGATTTCAGGGGGTAGCCGGGGTCAAACAGTTTTTTGAACTCCGGAATCGGTTTCAGCACCCTCTATAACGGACGGGGAGGGGGAGGACTAAATTGCTCCGTATCAGATACTTGCGTCTCCTTCCGACTAATGACCTCCAGTTTATAGTGCAGGTCAGGAAGTGTCATACCGGCAGTTTTTGGGCTGTCATACCATGATTCTGAAAAGCGCACAAAAACGAACAACATTTAAAGAAAAAATGTTTCTACGCCATAACGATAAACGGTAAAACATTATTACCTATCACCTCCTGCAAATAGGTATGACAGACATTTTCGGCAGAGTAGAGGTCGTCATACCAGGTTTTTCTGAAAAAGCGTCAAATTTACTAAAAAATGCTCTAATTGAAATCAAATTCCGCGATAACGGTAAAACTTTGTTACCTACCACCTCCTTCAAATAGGTATGACGGACATTTTCGGCAGAGTAGAGGTCGGCATACCAGGTTTTACTGAAAGAGCATCAAATTTCCTAAAGAATGCTCTAATTGAAATCAATCTCCGCGATAACGGTAAAAAATTGTTGTTCTTTAATAATAACTAATTTAATTAAAAATACTTCCGGCTAGAGAAACCTCGTCATACCAGGCTCATTTTGTACGTATGGTTTTCTACAGTCAATTTTCACTACAATTTTTAAAATCCACGAGGACGGTACTTTTGATGTTACCGGCTCTTGGGCTATAACTCATTTTTTCAAATGGAACATCCTGTACTTTTTCACTTAAAATATGTCACTCTTGATCTACAATTTTTATTTGAGACGTTTTTTCAAATTTCAAACAGTTGAAGAGATATTAACCGTCTTTGTACTAGTGACACACCCTGTATTACACTTTCTTTAAAAAATTGAAAGCTCGTCATTTTACTTCTTAAATAATGATATACTTTTTCTCGGAAAGTTGTAACTAATCGTGGAAACGATTCCAATTCAATCAATTCTGCGAAATCCTTATCGTCCGTTAACTTTTGAACGTCCTCTCTTACAAAACTCACACGATTGTTTCGAATACAAATTCGAATAGAAACAATTAAAACCTCAGCAATCAACTGATCGCAAATTAACTAAGCTCCATTTACCAATCAACTTATTATTGATTTAAACCAAAAATAAATGGTGACTAATCGTGTTACAAAACAAACTGGCAAATTGATCTTTGATCAGGTTGATTTTGGTTTAAACACGGTCGATACAACCCGCTCTAATTAGGAACCAATTTAACCCGAGCGTCTCATCTGTTTAGGTAACTTTTCTTCGTTTTCTCTTAACGCTCATTACATAAAAAATTCTATGAATACTTGCCGATCCCTCTATTACTGTAGTACTATAGTGCCAGTTGTTCTTTATTTTGTAAACGATTATTTAACTCGCAGTTTGTATTTTTGTTTCTCATATGTTGTGTTAGGCTATGCATGTCCTGTTAGTGTTAAACCAGAGATTAGGTTATCTATGGGAAAACACCAAGATCAACATGCGCTGGCATGGTAGGTACAATATTTTTCGACTGTATTCTACTACTGTCGAGCAGGCTTCGTGTATACAACCTTGTACACATTATAAAGCCGATGTTACCATTTTGTTATGCTATCGCAAATCGTGCTGCGGCATAGTAATATAACGAAGTATTAAAATAAATAACGTACTTATAAGACTTTTTTAATTAAGGCAAAAAGTATAATTAGTTTCTCTTAATTGATTGCATGAGAATTTCCAGTCAATTTTCTTACAATAGTAATAAATACTTAGGATTTACTTTGCTCGTTTTTTCGTATGAACAAAAATTATAGAGTTCTGCTTATTCTATATCATATCGTGACCTTCTCACTTATATTATAAACACACAATATTCCAGAAATAATAAAATTTATTGCCTTCAATTAATAAATAAAAACAGACGATAAAAATCGATAACATATCGTTCCCACATGACATAAAACTAAACTGACAACTGCAGCAAATAATTTATAAATTTGAAATTAATCAAATCATCAACCAATCTCATGACTCTCGGCGGTTACCGACAAGTTAGTGAAGATCATCCTGGACATATTAAGCACTGTTCAAGATGGGCCTCACGTTGACGATGAAGTAATAATACTTCAATTTAGGAACGGAAGAAGCACGATGCGTAGTTAACATCGTGAAGGTGCAATACAACCTAAGTAAGAGTACCATTATGATACCCTTAGCTATTGAGAAAACCTTTAATACCGTCTAGATCCCGGAATTTTTCTAAAATGATTAGATAGATACGTTTCCATGGCATGTCACTCAACTCATACACTCCTACCTATCTGGCAGAACGTTGCAGGTGAGACGCACAATGGGCTAAAATGCAGAGAAACCTGGATAAAAAATTTTGGAAATAGCCATAAAACTGAATTTAAAGTACTTTCACTTTAAAAGATAACCATAGGCTGTAACATGACTCATATGAAAAGGTTTTAGGCAGGAGAATATGTCAAATGTACAGTTTATCCCGTGAAAAAAAAAATAGATATTTTTACTATTTTTATTCTGAATCTGCTTCTAGTAAGTTCAGACCCAAATATAAAAGATTTAACGAAGTTATCAAAAAAAAGTCGAAACACCTTCTCTCGTGGAGTTGTGCAACTTTTAGCTCCTCCTGATGAAGAAGAACTTACATATAATGAACTGGTTCAAAGTGCATCGGAAACAGAGATTTTCTGACGAAACCCAGAATGACAGTAACGACGATTACTGGTTTCTTCATAGTTTTTGTTTATTATATTTTTTTACAAAGTTTAGTTTCTTATCCCTTTAAGGCCACCCCTAAAATTCTATTTTTTATTCCATTTAAACAGATCTGCATACATTTCATAAATATTTTTACAGCTATCCTTGTCACATAATTTAGTAAATTTCATCCAATTATACAAAAATACATGCTTTCACTCCCTCTGGCACGCCCTCTTTGACTGCCTGATTTTTAAAAATAATTTTTCCGCTACCCCATGAGATTATTCAGATTCCTCACTGTGCGACGGTGCGAGTCAAATTGTCTATATAATGGGATCGTCGTACAGGCCCACTTCCCCACTTACTTACCCGACTACTAAACTTACTAAAGTACGCCGAGAAACCACTGGAATTTCACAAGGGAGTGCGAGAGTACTTAACGCACTCCCTTAGGTGTAAGCTTAGACAAGTGGCTAACATTTACCCGACATGTAGAGGAAACTACATGGATAGTATGTTCTCGACCTAGAGACTATATATCCTGGCAAGGAATTGCAGGCTCGGTAGACAGAATAAAAAATAAATTTGGACCGTCACTATAAGGTCGGTCCTTACAGAACAAAGTGGCGCAGCACGTCGGTTACGACAATGAAAGAAACCAACGTTTTGGATTCATGCGCCTCATCTCTAATTTCTCACGATGCACTTTATTAAGGGACCTCTGTGCATGTTGTTACGATATAATGCCATTAACGAACTAGATGAAAGTAACAGCTCAAAAATTCTACCATTCTACCGTAGTGATAACCCGCTTACAAATATTATTCCAATTAGAGGACATAATACGCCCGTACTAGGAGTTGTCCATCTTTCGGCAACATATTTAAACACAAGCCTGTTCTTCCATACAACTATAAAATTTATGGACACAAACTTCGATCAACAGGTAACTTTGTTCTATAAGTTTGGTTTCTGTTTGTTGTTTTTTCTTCGTTTCATAATCTTCCTCTCCATATTAACACTTTTAAAATTTATTCCAAAAATTGAAAAAGATTGTAAAACTTTGAGGTTGACGCCCATGGCCTAATGTGATTATGAACATTTTTCTGTTGGTAAGAAGTAACCTGTTCATTCCTCGCATACCGTCGTCTCGTTGGTCTCCGACTGTTCATAATAAGACAAATAAAGAAAGTAAAAATTACAAGTAGACCGTAAAGTTGTTGGCCATACCTTCGTGTTTTAATTCTGCGCTCTGGTCTGCGAAGTCTAACATATGGTGCCACTGTTTTCACATAATTACTTTCTTGATCCGCTGCATTACTATGAATTGAATTCAAGGTGTATTAACTACTAGAACTATCTGTGAGCGACTTGGTGTTCACGCTGAAGTACCAAGAACTTACTTGTAGTAGTTTCCCTAAGCAGCGGCGTCGCTATTGGATGGGCCGAGTGAGCCATGGCCCACGTAAAACTAACTTGACCTACCATTTAGCTCACCCTGCCTTAGTATGACTTAAATTAATTTTGAAATACGTTTATTGTTCAACACTACAAAGCGAATATTATATACAGTGTGTCCATTGATTGAGTTCGAGTCTAAATTATTATCAAGTAGTGTTGTGAAGACCCTTTGATATCCCATTACTAAACATCTCCAATAGTCAGATCTGGACTCCTAGGTGGCCAAACAAATGGGCCATGAAATTTTCCTGAATAGAGAAATAAATTCGCAGTACGAGATCAAGATTTCATAATTGATCATACCTTTTAATCCAAAACATTTTTTTTAAAATACCATTTCTCAATATTTTTAGATATAAAGGTACTTTACTCTTTGCAGCTTTTCACATTCTTTGTACATATTTAGCACCCTGTATATAAATTTTGAAAAATAGTGTCATTTTCGGACTTCACATAAAACATGCTTTTAAAGAATGACTTTATCTCGTAAATTTACAAATAAAAAATCTTCTCCCGAACTTAATCCGTGGACAAATGGTACATAAATAATCTCGCGAATTATCAACAGAATTATTAACATATTATGATTTATTGAAATTCTTTTACAATTTAAAACTAACCGCCATTTCTGAATTAATGGTAAAATAATGAAATAATGTCGGCCCCATCAAAGCACCATACCCTATACTGATCCACACGAACAGGTCTTCCAATACCACTACATGAGACACTAGGGATGAAGAGGAAAACCTGATAGCACCTGCTCCTCTGTATACATGCTGATAAGATAAGGAAACAGTATAGTTCAATAAATCTGTCGAAAATATCACGTTTTTTTGCAAAAATTATTAACAGCAAACCAAGGTATGTGAAAAATCGGAAATTTTCCGTAGAATTCAATGAACTATTTTTAAAACAAATGACGAGCTTGCGTCCTCTTCAAAATGGCGGCCAAAGTTTGCGAAAAACAGTTTTTTCGCGTTAAAGAAAAAAGTTGGCGTTGCACAAAAAAAAGTTTAATAGCAGAGTTGTGTAACTTCTTAATGCGGATCGTGCTGGCCCGGTTCGATCTCAGAAAATTGCAAAATTATTTAGTTATTGCAAAAAAGATGTTAAAAATAGCATTTTTTTGAAATACCTGTATCTCCGTGAAGAAAAGATATTCTTTAACGAAACTCGGTGAAAGCGTAGTCCAAGGTATATCGAATACAAACACTTTTACAGATTTGCAAAATATTGCAAATTTCTTGCAGAAATCGATATTTTCGAAAAAAACACGTTTTTTTGAATGTCCAATAGCTCATACAGGTCTTCATATTTTTATATCGGACTAATGCGAAAAGTTTCTTCAACAGTTGCGCTAACCTGGGCAGTTATTGCGCATATCACGAAACGATCCCTAATATGCGAAAAATCGGTCAAAAAATCGATAATTTTTTTTACTCCAAAAAACTTTGAATATTTTTGACATGTCAAATTATATTGGAATACCATTATTGCCAATAGATAGCTGGAATTTTTCTACAAATTTACAAAAAGAAAAAAATTGCTCTCGGACTCTGGAGCCGAGATAATTTTTTTTTTTTAAGAAATTCTTGTGGCGCCATTTTTTAAGGTAAAGGGCTGAAATTTGCAGTGGTTATTGTACAATACTTATATTTTCAATAAAAAATCTTCGGAACTTGATCGGCCGTTGCTGATCATTGCAAATTCAATGAAACTCGAAGCTCGATGCTGTGGCGTACGCCTGCAGCTGCCGAAAACACGGCATAAAATGTTCAAATGTGTGTTCAACGTGTGACGATGAAATTTGCTCAAATATTGAGGAGAACAGAGTCGTCGCTGATGATATCGACGAAGAAATAGACGAGCCAAATATCACAGAGACTGAGCTAGAAAGAGACGAATGTTCAAATGATGATAACGATAATGATGACTGTGATGACGATAATGCGGAAATAATATTAAATAACGTTTACAGTGACAGTAGTAGTGGTAATGAAGATGAGTCTCCCATTAAAAAGCAAAAAAAATATATTAATGCAACGTATTCTACAAAAACAATTGGAATACATAAATGAGACATAATACAATTTTGATGTTTCTTTGGTAATATAACAAATGTAATAAAGCGTAAAGGAATTAAAATTACTTGCCATACAATAGCACAATTTCGTAGATAGTTTGGGACGATATTTGACAAACCCTAAAATGTTATGGAGGCGGGCGATGTACTATTAGACTTTTTCAGCCATAGCTATGAAGTAATCTGTAGTAAATTTGCTAAATCGGAAATATTTTCTATTACCAGTAAAATACCCTTCATAAACTGATAAAAATCCGTTACGATCGATGTTATCGTCAAATTGCTACTGGTGGTGTAACATCGGCCTACTTTTATCGTGATAATTTTAGTATTACCGGGTATAGGTATTTGTATTTTTGAGCTTCTGTTATAAAATTTAACTTCATGTCATCAAATTTCTCAAATTAAACGTTGCCTCATTCATATTGTCACTGGCAACTGGCGTTTCTGCACTAGTTTATAAAGTATAGTTTTCAGAAAAAAATAACTTCTTGCTAGTTAAGGCTATTGTATTTTTTGGCACTTCTGGCAATCAGTTTGAATTTGAGTATAAATAATTTTTTCCTTTAACAAAGTAATTTTTCTTGCTTAAGTTCGAGACTACGGTCCAATTTTCTTATTTGTTTATCTTTTAAGTTGCATTTTCTTTTGTTTTAATTTAAGTATTAATTATTGTTGTTCTATTTTCCAAACTTACTGTTCTTTTGTAATGTGTTCTTTTGTAAAATATAGTTTAAGTTTTGTTGAAAATGCGTGTACACATATCTCTGAGAACGGTCCACGTATAAAACGGTCTAGATCTACGTGGCTCACTGTGCATGGATAGTGTGAGTATAGACGTAAAGATAGGCCCGATGTTAATGCATGAGTATTCCTTGGTAGTCGCCCATATTGTAAATTGGACTCATTTGAAAGGGGTACATTACTTTTCACGGATACAAAATAAATATAATAACCCCCAAAGTGGTGTAAACAGGATAGAGATCAGTTTTACGCAAGGCTTCACTGAGAGCTGGCTCTCCCCCGTTCTCCCCCCACTTCACCGCTAGCGCTAGATAACACGCGCCGCAGCATCGAGCTCCGAGTTTAATTTTGCAATGCTCAGCAATAGCCGATCCAAATTTTTTTATTGAAAATGTAAATATTGTGCAATAACCACTGCAAATTTCAGCCCTTTACTTTAAAAAATAGCGCCACCAGAATTTCTTAAAAAAAAATTATCTCGGCTTCAGAAGGTCGGAGAGCAATTATTTTTTTTGCAAATTTGTATAAAAATGCCAACTATCTATTGGCAATAATGGCATTCCAATATAATTTAAAATCTCAAAGGTTTTTTGGGGTAAAAAAAATTATCGATTTTTGACCGATTTTTCGCATATTAGGGATCGTTTCGTGATATGCGCAATAATTGCACAGGTTAGCGCAACTGTTAGAGAAACTTTTCGGACCGGTGCTGTATAGAAATATGATGGCCTGTATGAGCTATTGGACAATGAAAAAATCGCGTTTTTTTCGAAGAAAATCGATTTTTGCAAGAAATTTGCAATATTTTGCAAATCTGTAAAAATGCTCTTATTCGACATATCTGGGACTATGCTTTCACCGAGTTTCGTTAAAGAGTATCTTCTCTTCACGGAGATACAGGTATTTCAAAAAAATGCGATTTTTAACGTCTTTTTTGCAATAACTAATTAATTTTGCAATTTTCTGAGATCGGACTGGGCCGGCTCGATCCGTATTAAAAAGTTACACAACTGTGCAGTTAAACTTTTTTTTGTGCAACGCCAACTTTTCTTTTTTAACGCAAAAAACTGTTTTTCGCAAACTTTGGCCGCCAATTTAAGGAGGACGCAAGTTCGTCATTTGTTTTAAAAATAGTTCATTGAACTCTACGGAAAATTTCCGATTTTTTACATACCTCGGTTTGCTGTTAATAATTTTTGTAGGTAAAAACCCTGACTTACTGGACTAGTATACGTTCGTTTAGATTAGAGTGCAAATTGTCGTCTTTACATGTGTCAATGACGATGAAGCCAAACGCTCTGTATGAATTCAATAATCTAATTGGCAGATAATGATCACGTGTTATACGTACTATTTCTTGTTTTTCTCGAAAAACTGTTGTTTATTCTTCATTATGATAACGAACAGGCGGATTTTTTTAGAGAAGTGTTATGTTTGTTTTGATTCCAGTATAAGTCTAGTAATATTAATTCTATGTCTTTGGTTAATAAACAGCCATTTTTTACTTCATCTACTGATAATATTATATCTATTTAGTTTCCACGTAAGATATCTGAAATTACCAATGCAAATTTGAAATTGAACATTTTTAGAATTAATTTCTCGTTATTTATAGGTATACAGTATGGCCCCGATTCGACCCTCACCATAGGTAAGAAGAAATAGGAACATTTAATTTTAATATCTTAGAATTACTGTTTTGTCTCTTAATCTTTATTATATTTATTAGCAGACTTCTAAAAATAAAAGATTACTAAGGCTACCAAGATAATGAATACTTTTTGACATCTACAAAAAATGTTTTAGACTCTAAATTTTGGCCATATTTAATATACTTAATAATAGGGAAACTACGAGATTTAAACCATGGCACGGTTTTAGTAATGCTTAATTCTTAAAAGTTTAGGAACAAAAACAAGCTAACTATTATACTCTTCGCAGATTTACTGCACTTTTTATATAATTGTTGCACATTCTATAGGATACTCTTATTAATAATATTAGTTTTAGACATTTTTAGTTTAACTACAAAACAAAAAAATGTATGTAATTTTTTTTTTATTAAAAAAAAATAGAACTTTTTTATTTATTGATCGATTTTCTTCAAAAACAATAGGGTTTTCCCTCTAGCTAACACTAACTAACTGTCCAAATTTCAATACAATTGGACTTTTCGTTCTTAAGTTATCATGCTTACAAGAAACGTGACAGAGGGACAGACAAACAGACGGACGGACAAACAGACGGACGGACAGACATTTTGGGAGTTGTTCAGAATTCGATCACCAACACAGTGATATGAAATTTTTTTTCTATACGAATAATATTAGCGGTTTTAGAAATGTGCCGATCGAATGAAACATACTTTTCGTTTTGTATTTGCGAAAAGTATAATAACAAACAAACGGGCTACACAAAAAGGGGAAAATTATATTTTTTATATCAGAAGAGTGATAGTCTTTTTGAAAAGGTATTGTGAATGGTCAAAAATCACTTAAAACTTTCTCAATTTAACCATCTTTATATCATCAATAGTAACCGAAAACTTCATGGGGATTGTTGAACACAGACACTAAAAAATCGGTAAAGGTCTTTACACAGAACTTCCCTCGTTATTTGTGCATGGCGGTCACTCTAAAAAATTAATAATTATTACGAAATGACATTGAGAATAATAATCGGCTATTATTACAAAGAAAACTTGATAAGTTTTGGTCAAAAAAATATACAGATTGCTCATCCAACAGCAAAAGCTCAATACTAAATAACAGGTGCCACATATGGCAGGCTTGCGCAAATACCTTTACAAATGTCCACCGTGACTGAATTATTTCTTGGGATGAACCCCCTGTACATTTTTCAAAAAAAGTATAATGTAGTATATGTCAATTATTGCCATCCGTCACATCAATCCAACATTCGCGTAATGGAGCGGAAGTATAGTGGTGGTTAAAAAATTTCATTTTTATTTTAATTTTTCAAAAATTTTTAAAAAAAATTTAAATTTTTTCTTCTGAAATAGGTTTAAAATGTCAAACGTAGGAATTTTAAATTTGAGCAAAAAGGAAAGATTCCGTCTATTCTATACTAGTGGTAAAAGAAGTTTAAGATTTAAAAATTACATATTTTTTTTAAATAGGTTTAGAATGCCATGAAACGTGAAACTTTTAAATTTGAGTAAAAAAAGTTTCCATCTATTGTAGTGTTAATTTTTTTCCAAACTGGTAAAATGTTGCAAAAATTTTTTTTCCGTAATTGGTTTGGAATGTCATGAAACGTGGAAATTTTAAATTTGAGCAAACCAAATTTTTCGTCTATTCTATAGTAGTGATAAATAGATTAAAAATGTTTTCAAATTTTTTTAAAAATTTTTCAAAAACAATTTTAAATTTGTTTGAATAGTTTTAGAATGCCATGGAAACATGGATAGTTTAAATCTGAACAAAGAAAAAAATTCTATCTTAGTGGTAAAATTTTTAAAAAATAGTAAATAAAATTTCTAATTTTTCTTTAAAATAGATTTAGAACGCTATGAAACGTGAAAATTTCAAATTTGAAGAAATAAAAAAAAATCCATATATTTTAGTGGTAAAAAAAATTTCAAAAATGTTGGTACAAAAAAAATTTCAAAAAATTTTCAAATTTTTTTTTTTTGAATCAGGCTTAGAATGCCATGAAACGTGGAGATTTTAAATTTGAAGAAAAAAAAAATATCATTTTAGTAGAAAACATTTTTTCAAAAATGTTGGTAAAAAAATTTTTATTTTTTTTTTAATAGTTTGAGAATGCCATGAAACGTAGAAATTTTAAATTTGAGCAAAAAAAAATTTTTCATCTTGGTAAAAAATTTTTCAAAAATGGTGAAAAAAATTTTCAAAATTTTTTGTTTTTTTCAGAAATAGGTTTAGCGTGTCATGAAACGTGGAAATTTTAAATTTGAACAAAAAAAATTTTTTTTTATCTTGATAAAAATTTTTTCAAAAATGTTGGTGAAAAAAATTTTCAAAAATTTTTTTTCCTGAAATAGGATTAGCGCGTCATGAAACGTGGAAATTTTAAATTTGAGCGAAAAAAAAATTTTTTCACTATTTATTCCGTTTAGACGGTCCACCCTGTATATTTTCCAGTGAAATTTCTACCATGTCTGCGCTGACAGTAGCGTCAACTACCTGCCAAATTTGACTGCTCTCCGTCAAGTAGTTTTTTAGTAAATGCACCAACAGACAGACAGACAGACAGACAGACAGACTGACGGAATTGAAAAACCTATATTTTCGTAATCTCCGTGATCTGAAACGTCAGAATCCGTAAAAATCTCGGAGGGTGATTTTTTCTCGAATACAATACTTCCCTTCGGTATGCGAGGGAAGTAAAAAAAATGATGGAAAAACGTTGAAAAACACATCTATTAAACCTTTCTTAAACGTTAAACTTATAACGTGAAAGACCAAAGAGAAACGTTGGAAAAGCACCCATCTTAAAACTTCTTTTCTAGGTGTAATTTACTTTAACCAAAAACCTTAATCAAAAGGTATTTCAAAACGTAAAAATTTAAGAATATTAATAACCAAAACGTTTACTTTTTCGTTGATTGCACGTAAAAAGGACACATTTGTCCAAATAGTGTTTGGACACTATAAACGGCTTTCTAACGTATTTTCTCGGTACTATTGCGAATATTACGACCTAGAATCAGAGAGTGAAAATGGTAATGAATCGAACTGTAAATGAAACTTTTTCCCAGTTTTAGTGATGATTTGAAAAAAGGTTAAGAATAACCTATATTTTTAACTATATTCTTCATTCTGTTGTGTAATTCTTTTTATGGTACTAATTGATTTACTGAGCAGATCTGGGCAGTACCTAAGTAGTTCCTTTAAACTAAAATTAGTAACTTAGTACTTTTTCAACTGTAAACTAACTGTAACTTGGGTACTTCTCTGGAAGTAACTAAAAGTGAGCATTATTCAGGGTGGCCACTTAAAAAAATTATTAGGAAACGACGGACTACAATACTATTTGGAACTTGGAACATAGTTGTCACTATTGTTATAAAGAGGAAATTTTAGTAGAAATATACAGGTCGGTCACTCTAAAAAATAATTAATTAATAAAAGACAGAGGAGAATAATGTTTGGAATGTATTGCTACAAAGAAAGCCTGATAACTTTTAGTTAAATAGATATACAAGGTGCCAAATAGGAAGTCCTTGCGCAAATATCTTTGTAAATTTCCACCATAATTCAATTATTTCTTAGGATGACTACTCTGTAAATTTTTCATTAAAAATATAATAGGTATACCTTTATAATAACTGTGTTAACTACATGCCAAATATTATTGCCATCTGTAACATTTGTCTTATTACTTTTTAGATTTAGGCGGTCCACCCTGGTCCTATACCTTCCAGTGAAAGTATACCCTTCTGTGACAATAGCTTCAACTACCTGCAAAATTTCACTGTTCCCCGTAAAAGGAAGTCTTTTAGATAGACAACAGACCAAGAGACAGACGGACGGAATCGAAAGAGCTTCATTTTTCTAATTTACATAGTCTGAAACGTGAGAATCCGTTATCTGGGAAGATGATTTTTTCCCTTTGGAAGCGAGGGAAGTGAAAAAGCAACTAAATTATTAAGTAACTTATTAGTATCTTCTCTCCTCTCTTCATTGTTAAACATTTTCTAACCTAAGATACAATTAACAGACAAGAGTGACTATAGTGACAATACAAGTAATACAAAGAAACTTATGACTTATTAAGTAACTGTAACTAGCTGTTAGTAACTTTTTAATAGTTATGTATGCACCAAGTGCATTATATAGATTATAACGCCCGGAGGGTAACATGATGCAGCCCAAGGGCCTTTGGCCCGAGGGATGCATGTTGCCTAATGGGCGTGATAATTTAATAACGCTCGTGGTGCATACAATATTTTATTATTCATGAAAAATATATTTTTTTAATGAAAAATTGTCAATGACAGTTGCTGATATTTTGACTTTTGTTGATGTTGCTTTGCTTTGTACGTAGATAATACGTTTAAAAAAACAAAAGGAAAATTAATATGGAAATACCACAAAATATCCGAAACAATACAGGAAAAACCACAGAAAATGTATTTCCGGTCAAATCGAAACCATTATAAATACGATAAGGAATATGAAACATGTATTCTCTCTTTCTTTCTTTTTCATATAAACAGGGCGTTATGGCCATAACGCCCGCTCATTATGCCCGTGGTCATTATGAGCGTCTTTATGATAACCGTATCCAAGGTATAATAAACAAATAATATGCAAGTGGAAAATAAAGTAACTGTCCAGCTCCTTTGAGGAATTTAGCTTTGCTGTTAGCATTACGTCTATCGTTTGAAAATGAAAATACCGCAAATAAATATTAAAATGTTAAACTGTTAAAGTATAAGAACAAAGTTCCTTGATATATCGAAATTTGGAAAAGTATTGTTGTTTAGTACAAAATGTTTTCAAACGGTTTTTTATACGTCCCATAATCCAATCGGTCTATGAGATTAAGAAATTATTTTATGATTTTCTACATATCTTATTTGTATTTCGCTAAAAACATTAGTTTGTGACAGTGTAAATCTAGGTCAGTAAACCTTATTTAGTTTACTTTCGGCCTAACAGCGAAAGTTATACCAAAATGTTCAATAACCTTTGTTATGCAGAATAAGATGCTTAGGAAAGAAACAAATTCACAAGACCCATGGGTAGGTAATTGTTTTTAAATATATTATTAACGTATTTATTTACAAGAAGGTAGACTCACTTCACTTTCAGAATTGCTTTTAGGCTAGATCAAAATTATGTAAATTTCATCAAATGTAAAATTTGCAATGGCAATACTTACAATGTGATGTTCCATCATCTTCTTCTATTCTGGTAGTAGTAGTGACCCTTTCTCCGCCCCCCAATCCCGCTGTATTTATGTCGATCATATTATCTTCATCTGAGGATGCGACGAAAGAAGCCCTGCTGTTTCCGTTGGCGTACTAGATAAACACAAAAATGTCACATATTAGAAAAAAAGAGGGTGGCGTAAAAAATGTGAATGACTGGGGCACAGCACAAACATTGAAACTAGAAACAAACGAACACTGGAGCGACATGCGCGCGGCCGCAGTGTACCCGGATCGATAAGTTATCAGGTCGGTCAGGTCTGTATCGTTTATAGGTATAAACATCAACCGGTTATGAATAAATTTCCAAGGATATTGAGCAGATACATGGTGAGGCGAAAATAAACTCTGACCTCAACTTGCCTTTTTTGCTGATTAAGTAACTTTCAATATCTTAGAAAAATGGTTGTCAAGACCCATAACAGCAGGGGTAATGCTCCACAGCCCTGATACTAAAAAAAAAAAAATTACAAAATGCTTAACTGTTTTAAATGGAATTAAACAACCACTAAGCTCAAGATTATTAAGACAGGCAGCCAGACAAGAATCGGCAGCAAGTGTTAGGCCACGTGTAGGCCTCGACGACAGCCACGTGTAAGAGTTTTCTATTCATTTTATACAATAAATTATAGAAAAAAAGTTTCAAAATTATTGGTTAAATTTCGGTCAAAGAATAATTCTATATTAATTATAAAGATATATGAACTTAAGAATTCAGAAACAATGTTTGTTCATTCGAGACTAATACGCATTAATAGTTGGACCCAATTATGCATCATAATTTTGCACACCCTCTCTGGAATTTTGCAATCCTCAGGTTTAGAAATGATAGTGAAAATTGTACTTGCTACAATTAAATCGATTTTTCTGTCATCATAGTTGCCTAATTTTGCACACCGTACTCCAAATTTTGCACACACTTATATTAGCACTTATAGCGTCCCAAAAATGTTCCTCCAGCCTCCGCACCCCTCACTACCAAACTTTCTGTTACTTTCGTTTTATTTTAATAAGTAACTCAATTTTGCTCAACGTATTTAAAATTTTGCACATAATCACATTAGCGTCCAAGACATCTCGTAAAGTTTCGAGGTTTAACATATCTGGTGTTTGAACTAAACTAAAGTTTTTAATTTTGAAAATCACGGAACAAGCACAAAAAAGAAGGCCAAACTTCGGAAAAATTCCCGGAAAGCTAGATTTTCGTATGAACCCTTCCTTTTGGTTCTAAACAATATCCCAAAAGTCCCCATCGATATATGTGTCGCTAAAAATGTTACTCGGCGTCAAAAGTCACAAAAAACTGTTTTTCACGAAAATCTTGTTAACGGTCACTTTTACCAAAAAAATTGTAGTAATCAAATTTGTAGCTCAGAAAATTGCCTACAAAAAACATTGTATTACTTTTTTTTTCGTTAGGCTAACGGTTCTCGAGAAAATTCGATTAAAAAAAACGTACAATGTACCTGTGCCGAATATTTGTAATTAAACGTTGAATGCGGCTTAAAATATTGGAAAATGTATTTACGTTAAAATTTCAACGTCTATAACAATACAAACTAACACATATATTACTACACAATAGTGTTGACCTTAATCCATAATGGGCTAGACGAAGAAGGATCTACTTCGAAACATTCTCATTTGTCATACGACCTTGAGGAACATCTGCTCGCCTCTCTTTTATTTACTTTTGTTTTTATTATTTTATAATTGTTTTAATAATTTTTTTTAAATAATCATTTTTCAAATAAAAAAAATTGATAATTTGTTTATATTCTTTAATCATTTAATATTTTTCAATCACAAGTAGACGTGGATTATGCCTACTGGGGACACCACTTAAAAAAACGCATCTTGTACTCTATATCAAAAGTGATGTGGAAAGGAGTGCACGTGTGTACTATCATGAGAAACGTTACAACTTTTTGAATCGAATTTATCGAAAACCGTCTTACGAAAAAAAGCAATATTATGTTTTTTTGTAGGCAATTTTCTAAACTACAAATTTGATAACCACTATTTTTTCGATAAAAGTTACCCTTAACGAGACTTTCGCGAAAACGTTTCTTGCCACCTATGACCTCGAGTAACATTTTTATCGGCACACATATCGCTGGGGATTTTTGGGATGTTGTTTAGAAAAACAAGAGGAAGGTTCATGCAAAAATCCAGCTTTCCCCTATTTTCTCTACCATGCAATGTCTCTACTCCCTGTACTATTAGACAAATTACCAAAGAAATTGACAATGTGCAGGTATATATATTGCTGTATATCCACACTGTGGAACACTACCTAAGTGTCGTGTTTGAAATCATAAATAAAATTCACAAATTTGTATGTATTTTAGGAATTAATCATAACAGTTTTACTTTAACGGATCATACAGAAGCAAGAGTATCTGTGGTTTATTTAATTGATTCAAGTTCACTTATTCTCATCGAGTAGGATGCAGAGAATGAAACTTGATATTGAATACGAACAAAATATTTAAATAAACATAAAATGAAGTTAATTTAGTTTAACAAGGTTATTCTAAATAGTATATGATAAAACATGAACTTATAGAGAATCACAATCTCATATAAAATGATTTAGAATGAAATTGGAAAACAAAAAGTAAATTTTATAAAATCTGACATGCATGTCAAAACTTAGGGCTGAAAATCATATTTTGTGTAGAAACACTGTAAATCTACACAAAATGAATATTGAATGAAAGACTATCAACAGTAGTTGCAGTACAGCGTAATTATTTTAGAAATAGTAAGTCCATATATTACAAAACACTGAATGACATTTTAAGTTTTCAGATATTTTCAAATATCATTGCAGAAAGGTGTTTTGTAAATGATATTTCACATCATGCAGAAAGAAAGGACTAATAGTATGATGTTAAATGTTTGTTGGCGTATCAATTTCTTGTTTTAGTTTATAATATAAGTATTCTGTCAGTATGGAAACTGCAGTACGTTTTTAACTACTAGCATTTTGTGTTTATCATTGCTATTCATCTAAATGTATGAATTAGTATTTATTTGAGATTGGAATTGTTAATTGTAGTTATAAGTAGATTTTAAGAAAGTGTATGTAATATGTCAATATATTTCGAGTAATTATAATTATTCACTTAATCCTGAAAAGTAGAATAAGAAACTTATCAGGAAAAATAAAGAATTAAAAACAGTATTCACTTAAGGTAAAGAACAAACAAAACTGAATAGTTTAAATTTTAAATTAAAATTAAATTTTGAAATATTAGATCAAAATAGAAAAAAACAATTGAAATATTGGAAATTAACCCATTGAAACGACTAAAAATAACAAATCAGTTGATCACACACCGCTGAACAGCGAGCTGCGAAATATATTCATCCAAGAATAAATAATAAATTGAAAATAGAAGAAAAGTAATTTGAAGGTTAGAATATTACAATCCAGATATATTGATATCAAGAATAAATTGTAAAAGTTGATTAGATATAAGAAGTGAGTATACTTTGAAAGTATTACGAAGTAGATTATCCGGAAAGCAGATTTAGAAGAGGGAAGTATTTGTTAATCCAGTTAGCATATTTATATGGTGAAGAAATTTCAAACGTCAATCAAGTGATAGAAATACTTCAAGGAAATCTTGAAAATAAATTGGAGGTTAGAAACAAACGTCAATCCAATAAAGAAGAAGAAGAAGCCTTGAGAGGTTTAAAAAGTCAGTCAAGTGACATAATATTTCAAGGATTATAATAACCAGTTAGAGGTTATAATTTAACATTACTCAAGTCGAAAGAAAGACAAGGTAAAGCTTTACTATATCAGAAATCCATGGTACATATTTATTTTAAATAAAGGCCATATTTATCATTTTAGTTAAGTTAGATTTTGTTATTTAAATTTGTTAATTACATTCCAAGTTCAAATTTGTTAATAAATTAATACTTTGTTCGTTCAATACTGAGTTTGATTTATTTAGATTGTTATCTTGATCGATGAGCATTTATTGAACCGACTTCGTTGGACCCTGAGTAAGAGTCATTCTATAGATTGTAGATGGTCATGCTAATGGTGTTCTATAGTCTATAATATTAACAGCTTTTAAGAAACTGTTTGGCGCTCAATAAAATCATTTCAATTTACTTTCAAAAAGTAATTTCGAATATATAAAAAATAAAATAGATATCAGAATATAGAACATTTATGGCTTGTTAACGTGGAGCGATCAGGAAAGCGATTGAATAAATACAACTTGAGAATAGTTTATCATTTCAAGCATACATTTGAAAGATAATAGAACAAATAACTTATTTTGATAGTTTTGACAAGGCATTGTCAAATTAAAAACAAATATTAGTTATATGAGGTTAAAGTCAGGTAAGACAACAACCATGAATCCAGAGGAAACTACGCAAGGTACATCCACAGTTCCACAAACACAAGTTGGTGACACAAACACACAACCAGACACAAACATGTTCCAGAAACTTATGGAAATGATGGGTGGAATAAATACAAAAATGGATAAGAATAACCAAACTTTAAAAGAAGACATTAGTCAAAATAACCAGCGACTAGAAGAAAAAATTGGCAACATTAAGGTACAAATGGTACAAAATAACCGAACTTTGGAAGCAAACATAAATACACAGATGGTACAGAATAACCAAACTCTCGAAGAAAACATGAATCAAAATAACCAGAGACTTGAAGAAAACATTAACAAAAAAATAGAAGAAAGCAATAAAGAAGTAAGAAATAAAATTGAAAATTTGGAGAGTAAATGGGAGCGAATGGGAGAGTCAGTCAACGAAGAAATTGGTATTAAGGTAAACGAGGCAGCAAAAGAAATAAGAGAGGAAGTTGTAACTATGTTTGAAGATGGAATGACTGCAGTAGATAGCAGAATGAGGAAACAGGAGGATAAATACGATAGCAAAATAAAAGAACAGGATAGCAAGATAGAACAGAACACGAAGTTGTTGAAGGATACCACACGTACACAATTGACACAATTACCCACACATTCATACACATGCAACGAAACACCATTTTATTTTTACGGAGATAACCGCATACACCCCAAAATTTTCATTTCACGTTTGAAACAACACATGGAAACACAACACGTAAATGCAAACCTAAAAGCAAACATACAAGACATGTTAAAGGGAGAAGCGGAAATCTGGTACTCAGTTATAATGGACAGGTTTGAGACTATAGAGGAATTTGAAGCTCTAGTCTTAAAACAATATTGGAGTGATTACACTCAGTTGAAAATAAGACAAGACCTATTTAATGGTAACTATGTAGAAAATAAAGGTATTTCTAGGGAAAATTATGTACTTAGAAAAGTATACAATATTAGACATCTAGAACCAAAATTCACAGAAAGTGAAATGGTCAGATATTTAGCTAGGCATTTTTCAGGGGATATCCAGAATGTTATTATTACGCAAAGAATTGCAAAGTTAGATGATTTAATTGATTATTTAAGAGAATTAGATGATTATCATCAGAGTTTTGATAGGAAGGCTAGTCAAAATAGGGAGAATAATAGTAGGTATTATAACAAATGGGGTTATGATCAGAATAGGAATGAGAATGATAGAAGAGAAAGGCAAGGTTATGGTCAATATGATAGGAAGGAAAGGCAAGGTTATGGTCGTCAATATGACAATGACAGAAAGGAACGAGGGGGTTATGAGAAACGTCAATATGACAATGATAGGAATGAAAAGCAGGGTTATGAGAAACGTCAATATGACAAAGATAGAAAGGAACGAGGAGGTTATGGTCAATATAAATATGACAATTATATGAATGAAAAGCAGGGTTTTGAGAAACGTCATTATGATAATGATTGCAGAGAGAGAGGGGGTTATGTTAAAAATAATGAGTCATATGCACAAGTGGCTAATATCAATATTCAAAGGGGAAATAGAGTAAATGAAAACACGCATTCTAATATAAATAAAATAGAAACAGCACAAGTAAATGATAGAAATAGAAATCAGGATTTTTAGATAAACTTGTTTTAAATGTAGGTAATAATTGTAAAAAAATAGACGACTGTATAGAAAATGATGTTATATTGGGAGACGACATCTTATCAGGAAAAAGGGCAAATATTGTGTTAGGAGAAAGAATCCTAAAAGTAGAAGGTGAAAGAATACCTTTCTGTAGTGTTAATGAATTGACTGGCAAAGGTGCCAAAATAGTTAATGAATTAAATGGCAAATGTGCCGAAATAGTTAATGAATTGAATGGCAATGATGCCGAAATAATTAATGTATCAAATGGCATAGAGTCCAATAATGATAATGAATTTTGCGGTGAGCATATAGTGGGAACCACATGTGTTCAAATAAATAATGATAAGAAGCCTGAAACCTTTCTGATAAGTCGTTACTCCAAATATGATAAAATTTTTAAAAATTTGTCTCAAAAATACAAAAATTCAATAGATTATGAACCTACAATAGCAAAAGGCTATGCGCAACAACTTGAAGTAGGTAATATTTTAAATGAAAACGAAAATGTTTTAAATTATATTAAGGAAGAATCATTACCGGGAAGTTGTCACATGGGGATAAATTATCCATATGATCCAGGATAGATTACTCTTAAGTTATCCAAATGATCCTGAGTAGATCACTTTTAAATTGTAAATAAACTTTGACAGTGTGAATGTCACATCATGTTGTTAAAACTAACAAAATTTTCACATGTCAAAATTCTATTAGTTTAGGGGGTTTTATGCTGTATATCCACACTGTGGAACACTACCTAAGTGTCGTGTTTGAAATCATAAATAAAATTCACAAATTTGTATGTATTTTAGGAATTAATCATAACAGTTTTACTTTAACGGATCATACAGAAGCAAGAGTATCTGTGGTTTATTTAATTGATTCAAGTTCACTTATTCTCATCGAGTAGGATGCAGAGAATGAAACTTGATATTGAATACGAACAAAATATTTAAATAAACATAAAATGAAGTTAATTTAGTTTAACAAGGTTATTCTAAATAGTATATGATAAAACATGAACTTATAGAGAATCACAATCTCATATAAAATGATTTAGAATGAAATTGGAAAACAAAAAGTAAATTTTATAAAATCTGACATGCATGTCAAAACTTAGGGCTGAAAATCATATTTTGTGTAGAAACACTGTAAATCTACACAAAATGAATATTGAATGAAAGACTATCAACAGTAGTTGCAGTACAGCGTAATTATTTTAGAAATAGTAAGTCCATATATTACAAAACACTGAATGACATTTTAAGTTTTCAGATATTTTCAAATATCATTGCAGAAAGGTGTTTTGTAAATGATATTTCACATCATGCAGAAAGAAAGGACTAATAGTATGATGTTAAATGTTTGTTGGCGTATCAATTTCTTGTTTTAGTTTATAATATAAGTATTCTGTCAGTATGGAAACTGCAGTACGTTTTTAACTACTAGCATTTTGTGTTTATCATTGCTATTCATCTAAATGTATGAATTAGTATTTATTTGAGATTGGAATTGTTAATTGTAGTTATAAGTAGATTTTAAGAAAGTGTATGTAATATGTCAATATATTTCGAGTAATTATAATTATTCACTTAATCCTGAAAAGTAGAATAAGAAACTTATCAGGAAAAATAAAGAATTAAAAACAGTATTCACTTAAGGTAAAGAACAAACAAAACTGAATAGTTTAAATTTTAAATTAAAATTAAATTTTGAAATATTAGATCAAAATAGAAAAAAACAATTGAAATATTGGAAATTAACCCATTGAAACGACTAAAAATAACAAATCAGTTGATCACACACCGCTGAACAGCGAGCTGCGAAATATATTCATCCAAGAATAAATAATAAATTGAAAATAGAAGAAAAGTAATTTGAAGGTTAGAATATTACAATCCAGATATATTGATATCAAGAATAAATTGTAAAAGTTGATTAGATATAAGAAGTGAGTATACTTTGAAAGTATTACGAAGTAGATTATCCGGAAAGCAGATTTAGAAGAGGGAAGTATTTGTTAATCCAGTTAGCATATTTATATGGTGAAGAAATTTCAAACGTCAATCAAGTGATAGAAATACTTCAAGGAAATCTTGAAAATAAATTGGAGGTTAGAAACAAACGTCAATCCAATAAAGAAGAAGAAGAAGCCTTGAGAGGTTTAAAAAGTCAGTCAAGTGACATAATATTTCAAGGATTATAATAACCAGTTAGAGGTTATAATTTAACATTACTCAAGTCGAAAGAAAGACAAGGTAAAGCTTTACTATATCAGAAATCCATGGTACATATTTATTTTAAATAAAGGCCATATTTATCATTTTAGTTAAGTTAGATTTTGTTATTTAAATTTGTTAATTACATTCCAAGTTCAAATTTGTTAATAAATTAATACTTTGTTCGTTCAATACTGAGTTTGATTTATTTAGATTGTTATCTTGATCGATGAGCATTTATTGAACCGACTTCGTTGGACCCTGAGTAAGAGTCATTCTATAGATTGTAGATGGTCATGCTAATGGTGTTCTATAGTCTATAATATTAACAGCTTTTAAGAAACTGTTTGGCGCTCAATAAAATCATTTCAATTTACTTTCAAAAAGTAATTTCGAATATATAAAAAATAAAATAGATATCAGAATATAGAACAATATATACGTATTGAGAGGTTTATCTGGTTGTATTCAATTCAACGTAGGGATTGGTCATTCTACGACTTACTGTTTAGGTACAATGGGTAATCGCAAATATATTGTGACACAAACCTAAAAGCCTACTTTGTTCTACAAAGAGAATGGCAAATTGTCAAATTTCGTTTTATTAGTCTCCTTATTGAAAGACTGATTTTGTTTCATAATAAGTATATATATACCTATCAAAATACATTTTATTTTTATTGCTTTGTTCTTCTTTCGAATGTAAGGTTTAAGTTCATTGTTTTGCCCACTTATTACACTCGTCCGTCCGTCCGTCACGTTTCTTGTAAGCACGATAACTTGAGAACGAAAAGTCCGATTGTTTTGAAACTTGGACAGTAAGTTAGTGTTAGCTAGAGGAAGAACCTTATTGTTTTTGAACAAAATCGATCAATAAATAGGAAGCCGGGCGTGCAAAATGGAGCGATTAGGTAGCAAAAAAGAATGGAAATTTCGCAAGTGATGAGGGAGGGGGGAGCTGTGTGAAATTTTTTGAGATATCTTGAAGGGCGTTAATGTAATATGTGCAGAATTTGAAATAGGGAGCGCAAAATTGCGTAACATTATGCTATTAAAATAACACAAAAATAATAGGAATTTGGGTAGTGTGGGAATTTTTGTTTGATTTGTTTGGAATTGCAGGGAGGGTTGGAGGATATTTTTCGGAATATTATGTGAGCAAGATTTGAAATTCGTTGTGCAAAATTAGGCTATTATGATGACAGAAGAATCAATTTAATTGTAGCGAGTGGGGAGGGGGGATATGCGCAAAGTTTGAGCTTTTTACACATTTTTTATAACGTTAGGGTGTACCAAATTCGAGTGGCGGTGTGCAATATTGTGTAAATTGTGCATATGATTATTGTGCATAATTCACAGGAGTGGTGCAAACTTGACCGACTCCTGGAAGGTCTGCACGTAAACATTCCGTATATTATGTATTTGACACCAAGGCCTTTTCTATTGGCCAGTTTAATATTTCCAGCCAATCAGTAACGGGGTGCAAGTTGCGAGTACGGAATTTGATTCGGTGCCAAGTGCTGGGTATGGAATATGGCAGGCGCAGATTTACATTACAGTTTTACATACTGAGTGTCAAGCATTGAATAATCTCAATATGTAAGATAGTCGCTATGTTTCGAGTTCAAAGTCAGATGACTGCAACTTTATTTATTGCATTCGTTATATTAAAAGTTTAAAAAGTTGTGTACCTAAATGAACTTAAAGTTAGTTGTCCTAGCTAATTTTCCTTAATAGATAAAACTTTTATGTAAAGTACGTTTTGGCATGATAAGATATGAAATAAACGGAAACAAGCTCTATTAATTAAAATTTGTAATACCTGAAATACAGTTACGCAAATCAACCCTAACATACCCAGGGAATAGATAAACAGAGCCGTATGTACCAAAACAGGGTTCAGACTTTACGAAGCTAAAAAAATTCCCTGAATTTTTCAGGTTTTCAATAACCAAAAATATTAATTTCCAGATATTTTTTAGTGAAGTAAATTTTTATTTGGCATAAAATAATTCCTTGCGTTGAATTGAATACGTGAAAATTCTTAAGAACTCTATGGTTTTCCATATCGAGACGCAGAATTCCCTGATTTTTTATACAATTTATAAAATTCCCTGATATTTCCAGGTTTTTTTTAAGGATTTTTAAATTCCCTGAGTTTTCCAGGTTCTCCAGGTTTTCCATATGAGTCTGAACCCTGCAAAATCGCGAAGGACGAGCAAAGCGTCCACAAATGCGTAAGATATTCCTATCTTGACGCAAAACAGAGTAAGATTTTCTAATTTACCAGAAACGTCATTAAATTTCCGCCGAAAACACGATTTTTAAATCTTTAGTATTATTTTGTTTATTCTGAAACTCAAATAATTGAAGTGCGGCTCTGTACGACCTCATTCCCAGATGAAAATACCGACTTTGATATTTTAATGGCCTGTCTTTATGGTCTTATTTATGTGCATTAAACAAATGGAGATAACTACATACGTTTAAAAAATCTATGTATGCGGTCTTGTCTTACGGTTAGTTGTTTAGGTTAGGTTGATTTTATTTTCTTGCGAATATATCACACTAGGTTCAATTTTCAGTAATTTTGATGCTCGCAAGATTCGACTTGTGGGCATTTTATACGTACATTTGATTCCAAATTACTACGTATGTGTATCTTGCACCAGGTGCTACTGATTGTTTGAAAATATTAAATTGACCAATAGAAAACACCTTGGTGCTAAATACATATACGAAATGTTTATATGCCGACGGTGCTGATAGTACATCAATCCATTCATTTTAAAGAGGATCCTTTAAATATTAATAGCCTGAAAAGGGCACATTTTAAAAATATGCTGTTGAAGGCGCATTTTTATTGTGTCCGAGAAATTGTGCAACGTTTAGAGAAATTATAACAGTTGAAGGTATATTCATTTTCAAAATGCAGTGGGTGTAAATAAATGCGTTGAACACCATAATTATTGGTTCCCCTTTATGTAAAGTAGAAATACGACACCACAGAAATGTTAGACTATGCTGGTACGTAGCTGAGTTTTCAAAAAAGTTTATGTGATAATTTATAAAAAAAAACTGTTGTTTTAAAATTAGATCAGTTAGTATGGTCGTCGACTTCTTTTATAAAAGAAAAGTTGATAGCATTATTATCAAAAGGGTCTACTATAATAGGTAGTAGTTAATAGTATTATTACATTTTAATTTGTATTTGATGAAGATGATTCATTTGTATTTTACATTCCCTAATTACATTACAGACACTGCGACGGTGGATCACATTATACTCAAATGCGAGGCGCCGCAAAAGATATAGTATTTAGGGGCAAATATAAACAGACCCGGAGTCGCCCAGTCTCAAACCTATACCGCCTGATCGGTAACAGAGGACTACTGAAATGGGCAGACTGAATCAGCACAGGGAGAACACAATGAACCCAGGAGGCTGCATTGCACTCGGAGTTCTTTACATACGAGACCCGAGCAAAAATCCAGTCAGATAATTCTCTCAATATTATCAGAGTAACCTGGGGAGTAATTTTTTAAATTTTAGAAAATACGAATTTGGGTGAGGAAAGGACAAAAATCTACAGTTTAGTATTTCGAAAGAACTATAAGAGTGAGGCACAACCACATTTTTTTAATTTGCGACAATTTACATTGGCCTGAATGACAAATATTGCTGGTATTTTCTAACTAAATTTTCATAACACTACATTTCTTAGTATTTTCAACAATTTAGAATTAGCTTGGGAATGGTTTCGAAGGTTATTAGCATTACATAGCACAACTGAATTGATTGAAAGAAATTCTGTCTTAGATTAAATGAATATCAGCTTTTCAAATGACTTTTTTCTCAATTCGACCCTTATGCATGTTTTTCTGTGCTTGCTCAATCATTACACTAAAAATTCAAATAAGCAGAATCAATAGGGCTGCCATAATTGGAAAACTTTTGCCAATTTACGTGAAATTAGGCACATGGGAATATGAAGATTCTCTAACGAATCTGACGTTAAAGCTTAAAAATTAAAAAAGACTGTTGTTTACATCTATTCTGTATAATCTATAAAAGAGACTACTAAAATGGGGTAAAAAAATTGAATTTACTAAAAATAATTAAATGAAATTTCACCGGTTAACTGAGGATTATTAACACCTAATATCGATATTGAGATCGGTTCAAAAATGAACAAACAACAAAATCTAGCGCATTTTCAACCAACTTCAATTGATACCTAATATTAATATATTAGATATACTAACAAGACACTATTTTATTTTTTCGTGACCATTGTTCCAAAGGTGGCTCTTCTATTTGTTTCCAACAGTTTTTAATTCCTATTTTCTATTTAGTTTGTAGCTGCGTAAAGTGAGTATTTAAATTCCTATTTGAGAAACACATGTAATAGGCACTATTGGTGCCTATTACCAGTGCCGCGTCTAGGTCATGAGACGCCTTCGTGCGAGAGCATTTTTGGCGCCCTTTTTTGTGGGCAAAGGGTACGATTTAAAAAAAAAATGTCAGTATAAGACGTGTCTATTTTATTATTATAAAAAAATTAACAAACGTAACAAACAACGATTTTTAACAAAAGACAAAGGTAAATATTATGATATATTATGGTAACATAACATAAATGAACTGAAACAGAAGAAAATAATAATGATATAGAAAAATCAACAAATTTACTGTATATATGTTTATGTTTTCTTATGTTTTCTTAACCGCTTCTCAAGTCACCAAGGTAACTCCTTGAAAATCCAGAACGATTTTGTGTTAGGTAAAGAGAAATGAGGCCCTATAGTTTATAGTGGAGTCCGAACCACATCTTGGGGATAATTTTATAATTAAAATTATTTCGCGGTGAGCAGGAATTGAACCTGCTTCGCTAGGTATGCCAGTATGGATAATATAATATATGAAAATACAACGAATAAGAATAAAACAAAAGAAAATAATTAGCAAATATTAAAGGCGCATTCTGCGGAGTTTTTTCCATGCAAATTCGGAAATAATTAATTTTTTCCACGACAACATACTCTATGGCAATGAGTGCAAGTCCAGATAAACGGTCTTGCTTCATACTTGACCGCAGATAGTTTTTTATAATTTTTAATTTTGAAAAGCTACGCTCTCCAGAGGAAACTGTAACTAGGAACCGCATAATGCAATACCAAATATTCAATATTTTTTTGTGTCAATGGAAAAGGCCACTTGGAAGGTTCATCGAGAAAATCGCAATCGCTATCAGTACATTGTTGAGTTAATGGAATTACATCACAACAACTAGGAGTATCAGGATGTCGTTCAGAATGAGAACTGGCACTGGCAGCATCATCTCCAGGAGGCGGCGCTATTCCTGGTAATTCAAGAGAAAATGATGTCCCTGGATCGTTCAAGGGAACGTGGATAATGTCCTTGTCAGTGTCTATTGACATTGGCTCTTCAACTACATCTACATCCTCTGAAATTGAAGTGTCTGTTGCCGACACTGATGTAGAAGTTGACGGCATACTCTCTATGGTAGATTTAAAAAATACATCCAAAGCACCTTTCGCCGACTCTTGAAACGGTATACCATGCAAATTTTTATTCCATCGCTAAGTATGCAATTGAGATATGGGGTGGTTCTTCGGACCTCCACAAAGTATTTAAAGTTCAAAAAAGGGCAGTTAGAATAATGTACAAATTAAAATTTTATGAATCGTGCAGAGGACACTTTAGGGAAAACAAAATGCTCACAATACCAGGACTATATGTATACTCCTGCTTACTATATTTAAAAAATCATCAGGCTGATTTCAAAACATTAAACCTAAATCATATTTATGATACTCGGCACAAAAGCAATTATGCATTTCCGATGCACCATTTAACTCTAACTGAGAAAGGACCATTCTATTCCGCAATCAAATTCTTTAATGTACTGCCTGATTTTCTCAAAAACAAAATTCTTCAAAAGGATTTCAGAGGACAAATTTTCCAATATGTCTGTGATATAGAACCATATTCAATCCAAGAATTTCTTGATTTTTAATAATTGTAATTATTTTTAAGTTTTATCTTTATAACTATTAGTGTAGAATTTTATCTTTTTATCTCTACAATTTGTAAGTGTCATGTGTCTAGTTTATATGCTTACCCCTTTGACCTGTTTTATACATATTTTTTCTGTAATAATATGTCAAATGAAACTAAATAAAAACTGAACTGAACTGAACTTTCATTTTGTCTCGCTCAGTTTCGCGTAAAACTCATGTCCGGGCGGTTTTTTCCTTTTGCCTTCGTCAGATATTTTTCGTTTATTTATGAAATATTCCTAGGCCTAGATAGGTACTTTAAGTCTGCCAAAACCAAACCGAATTGAACCTACAGAATAATTAAATTAGGGACTTACTTTACGTTGATTGCATTGCAATATTTGCGTTTTTCCTACCTTTCAACTAAGCACTACACACTACTAGTACTGTGAGGTGTGAGGATAATAATGCTCTCTGCGTATCGCAGTTAGAAAATAATAGATTCCTGCATACACTTTGGTCATCAAGGGCTACTCTAATAATAAGGTATAAGGATTAAACTAGTAGATCAAAGAGGACGCCGTGGCACCGCTGCCGAAATACTCCTCCGCTCAGTCGAAATACTATAAAATTGGCTTTTTGGCGCCCCATGGCCTAGTGCGCCTTCGTGCGTGGCACGAAATGGCCCCTCGTTAGACGCGGCCCTGCCTATTACATGTGTTTCTCAAACGTGTTGAAAACGTGTCGTCTGTCGCAACCACTCAATGTCGCTACCATTTAAAAATCGTTGCAGTCATTCTCCAATTCCTAGTGTGTATCATTTTCATGAATGGACAAGGACGAGGTAGGTATGTAGAAAATGCCGCAATTCAGCAATTAGTCTTGCTGATGCAGGTAATCTTCTTTGTTTATATTATTATGTATTATGTGTATTGTATAAAATGGGTCAAAATGTTAAGGAAGGTCTAGTAAATTGAATTATTATACTTAAATTAATGTTTCCATTTAATCACAGGTAATTATTTATAAATAATAAAATTGCTTCGATTTTTATTTGGTTAATGTGGTTAATTAAATACTTGTTGGTGACAATACTATATTGCTAAACTTAAGTGTTACAGTAACCAGAAGAAAAACTGAAAAATAATAAAAAGCTTACAACCGTGGCAATTTCTTTCAGCGTTACATAAAATTGTAGCAACAAAAGCTGCTCATGCTGTGGTACAAACTATACCTAAATATCTGCAAAATGTTTAGTTTCAGCCATCTGGGTATTGATACAAATAATATTAACATGAAAATAAAAAAAATATGAACCACTTTAAAAAAACGGCCGTAAAAAATTATGAAATAAAATGTCATCCTTTCTTCCAAACATTTTAGTGTCCTCCTATGAAACTTTATAGACATGAGATAAGAAGAGGGTGTCATTCTTCTTAAAGACAAAGAAAATACCGTGGCAAGCATTATATAGATCGGGTTAGCTAAGTACGAACACGAATGTAATATGTCCAGTTGATTTTCGTCCGCACTGCTAGGAGCCTATTTGAGATACGACGATTTCCGATGTGCGGCGAATACCAGCATGTGTTCAAGTTCAAGTGTACTCACATTGAACAAAATCGAGCAGTAAATAAAGAAGTTATTGATTATTTTAATTTACAAAAAAATTCTCTAGCTTTCCAGCATATAGAGAGAAGTTGTTGTAATGGGCCCGAAAATTCAATTCCAAATTTTCAACATATTATGTTTCAAGATCACTACAGTATTTTTCAACTACTTTTGGAAGGAAGTATGTGTGTTGTGTATGTGTGTGTTTGTACGTACTGTCGTGAGCAAAAAAAAAATGGGACAACTATTTTCTTCTGATGTAAATCTGTCTCTATCTGAATATGTAATGAGTAGCTGAAATAAAACAGTTAGCACTTATTTTTTATTGCAATGCTGTAGTTATTGCTAAAGCAGAACATGGATTGTCAATGAGACATATTGCACTGCGTCATAACATTAACAAAAATTCTGTGTTTAACATTTTAAAAAAGTGGAGAATAAACGGTACGATTAGTAGAAATCCTGGATCAGAGCAACAAAGAATATTCAACTTAAGGTGGCCATTCCCTAGAAAGAGACATCCGATAGGGAAATATTTACTATTTTTGGCCATAACTTTTTTTTATTAGTATGTATATTTAAAAAAACTATAAGACTACCTAAGTAGAACCATACCAAGCCTATGACTATGAATTTTCACTCAATAATATCAGTGGTTTGCAAAATAGCTCGATTTAAATTTAAAAAAAATTATGTTAATCTTCCTATTTCGAAGTTTTAAATCTAGCTATTTTGCAAACCACGGAAATTATTTACTGAAAATTCATAGTAACAGTCTCGTTATGGTTCTACTTAGGTACTCTTATAATTTTTTTAAATATACGTACTAAGAAAAAAAAGTTATGGCCAAAAATAATAAATATTTCCCTATCGGATGTCTCTTTCTAGGGAATGGCCACCTTAACAAGAAACTATTAATATTTTGTTATTGCACCATTTCTATTTACAACTTCTATAAATAAGTCTGTTTGGCATAGAATTAAATAAACCTATACAATAATCATTAGTAATAATATTTTCCCATGCAATTATTTACTAGTTCCAGTAATTCTTGGGCATTCCGTGGTCTTACATTTCGGTTTTGGATACATCTTACGAGTAGTCCCCATACGTCTTCCACAGGGTTAAGATCTGGACTACGACTGGACTAGTTAAGAACTTTAATGTTGTTATCTTGAAACCAGTTAGTCACGATATGAGCAGTATGAACTGAACAATTATCTTGTTGAAATATGAATTCATTATTAGGAAATAATTGTGACACAGAAGGGAGCATAATATTGTCTAAAATCCTAATATACGTTTCACTATTAAATCGTTCCTCAATATGCCACAAGGCACCAGGACCACATGCCGATATCCAAGCCCACATGTTAACGGAGAATCTACCACTTTTGTCATTGTTAGATATACAGATTCAGAAAGTATTCGTTTTGGTATGGCAATAATTGGCAATAAGTGGAAGCGAGAGCGAAGCAACTAGGCTATTCTTTTCTATCGTATGTATAACACATCGTACAAAGCGCCACCTGCTATCTCCACCACATGTGTGTGGACATCCCTACCCTAGAGTTTAAATTTGTTTCCGTCTTAGACACGTCAGTTCTCGTTTTGCCCTATACGATAGAAAAGAATAACCTAGTTGCTTCGCTCTCGCTTGCTCTTATTGCCAAATATTACCATGCCAAAACGAACACTTTCTGAATCTGTATACCTCTCACCGAATCGAGTATTCAGAGGTCGGTTAACACGAATACGACCGCTGTGTGTAGACTGGAAAGTTCTTTTCATCTATAAAGATTACATTGTTCCAAAAATTTACATTATGCACTAAAAATTCAAGCACAAATCCCAGTCGAACTTCTTTATGTTCAGCTTTAAGTAGGTATTTCTGTGCTACTGGATGACAGCATTGACAGCGTAGCTCCGATTCTCTTACTCGCCGGCGACCAGTACTACTCGATCCAGGAAAATTCATTTCTCAGCAGCCTGAATTACTGAGTGAAATGGATTTTCTACTTAATTTATTTACCAATTGCAAATCTTGTTGTTAAGTTGGTACCCTTCGTTGCCCTGATTCAGGATTTCTACTAAATGCTCTTGAAAACCAACATTTAATGCCAGAACAAAAGTCACAGTATCACTTCAAAGTGAATCTGTCGACCGGTCAAATAACTGGGCCCCTTGAATCACCTGAAAATCTAAACGGGGAAAATTATCACGATTTTTTAGAAGATGAACTGCCAAATCTTTTGGAAGATACACCTTTGGCCATACGTGAGGCAATATGGCTTCAAAATGACGGCTGTCCAGCTCATTACGCACGAATAGTGAGAAATTATTTGAACCAAACCTATCCACAGAGATGGATCGGCCGTCTTGGTCCCATTTTGTGGCCTCCCCGGTCTCCAGATTTAAATCCAATAGATTTTTTCCACAGGTGTTGCATAAAGAGGAAGGTCTATGCAAAACCAATAAATAACGCAATTCAATTGAGACACCGCATTAACGAAGTCGCACAACAAATAAATGTCGTAACAAGTGCAAGACGGATAAAAGGACCTTTTTTAAAAAGATGCTGTGCTTGCATTCGACTTGGTGGCAGGTAATTTGAACACATTATTTGACTTTTACTTGGGTCTTGTTTATAGCTTTTAATAAATACCTGTCACATTAATTTAGCAAGTGTTTTCATTCGAATTTCTAATTATTGAAATCATTTCACAATAAGCTCCTTTTGCAGTAAAATAGCAATATATTTTTTTTCTAAAGTAAAACATAGAGAATGTTTACACCATTTTAAAAACTACATTAAATGAGCAATTTTTTAAAATAACTTGCCAGGTTAGCGTGGTAATTTTTTTTACTGTATGAAGAGTGTAAGTTAGCTAATAAAAAAAATTAACTCATAAATTGAGCAAAAATGTTTTTTATTTTAGACTGTGATCAACAGCAAGGCTATTCAAAGTTGCGTAACAAAAATTGGAATCGTAAAATATGACATTTTGTAGCTGTGGCACTCGAAAAACTGATCTAAGGTGTCGAACGTCACAAAATTCATAATATCTCAAAAAGTACCATTTTACTAAAGTCATATTTTGATATCTTGGTCAGTCATGAGCTGGTCTATCAACCCTCCAAGGGATGACGTTGACTTTTGGGACACCCTGTATATTATAACGACATTTGGAACCAGATTATTTTTTGTGATGATTCCGTTGAAGAGATGGGGTAAGTAGAGGTAAATAGGGGAAAATGAGTAAAGCAAGCTGGTAAGAGTACAGAAACTTGAAATTTGGTATACAATACATCCATTTTGGTCACTTTTTGATAAACATTAAAAATTTTCTTTAAAAACAGTAAGGTTATTTTGCCCGCTAATACTGATCTATCATCCAAATTTTCAGACTTCGTTCTTAAGTTATCGTACTTACATGACGGACTGACAGAGAGATGGACATTTTGAAATGGGTGGATGGAATATAATGTACTTTTCGTTTACCTATTTTCAAAGCGCGTAATATGAAAGCGTGGCACTGGTATCATTCACTCCATATTTATACTCAAAACTGCCGACTGAACTAAGGTAAGGGGAGACCGGGGCATGCTTTATTCTTCACTTTAGTAAATAATAAATATAATGTATTACTTAATAGAAAAACATCATTACTCGTATGTAAAGGTCTAGCATGACTAAGATAAATAAACGGAAACACGCCTATTCTGATATAGTTATAGGTAGTCAGCTGTATAGATTTCCTATGAATAAGATACATGAAAATCTTTATGTGAGTGCGTCAGTACTACCACAGAGATACAGGGAGCCTATTTTCAGTTTTGCAAATTTTGCCCGCGTCATGGAATTCTGACGTCACTTAAGGTTACGATTTTTTGTGTCATTGAATACATGAATAAAACTTACGGCAGAATATAGGTTTTGAGGTACACAATGAGTTTGTAGTGGGCTGCCAGGCTTAATTTGCCCCGCAACCCTGAGACACTCTCGATAAAAGTTTTTTTTTCTATTTTCTTGTCATCGAATACGCGAATTATAATTTTTTAAGTTAAAGTACAAGCCTTCTAGTTATTAAAAAAAAGGCTGCCTCTTCTTATTTGCCCGCATCCTCCCATTTTGAGGCGACTTCCGGTAAAATTCCATGACGCGGGCAAAATTTGCTTATATGAAAAGTGGCTACCTGTAGGTCTGTGGTAGTACTTACTCATTCATACAAAGTTTTTCATGTATCTTATTCATAGGGAATCTATACAGCCGGCTCTTTACCTATTACGCAAATCTCTAAAGGTGCGTTTACAACTACCAAACGAAGGCGAACGAACGACAGTGAACAAACATTCGCCACCGTTTGGCGAGAATTCGCTTGGACGTTTACATCTGCAGAACATTTGCATTTGTTTAAGTTCGCTATTGCTTGTGAACACAGTGGTTTAATTTTTATGAAATGTCCGACGACGAAAATATTATTATTACAAGTGCGTCATTCATTGTTCTTAATGAAGTTTTAAAAAAGAAACCCAGGAGGAAGAGGCGTTGGTGGATGAGTACTTTATTTAATTTTTTTCTTAATTTCCAATACATTAACATTCATTTCTTTCCCTATCTCTCTCCACGCGTCATTTTTTCTGGTTCTTACTTTATAATTATTGTCCTTCGGGTCCCATAAACAAGGACTTTGTTGATATAGGTTAATTAAGGTTAATATGTTTTCATTGGACCACTCCATTTTATGTAGTAATAACGCTTCTATAAGTTTATTCACTGAATGCTCGCTTTTAACTGTGAATTCCAACGAATGTGTCCAATTACCCGTTCACAGCGAGCACGAACTCTTTTTGATGTACCGCTCCGATCCCGAACCCAAGCGAACGCGAGCAGTCGCCTTTGCTCGCCTTCGGTGCTTTGTGTACAGCATGCGAATTCGGCCATTCGCCAATGTTCATTCGTCTTCGTTCGGTAGCTGTAAACGCACCTTAACTAGAACATCGTACCCAGGGAAGAGATAAACAGAGCCGTACTTTGAGTTTATCAATGTCCACCAATGCATAAGATATTCCTATGTTGACACAAAACAGATTTTTTAATTTACTATAAACGTAATTAAATTACTGAAAACACGAGTTTTAAATCTGTAGTGATGTGAGTGAAAACGTGCCTAAAATTATCGATAACTTTCTATGCACGAGTGGTACTTTATCAGATTTCACAAAATAGTAATAACGGAATAAAATCAATTAAAGTAGCTGTGTTATCGATTCATGCACTATGCAGTATAGATAATTTGTTCCAGTGTAAAATGATCGCATAATCGCAATCTGATTAGTCGAAATATCCTTGATAACCGATATGTCATCATTGGTCTAAAATTCAAATTTGACAGATTAATTTAGCTAATGTAAAATAAACAAAAACTTATTTAGTTTTGTGCAAGATAACCTTCCAAATTGTTTTTTGTTTATTGAGTTGTAATTGTTTACTGATTCTTTATTATCATAACCAGAGCCCGGCGCAAAAGTAGTTGTGTCAGAGACTGTCTCCACACACAGATAAGTATAATGTTTTGTATGATTCACATAAGCAAATAAATACATTATTCATAGGAAACAAATACCTACTTTTGCGGTGAGAAATAAAAAGTATTTCATAAAACTCATAAAATAATAAATAAATAATTTATTATTGGTTTGGAGAAATTATTTATTTGGTATAGTTGAGCAAGTAGATGTAAGAGATGTTTACTGAAACTGGTGAATAAAAAACACCCGACTTCGGCCCCACATTATATATACCTTCAGCGTCGCGCGTCGGTCTGATTGTCTAATCGAAAACAAAAAACTCGGCACTTTAAACGGCATACACCACTTCAACTTTTTATATCAGTTAAGGAAATGTAAACATCTCCCATATGTTTCTTCCCAACTATAATAAACAATTTTCAATTTAAAATATAATTTTTATCTGTGCACATAATATAAGGCACTATAATTTAAAAAGATATAAGGAGAATTTTCGACACCACAAAGTCACCGCCACGCTTGTCACTCTTTCTGGTTTTTTACGACAGCAAATAGGATACGGTAAACAATAATAATAGTAAAATAAACAGCAGATTGCGTTTTATATTTTGCAGAAGACTTCAAACATACAGAAAGCATTTAAAATAAAAAAAGGTCCAACAATTATTATTAATTTATTACACAATGACCAATGACATGTGAGATTGTTTCATATGCACATACGCATTATGGAGTCAACACTACAGACTAAGACTTGTCAGTACATTTGATAGAAGTAAATGTGTCGTGATTTGTTATGGGCGTCGAGTGGCTCTCCATTAAATGAAATAGTACTTTGGTAGATTAAAGATTTTCTGGAACTGCGGTTTAACGGTGTAGAAATTTTCTGTGCCAGCTGTGAAAAAACACTTTCGTGGACATGCAATTCGAACATTTTAAAACAAGTTTCATCTGAATGTCATAAAAACTAAAATTTTGCATATTTACATGGATATTTCTCACGGATCCCTCTAGCTATACGCAACGTTCAACGTAAGCCGAAAACAGATCAGTATACAGTAATTGAAAACATTACAGGTATTTGATCTACGTCAATATATTTTTAGAGTCTCAGGGGATATTGCTGAGTGAAATACAAATTGGATACATAACAGTGTTAAGAAACAACCCCGGTTTTTCAACATTTTTATGTGTGGCAAAGAAGTGGACTGTTCAATGCCGGACATAAATCTGCCATCTATAAGAAACTATACTTATTTTAAATATGCGCCTATTACATCGATAGACGTTGAACGGTTGAACGATCCTTTTTCACAACACAAGTGGGATATTCAGTGACAAGCACCGGAGTTTTATTTCGGACGATTTAGAACAAATGCAAATAATATATTTTTATTATTCTAATAAGGTACAGTTACTAGGCGTTTGTGTTTGTGCATCCAACAATAAGTGCATCAAAGTAGGTATGATTTATAACAGTTTCGGGGCCATTTACCTTTAAATATTACGGAATTCACTAGATATAATCATAAGGTAAAATATTGTATTATTGCGCATGAAAATGTTTATATCGTTCATATTGCGCAAAGCCGACTTTGGCTTTTACGTCATAACTACCTCTGAGCCGGGCTCTGATCATAACTTACGTTCATTTTGAAAATTATATAAAAACATTGTATACTGTTTCCGTTTCTTTAGTGCACATAAAAGAGACCATATAAACCGGTTATCACAATATCAAAGTGGGCGCTTTTACCTGCGGACATGGTACTACAGAGCCATACTTCAAATTTTTGCGTGGTAGAATAAATAAAATTATACCAGAGATTTAAAATCGTGTTTTCGGTTGAAACTTAATGATGTTTCTGGAAACTTAAAAAATCTTACTGTTTTGCGTCAACACATATCTTATGCATTCGTGGACACACTGCCCGTCCTTCGCGAGACTTTAACATATAAATTCAGAGTACGGCTTCGTGTATTTGTTTCCATGGCAAAGATTAGAGAATTGGCAAGATAGGACAGACGGCGAAAAACATTTGATCTTTTAGTAATAACGCCGTTGACTTCGACATCTACATTGGAGTTATAGTGCAGTTGCCACAATGTGTCAATCACATGTAAAAGGTAAAATTAGAGAGACAGGCCAGTTGTGAAAAATCGACAACACTGTCCTGAACGACAGAACGACTGAATTCGCCTAATTGTCAGAACCCAGGATTACTAAAGAAGCAGGTTTCTTCGCAACACACGTCACATGGAGCCTCCAGTATTTCTGTATTTATACATTAGGTATATATTTAATTAGTATAGAATTATTCATTGACATGATCATTTTGATACTTTTTTCTACAATTTGTTTTATAAAATGAAAAAACAGACACACGCGGCTGTCATCGAGGACTACACGTGACGTAGCACTTGCGGATTCAAATTGATTTAGTGCGAATTTTATAAATTTTGTATACCATTTGAGATAGCAACGGATTCTTATAGGAAAAATATCTTATCGATAACGATATCTTCAATACTTTTTGATTGTTTAAACAATTGGCACAATTTGTTAATTAACAAATAACTTTTTTTTCGATAGTTTGATCGACTTCAAACCAACTTTAAACGATAAATATTAATGTCGGGCATAATCCCCATAGAAGTCTGCACGAATGCAACTTTTTGCTTTTGCTTATTTAAAGTTTAAATTAATTTTGCAAATTAACAAATGGAATATCTCGGCTCTGGGTAAGCGTATCGAAATGGGGTTTTGTGCATATGAAAGTGCTTAGAAAATGGAAAATTTTGAGACCAGAAAAGACTTGATCTGATAACCGAAACCGGAAATAAAAATAATATTGCGTGAGAGGCTCTAATTTATTTATTAGCACTTTTTTGGACAAGAGGTCTTGTGCAAATGAAAGCTAACAAGTTTTTCCATCAACCACAAAAAGTTCTACAAAAAATATTCAATCCCTGAAGAGTTATACTCGTTGTTGACTCTGAAAATCTCTCCCGCAACGTGAAAATAGTAAGATTTAACGCGCAATGGGGTGGCGGGTTCGATCCTCGGTGTGGGCAATTTTTTGTTGTTGTCAAATTCACTTTCTTTTTCGTGCAATAAAATATTTTCTATAATAAAATAATTTTTAAATTGTAAAAAACGCTATAATTATTTGTCCTTGAGAACTCCATTAAATCCGTAACTCTCGAGCTAATACTGTGCACCTGATTTGTATGCTCTACATTTCTTATAGTCGAAATCATGGAACGGTGGAAGGGCATGGGCCCTTTCATGAGTGGGGGACCGGTTTCTTATTTCTCATTTACAAATAACAAAGTGCGTGTTTTTTTCATGAGACGTGAACTTTTTTCCTCATAAGAAAAAAGTGAAAAAATATTGTTTCATTTTTATTTTTGGTCTTTTTTTGACAGGCACCCCCCTCAAATAAAGTAAAACAGGCCTTCTCTTTCACAAAAAGTCGTAAAAAAATCAAAAACTGCCAACAAATCCTCGTTGAACAAGAACAATCACATGTTTGTTGCAACATAGCCATTTAAAAAAAAATTATTTACGACGTTTTCGAAAATTTCTCAGAAAGTAAAAACATTTATTATCATAAAAAATACTTGGTTACATGAAAAAAAAGCAAATTTGACGAAACCAAAACTTGCGCACACCGAGGATCGAACCTGCCACCCCATTGAGCGTCAACACTTACTATTTTTACATTGCGGGAGAGATTTTTTTAAGGGTCAAAAACGCGTATAGCTCTTTAGGGATTGAACATTTTTTGTAGAACTTTTTGTGGTTGATGGAAAAACATGTTAGCTTTCATTTGCACCGAACCTCGTGTCCAAAAAGTTGTTAATAAACAAATTAGAGCCTCTCACGCAATATCACTTTTATTTCCGGTTCCGGTTATCAGATCAAGTTCTTTTTGGTCTCAAAATTTTCCTTTTTCCAAGCACTTTCATATGCACAAAACCTCATTTCGATACACTTACCCAGAATCGAGATCCATTTGTTAATTTGCAAAATTAATTTAAACTTTAAATAAACAAAAGCAAAAAGTTGCATTCGTGCAGTCTTCTATGGGGGTTATGCCCGACATCAATATTTATCGTTTAAAGTCGGTTTGAAGTCGATCAAACTTTCTAAAAAAAAAGTTATTTGCTAATTAACAAATTATGTGAATTGTTTAAACAATCAAATAGTATTGAAAATATCGGGCCAAAAAAATATAGTATATTCTTTGGTATAAAAGGCATGTATTTTGAAAACAACAATATCCCGACCTCATTAGTTTCGGAGTAATCAATTTGTTAATTAAGAAATTTATCTTGGCTATAACAAATGAACGGGTTGACAAAATGATTTGTGCCTAGCGCCAAACGACGCGTAGTGAAAATCTTTCGATTGAATCAAGATTTTTTCGGATCCGTCAAACCGTTTTCATTTTATTCAATAAAAATGAAAACAGATCTGTTTAAACAATTATTTGACCATGAAGCTCGTGGTTTGGGAAAAATTTTCAAAATCTTGTTCAGCGGAATTTTTCCTGTAAGAATCCGTGGCTAACACAAATGGTATAGAAAATTTTTGGAAAAAATCCCAGACAGACTCGCCTAAACGATCTTCGTCTATTTCATCTTCTCTGTCTGACTGTCTTATCTTGTTAATTCTCTAATCTTTGCTCTGGGTATGACGTTCTAGTGAGGAGTGATTTGCGTAACTTAATTAAAAAAGTATAGAAAATAAAGCATACCCCTTTCTCCCCTTATATTAGCTCGGTCGGCAGCTTTAAGCTTTTTATGTGCGGAATAAATATGGAGTGAACTATATCAAACGATATTGACAAATTTTTGACATTAGATGGTTATTATGAGAATTTATTTAGTGTGCAAGAAAGCCACCAAAAAACCCCACATCAACATAATCATAACCAATACAGCTGGTATGTACAAAATGTTCATGTAGACACTTTCAAATTATAAAACTTTAAATAGGCACTTCCAATAATTGTCGTAAATTGAGCTTTTTTTTAAAAGTGATAATTTAAAGGTTATGTGCTTAAGATCCCCTGTGACTGCTTTTTGTTGATGTGTGGAAATGTCAAAATGGACTGATCGAAAATGTCAAATTCTAAAGAGGATAGCGAACATAAAAAGCTGCAATCAATCAGCATGAATTTCTTTGTGTGTCTTGGATGGATAGTACATAGTTAGCTAGCTAAAGGTATGTATTATGTGTTTTGTATTTTCGCAAGTAGGTAGGTACATAGTTTAAATAAGTAAAATCATTTTTGACAAATAGAATATTTATGGTTATAAGTAAAGATGTAATATGTACTAAAGTACCTATGCACATTTAGGCAATTAAAAAAATGTTTAACGTGGTTTCAAACATATGGCTATGATATAAATAATATATTTCGTAGATTTTTCCACTTACTCAAACGAATTAAATGATGCGAGTGAGAATTCACAAAAATCTGGAATACAATTTAAAACACTGGTAAATGCGTGGCTAAATACCTACCTAGGTAGTAGACAGGTATTAAACAGTCGTGTTGCAGGTACCAACATACGGTCGAAGGTACGGTACAATACAATATCCTTAGGTATAATGCATAAGGTAAACTAATGAGAGATATCTTATTTAGATGAACAAGAAATTTACCTTCTTATTAACGGACTGATATGAAGTTGGTGAGTTTTGTGGTATTGGCGGGCCACCTCTTTTTAATGGATATTTTTCCATGATCACTTTGCAACCTATAAACAAACACCGAGTAAGAAATACGAATTTTGCTCTAGATTAAGCCACAATTCTTTCACTTAATCCTAAGTTCAATGCATCATGGTGAAACTAAACTACGATGATAAAAGAACAAATCATTCTTATCTTTATTATTTACCATTTTAGTCTATTTTCTTTATCATCTGTCAAAATCAATGTTGCACTATCTAAAAATACGACACATCATACCACAAAATAATATTAGCAGTTACCACTACAGCACTACATCAACGCGTCACTAATTAATTATTTACCTCTCACCTCTCACTAAATGTTTTACACAGACAACATTGACAACAGCTGTTTTACAGTGTTGCCAAGCCATGATCGACGGAATCATTTTCCTAGAATGTCCGAACAGTTTTCGCATTTGCAGATATATATTTAGCTAAAGAACAAGTAGAGTTTCACCATAAATTAACAAACATTACCGTATTTTAAACACTCCCTTTATTTATATACTAAGTAAAATTCAATAGTTTGAAAATTTAAGTATTTTTTTAAACAAAATAAGTACATAATACATATAAATCAGATGAACCAAAAAGAGAGAAATTGCAAAATATAAATAAATGGTGGTAAATGCTTGATAATGTTTTAATGTTTTAATGTTTTAATGTTTTAATATTTTAATGTTTTAATGTTTTAATGTTTTAATGTTTTAATGTTTTAATGTTTTAATGTTTTAATGTTTTAATGTTTTAATGTTTTAATGTTTTAATGGTTTAATGTTTTAATGTTTTAATGTTTTAATGTTTTAATGTTTTAATGTTTTAATGTTTTAATGTTTTAATATTTTAATGTTTTAATGTTTTAATTTTTTAATGTTTTAATGTTTTAATGTTTTCTTAACCGCTTCTCAAGTCACCGAGGTAATTCCTTGAAACTATAGAATGATTTTGTGCTAGGTAAAGAGAAGCGAGGCCCTACAGTTTATAGTGGAGTCCGAACCACATGGTTATACTTATCCATTATATCAAATATCTGCACAACCCACTGGGTTGTGTTCCATTCTCGCTCAGCGCGCTACCATTGACTTTCGCTGCTAAAGGTCATTTTTAATGGGTTAACTCTGCAAGAAGTCGATTTTAATTATAGCTTTGGAAAAGGGAAGATTGTATCCTAAAGAATAATTTGATTTGTAGATTAGTTTGCACTTATTTTGAGCCGCTGAATCCAAATCTGGCATCAGTTTTTATGGTTCAAAAATAGTTCAAAAATGGGTAAAAAATTCAAGTTTCCAAGAATTTGTCAAAGTACAGAAAAAAATTACCCAGCAACCGGGTAACTGTAAGTAAGCTATTTTTTAACACTAAATACCCATATTATAGTAAAACAACCACTTACAGGTTATAAAACCTCCTAAATGATAAAATCTCACGTATCACGTTTAAAAATACAAAATATATTTACTTGAGTGGATTAGTTTGGATTTTTAATTTGACCACAATCTATCCTCACCTACCTACCCCTACTGCGCTGTAAAACTACCCCCAGAAAAAATGGGTCCTGTGGAAATAAGTAAAAACTAAGTCCTGCGATTCTCAGCACATTCTGTCTATCACTTAACTAAATTTTAAGACAGACAAAAAAAACACTCTTAAGGAGGGCTATAACAACCCTCAATTAAAGAAAATATATCCATTGCGTTTTAAAGAGTAAAGTAAATTTCTTAATAATCTTCTTGAATATTAAGTTTGCTTGCCGATGGTATTAAAACATATACGTTTAACTTGTTCAAGACACACCTTGATTTTTTTCAGAAAATCAAAAGTTAAAAGTTGTTTATTTCAGAAAATTTTATTTTTGCTTTTTTTGTTTCTTCTACTGTAACGAAATCTTTTATTTGCGAAGGACTTACGTAGCGGCAAACTTCGTTTTTTTTGCTGTTTCTAAATATCTCTTTAGCATCCAAACATAGTCAGCTATCATATTAACGCTCCAGTTCCCCTGATACCTATTGTTTCCATAACTCTTAGATCTTGGTGAAATCTTTCTACTTGTTCTTCACCGAAATCCCTAAGAATTTCTGGAAACTGGTCCTTGTGGTTATGAAGAAAATGAAATTTCAAATTCATATTGCACCCCAACATTTTTAATTTTCTCAAATAAACAACTCTTACTTTTTTTGATTTTTTGGGAATATCAAGGGTTGTTTTTGAACAAGTTAAAAGTAAATCCTTTCATGCCATGGGCACACAAACTTAATATTCAAGAAAATTAGTAAAAAATTTTCTCTTGTTATATATTAGGGTGAATCGATCCTATATGAAAGAAATTTTTTTTTTTTTTTTGAAAAATGGACCAGTGTGTAAAAGTTGCTCCATTTAGTACAAAATCTTAATATTAAAAAAAAATCGAAAATGTTTATTTTTAATACTATCCCAAGGTGCCTAAAGTTTTAATATAATCGTGAAAATTAAGTATTTTTCTAATTTTGTATTTTTTTACAAAAATATCTGTTTAGGAACATTGGCCAATGTTCAAAAGTTGCTCTAATAAGTACACATTCTGACGATTACAAAAGAGCCCAACAATATTAACTTTTAATACTGCCCCAATGAGACTAATAATTTTACACTAATGTAAAAATATTTGCTAGTTATATATCGTGCAACTATTTGTTACACTTATATTACACAAAGTATTTTACATGTACAAACCTTTAGGGTAATAATAAAAATATTTAAACCTATTTTATTGTTTTTATTTATTAAAAAATACTGTTGAATTTTAGTCAAATTTCACGATTTTAAAAAACTTTCGTGTCTTTGGGGCAGTACAACGTAATCGAATTTTGTAAAAATCTTTTAACAGTTATTATTTTGTATCTTTGTAGCACCTTACCCACAATGGCCGAAAACCAATTTCGAAAAACAAAAATTCCGATCCACCCTATTCCCACTCCTTAAGAGTGGTTTATTCTTTTATGTTTTTTTGTAATCAAGACTCTTAAAATTTACTTGATTAAAATATGTACAAAATATACTTAATTCCGAATGACTTATTTTTTTCTAGGGCAATTTTACAGCAACCTAGGGGTAGATTGTGATCAAATTAAAAGTACAAAAAAAAATCACTAGAAAGAAATATTACTTCGGCTTTTTTAACGTGAGAGGTACATGGAATTTTATTATCTAGGGGAATTTTATAACCTGTAAGGGGTTCTTTTACTACAATATGGGTGTTTTAGTATTGAGTGTAAGTGTAAGTAAGTCTTATATAGGGTTACCCGGTTTATTTTCTGTACTTTAACAAATTCTTAGAAACTTGCCTTATTGACCCATTTTGGACTATTTTTGAACAATAAAAAACTGGTGGGTGTAGGTACAGTTCTGATATCAAATCTGGGTTCAACGGCTCAAAATACATAATGGTAGATTGGCCTGGACCAAAGATTGGAATATTTTTTTTGTGAGCCTGTGTTATTCTTTGTGTCAAATTGTTACCGTAATATCATTTATCAGTGCACTTTTGGGTCTAAATTTAGGGTAGCAGGAAATTGAAATTTTACTTACCTACTTACCTAAGTAGGTACGTAAATAATACATATATTACCTATATAGGTACCTACCTATAAGTATTAGATTCCCTATTAAGAAAATACACATAAAAAATGAAAATGAAATTCCGTAGACATTGATATTTACTGGAAACCTTCAAAAATCCAATTTTTAATGTTTGTCAAATTTCTACTTACTATTTATCTATTTTTATTATTTGCTATATATATGGAGAAAAACTGTCAAACCTGACAACGCTGCAAGTGAGTCAGACGCTGTTGGTACAACTGATGTAGAAATTGTCCCACGTTGCCACATTGACAACAGATCTTTCCTAGTGTCTGCATTGATTCAAACGTAATGGAGAGGCTGCACAATCGAATACAATTGTTTATGGTTTACTAAATTATTTAAGTTATTGTGCTTAAGGGAATCATTTTAGTGATGCAATTTTTGTGTAAAATATATATCTACTTATAGTAAATTTTTGTTCACTTATTAGTATGTTTATTATATACGTTCATCATACTCTATTCTCTAGCTATACTTTTAAAGTTACTAAGAAAAGTAGGTAAATAAAATAAAATTGCTTATTAAAAACTGTTTTCCATTAGCTATTAAGAAATTAATACGAAATTGAAAGTAAATGAATTATTTTTTTACTCTTTGCGTATTTATTAAATGTTTTCTTAACCGCTTCTCAAGTCACCGAGGTAATTCCTTGAAAATCCAGAATGATTTTGTGTTAGGTAAAGAGAAACGAGGCCCTACAGTTTATATTGGAGACCGAACCACATCTTGGGGATAATTTTACAATTAAAATAAATTCGCGGTGAGCAGGGATTGAACCTGCTTCTCTAGTTATGCTAGTATGCAAGCTGGACGCGCTAAACCACTGAACTACCGTTAATGATAAATTGAAATGTTCCACAGCCGCAAGAAAATGAAATGTTTAGTTCGATTATTCCATTATTCAAAATCATTGGACAAGATATGCGATCCTTTCAAATGAGGATTTGCAGTATATTTAAATAATATACAAAATATACAAGTTGTATTTAAACGTTGGAATTTTCAACACTTCTGGCAACATTGCATTTATAGTGAAGTCGCCAACAATATTGTAGCGTATTCATTCATTGATTGACCGACTCTCCAAAAGATGGTGAGAGCTACATGAATGAAATGTTTTAGGTAACCATCGAAACTGATGCAGCCACAACTTTGTGCAAATATGGTGGTAACAAACATGATATTGTTTTACTCGTTTTCTGTGATAATTCCTCGTTCAATTTTTTATCATACAGGGAGTTTTTTTGTAGGTTTAACATTAAACTGTTATTGCGACATCATTACATTCTATTATCATATTGTAGTCAGTGGCGGAGCGTTGCCGTTACGGGCCTGGGTTCGAATGGGTTTTAAAAACTTTTCTTGCAGGCCTTTTGAGGAGCCCCTGTAAAATATGTTTTTTGCTTCTTTGACTACTAAATATGTATTTTATGAGAACAAAAAGACACCTGTCAATGGTATTCATTTAATATCAGTTGACATATAAAAAACAGAACATAAATATTCACATACAAAGTCAACGACATACAGAAATAAACTAAAACAACATTCTTCATAGACAAAAAAGACTTAACTAAGAAAAGTGTTTTTTCTTGCTTTGGCATTAGCAAAATTAGTTACTATATCAGATAAGTCCAAATTTCACGCTATTGAGTTTTCTATTGAAATTAAAGCTAAATTTGATAATCTTCCTTGATTCATAGTACTCCGTAAATAATTTTTAATTATTTAATTTAGAGAAACTGCGTTCAGCTGCTGCTATTGTGACTGGCATTGTCAAAAACAAAAAATAAAAGTCTTTTGATCTAGGCGATTCGGCAATCGGCATTACAGCATTCGAGTATGAACATGCAATAACACAACGCGGCCCATATCAAAGAATAACTAGGGTAATAATCAGAAAAAAAATGAATAAATGTGTTCACCAAGATTTAATAACGTTTTTCTTTAGGCCTCGGCTACGATACGAGCGGTGTGCGGTAAGCAGCAAAGCGGTAAAAACACAGAGCGGCAATGGGATAAGCAGTGCCGGCTATAATACGGGCTGCGATACGCCTGCGGCAGTCTCGATCAATTCGAAGAAACTAGTGCAGCTGTTGCTCTATCAGAAAGTAAATCATTATAGGCATCAATTGCACAGACACTGCCTTCACTGCTCTTCCGATATCAGTTTGGTTTCACCATTATGTAGCTTACGTGCTAATTCCACCTTTTTATTTTCGGTTTTTAGACACTGTTCACCTTCAACTTGGATTTTATCATATACAATAACTTCATCCTAACTTCCGTTGCAAGATTTTCGTTTCAGGGAAGGCCTAATGTTTGTGGACGACATATCGCACTGTATTGAGGCGAGCGGCTAGCTCCTAATTTATTGTTTGGACCCTGCGGCGGGCGGTACTAGGTACGCGGCAAGCGACGCCGTCCTGCCTCTCCACGTTATCCTAGCCAAATAGAAGTGCTTTCTACACAAAATCATTGGACTGAAAACTTTAGCGGCACCTCTGAGCCGCTCAGGTAATTGCCGCTTACCGCTCACCGCTCGTATTGTAGTCGAGGCCTTACATTGTGATTAATTTGACTTGACTATCGTTTTGTGAAGTGTGAGGTGTAAAAGTTTCTGGGCTGGTCCTTTCTGGAACTCTAAAGCTCCCAGGTCCGGGTTCCACAGAACCCGCGAAACCTCTGTAGATCCGCCACCGATTGTAGTATTGTTATTTAAATGGACACAATTATTTATTTTGGTAGACTTTAACTCGTCGATAAATATCATGAGTAAAAGCGGTTATAACTTTTAACCCAGGTAGCAGGATGGCGCCATTTGGGGGGTTATTAAAGCTGATATTTGGTCTCCGATGCCTCTGTCCCAATAAATGACCTACCAAAGATGTAAAATCTGAAATGTTTTGTTGACGTCACTACGTAGATGTTATATTCACGGGTCGTTAAGGTCACGATTTTGTCATCAGTAAAATAATACCTTATTTTACCATCCAAATTATCTTTTGTTATTGTCTGATTATAATAAAGGAAATATATTTTATATGATCAACAGTCGTAGAGTCGAAGCGAATCCCGATCTCGAACAAAGAGAGATGACCAATAACACGGACAAATACTGAAATGTTGATACTTATATGAAACTACCAGCGGCGGCCCGTGAAATTCTGGCAAGCTGTAACTTACTAATGGAGCATGGGGCCCATGCCAAACTTTAATGGATCACTACCAACGCCAAACGGAGACGTTTTGTGGAAAAAGAATTGACTGGAATTTGCGAATTTTTTTTTCAAAAAGTGCTGTGCCTACCCTGGAATCTGGTATTTTTTTTTTTCGAGCAAGGAAGGAAACATAATAAAAAAATCTTCATTCTTTGTAAAGTTATATCATTTTGAAATTTAATTTTACACTGATATTTAATTTAGAAAATTTCAAAATGATGTAACGTTATAAAAAATGAAGATTTTTGATAAAATTAAAAACCTACCCCTATATTTTCTTCCTTGTTCGAAAAAACAAACGCTATGGATATATTATAAGTACTTTTCTAGATTCCAGAGGCACTGCACTTTTCGAAAAAAAAAAAAGAAAAAAAATTCGCAAATTCCAATCAAATATCTTTTTCCACAAAACGTCTCCGGCTGGCCTTGGTAGTAATCCATTAAAGTTTGACATGGGTCCCATGCTCCATTAGTAAGTTATAGCTTACCGCTTTCACGGACCGCCGCCGCTGGAAATTACTTATAGACCGGGAGGTAGCGACAGATTTCTGAGAAAGATTAGTTAGCGTCTGCCAATTTAAGAGTCAATTATTACAGATATTTGACAAATTACAAGCGTATAAAGAAAGTTTCTTCGATTCCTGCGACACTGCAAATTAATTGTTTATTTGTAATTGAAAACTAACGTTTTGAACGGAAGCTAATCTGTAGACGATTTCCGCATGCAGGAGTGCCAAAAAAAATTAACTTTTAAGAAAAATGGACATTTGAGAACAATGAGTTCGCGCCTGCCATTTAACTGAATTATCATTAATGATATGCAAATTGTCAAAAATTACTTTGCAGACAATTACGACATACACATGCGTTCGTGGTGAATTTTAGAAACTGTATTACTTTGTACTGTCGTTCACAAAAAAGGACAACTATTTTTTCTAATGTAAATCTGTCTCTGTTTGAATATGTAATGAGAAGCCAAAATGAAATAGTTAGCACTTTTATTATATTTTTTATTGTAATGCTGTAGTTACTGCTAAAGCAGAAGATGGATTGTCAATGAGACATATTACAGTGTGTTATAATATTAACAAAAATTCTGTTTAACATTTAAAAAAAGTGGAGAATAAACGGTACGATTAGTAGAAATCCTGGATCAGAGCAACAAAGGATATACATCTTAACAAGAAACTAACTATTAATATATTGTCATTGCACCATTTCTATTTATAATTTCTATAAGTCTGTTAGGCATAGAATTAAATAAACTTTTACAATAATCATTAGTAATATTTTCCCATGCATTATTTACTACTTCCAGCAATTCTTGGGCATTCCGTGGTTTCATATTTCGTTTTTGGATACTTCTTACGAGTTGTCACCATACGTTCTGTGGAGGACTATGACTGGGCCAGTTAAGAACTTTAATGTTGTAATCTTGAAACCAGTTAGTGATGCTATGGGCAGTATGAACTGAACAATTATCTTGTTGAAATATGAATTCATTATTAGGAAATAATTGTGACACAGAAGGGAGCACAATATTGTCTAAAATCCTAATATACGTTTCACTATTAAATCGTTCCTCAATATACCACAAATCACCAAGACTATGTGCCGATATCCAAGCCCACATGTTAACGGAAAACCTACCACTTTTGTCATTGTTAGATATACACTTCTCATCGCATCGAGTACTCGACCGCTGTGTGCAGACTAGAAACATTTTCATCTGTAAAGATTACATGGTTGAAAAAATTTACATCATGCGCTAAAAATTCCAGCGCAAATCCCAGTCGAGCTTGTTTATGTTCAGCTTTAAGTAGGTATTTCTGTGCTGCTGGATGACAGTGTAGCTCCGATTCTCTTATTCACCGGCGACCAGTACGACTCGATCCAGGAAAATTCGTTTCTTCAGCAACCTGAATTACTGCGTGAAATGGATTTTCTACTCATTTATTTACCAATTGCAAATTTTGCTGTTGAGTTGATATCCTTCGTTGCCCTGATCCAGGATTTCTACTGATGGTGCCGTTTATTCTTCATTTTTTTTAAATGTTAAACACAGAATTTTTGTTTATAATGCAGTGCAATTTATCTCATTGACTATCCATCTTCTGCTTTAGTAATAATTCCAGCTTTAACTAAATCTTTTATATTAGGCATATTATTTTTGGCATAGTTGCAATGGATTTTGATAACTAACTGACAATGTCACAAAAATTAAAGTGAACAGGGTGCCCCACATTGCTTGATTTTGGCTGGTTTTCCTATTTTCAGACCAGGTAGAGAAAAACTGACGTATGAGTCTAGGGCTCGATTTTTGTGAAACGCCTATTGGTGAAAACCGCATTTCGATATCTCTAACCGTTTTCGAGATATCGGCAAAAAATGACATTTGGCAGATTCCGAAAAACTGTCATAACTTTTTTATTTGTAAATATGTTTTCAAACGGTAAAAACTTTCTACAGGCACTTTTTCACGTAGAATAAGATGCATTTGTCAAAAAATATATCGCTTTTCAATTGTTCGGTATCAAAGCTAACTTTGTTATTTTCATAGTTGGCTTTGACTTTAGAAAATAGGAAAAAAAAATAAGCTTTCCAAAAATATATATGTCAAGATATGTCTAGTCATCCTTGCTGCCAATATAACACATTTCTCTTTAAAAATGACATTTTAGCAGAGTTGGCCATGGAAAACAAGAGTTTCAGTTAGTCAAATGAAAACAATAGTTTTTCTATTAAATTAATTTTATTAATTAAACATATTTCATTAAGACCTACTTAACCAATCTTTAACGATTGAAATTTCACAAATAGTGTTCAAATTGTCTACCATTTTGGTCGATGCACAATTGACATCTCTTCTTTACTGATTTCTCGGCATTTAAGAGTTGTAAAGGTGTTATCCCAGCGATTGTATTTCTCACTCGTGGCTCTAAATCTTGACGCGTTTCTGGTATGGTTTTAAATATCTGGTCTTTGACGAAACCCCAAATAAAAAAGTGCAAAAGACTTAGGTCCGGAGATCTTGCAGGCCATGGTATGGGCCCCCTTGTTCCCATCCACCTCGAACATTTGATTTAGTTTGTTCCATGTAACCGCCGCGTTATGGGCTGGTACGCCATCTTGTTGATAAAACTATCGTACCAAATCGGCAAGGGGCAAGTCTTCTAAATATGGTTCAGTTTTACAAAATATTAGCGTACCGTTGGGCGTTAAGGTTTTCGTCATAAATAAAAGGTCCAATCATTCGTTGCCCCACTATTCTAATCCAAATATTGAAACCAAATCGTCCTTGCATATTACTAGGTTGGAAAACATGCTCATTATGGTCCGACCAACGATGCCGATTATGTCGATTAAATATTCCGTTGCTGGTTACTCTTGCTTCGTCGGTCCAAATGACATTTCGTTGAACATTTTCATTTTCAATTAATCCTGCGTTCTTGATCACCAGGGAATATTTGATGAGTGAGCCTGATTTTATAAGATTTATATTTATATTTCTTGAGAATTCTTTGGCTACGGTTTTTGCTCACACCCTTAGTTACAGTTATTTCTCTGGTAGAAATTTTAGGATTTTCTAAAACCGCTCCAATTACTTCTGCCTCCACCTCGTCTCTACCTTCAATAGCATACTGTTTAGGTCTGGGCTTGACAAATGATCCATAATTCATCAAAGAATTTTCCAATCTAGGAAATATTTGTTCGCTTGGCTGCTGGCATTCAGAGTAACGTTCGAAATATAGATTTAATGCATCTTCAGAATTTCGGCTTGATTCAATATAGCATATAAACATCTGGCATTTTTCAAAGTTTTCATACATTTTGGAATAATGCAGAGAGATTATAACAGATGTCAACTTTAACACTTATTTTGTTTACTGTCAAACTAACTTTTAGATATGCAAAGCAACTGTTTTTGTGTGGCCAACTGGGTTAAATGTTAAAAAAATGTCTGGTCTGAAAATAAGAAAACCAGCCAAAATCAAGCAATTTGGGGCATCCTGTGCACAACTAGATTTTAGAAAAATAACTTTATATGACTTGTCCTATTTTTTTGCTCACGACGACAGTATAAACAATTAAACGATTAATTAGTGTCTGCAATTTAAATATGTGTATGATATTATGTTAATACAAATAAACAAAAATCTGCAGAAAATGTTTAAATAATTGGCAGACTTAAAAAAACTTTAATTTCAATAATAATAATAAATTAAATTGGCAGACGCTAACTAAATCGTTCTCAGAAATCTGTCGCTACCTTCCGGCCTATTAAATAATGTATATAAAGTAGAGGTAAGATACTTTAAGAATTAACATTATTCAAAGACACTATTGCGTACAAATTTATATATTAGAAATCATTTCAACAAAATTATTGGCGCACCTTAATCTAGTACATATTTGTTTGAAATCCGCACATATATTTCTGGAAAACACTATTATTATATAATATTTCTTCTTCTGCTTCTTATTCACAACGGTCTCACAGACGTCTTGTGGTTCATGTAATGTTCTAGTTGGGCTCGTTTACTGTATAGTACCACCGACAGCCCCACGCCATCTATCGCAGTTGTCTGTTAGGTGCACGGCCTCATCAACGCCTATTAGCTCTTTGATGCCGTAAGCTCAACGTTTTAGAGGTCGTCCCTTTCATCTCTGGCCATCTGGGTAGCTATTCTCTATCGGTGTGATGTGGTGGGAGCACATGTTTTCATGAGAATGTGGGAGGATATGTCTTGAAAACCAAAATAGCGTATTCTGTAACTGTGGGAGCGGTCACATCACGCCAAAACTCGAAAAACTTGCTTCTCTTGGTAAATTGTGAAGGAACGGAAGTGTTCACGTGTGAGGATGAAAGTATAACCTCACTTTTGGCCAAACTGTCATTTTATTTGGATGTTGGTGGCACGATATTTGTTTATTTGAAGTTATTTTTGTGTTTGATCATACAATGAGTCTTGTGTTATTTAAACTGTAGTGATTAAAGGGCGATTGCTGGAAAGATCCTGGAAGAGAACGACAACTTCATTGCAAAAGCAATCCCTTCGGCTTAGCATATAGGAATTTTGTAATTAAGTAAATAAGGAACATTCTTGGAGATATTAGTTTCCAGGGGCAGCATTTAAAATGGTTGTTATACTTTTCAACATTTTTTGTCATCTTTTTGTGAACTGATTTGTAAATGTTCCACAGAAGTTATATTTGTTCTGTCACTCATTTTTTAAGGCACTATGCATCGGGTTGAAACGGACTTTTGATTTGATGGGGCCGAAAATAATGATGGAGAAAACTAGGACGTTGACCACTCTGATTTTTGCGCATTTCGTGATATATCTGCCACGAAAAATGTTGCTTAACTGTCAAGTTGTCAGTTATTAATCTGCATTCTTCGTCGAATAATACATTCGCAGTTACCGGTATTTCCTACAATATTTCAAGAGCTAGTAACGCCCAAAAGTTTGTTGCATGTAAACTGACAGTCATTCTTATAGGCCGATTCAGAAAGTTATCGAGGTACTGGGGAATTATTTAAGAGTCTACTTTTTATACAAACCCCAACTGAAAGGCATTTGCGAAATATATTCAAGTGAGGAAATATAAGAATTTCGGTAAAATTGCTTGCCTGATATAGAAGCGATTCTGTTGAAGTATATAGTCAAGATTCTATACGACTATATGTATTATACATTAAAAATAGTTTGTTGTTATTAGAATAGGTGCATGTCAAGATAGATGATGTAAATGTTTCTATGTAAATAGATACTGACAAGTGTAGTATTAAAAGTAATTTTCTTTAGACGAGACTTTTCATTAATAGAAGAAGGATTTATCTCGAGGTCTAAATCTGTTATAACTCTAACAGGTTATGGGCCCAGAAGCGCTGGTGTAGAAAAGTAAGTTTTACGTTTGTAAGAAAAATCATGGAGACAATTAAAATACAGATAGGTTTATTCGAAGGTAAGACTAATTGGTCGACGTGGAAATACAAGATGTGTATTATTCTTCGAGGAATCATGAGTGCAATAGAAATTATTGAGGGCAGAATAGTGTCACCTGGTCCAGTCCAGTCCGATGCATCCTTAGAAGAAAAAACCCAATATGAAACTCAATTGAAGAATTATTCTAAAGCTGAAAGTAATGTGCTTTTTGTTCTTACTACGAATATGACTTAAGAGGCGCTACAGAAAATAATGAGATTTTCAACTGCTAGGGAGGTGTGGCTAGAATTACATAGGTTGTATGATGGAAGATAAAACCTATGATTTGTGTACATAATTTTTCAGTTACAAAAAACTACCTGAAGATGATGTTGCAACACACACTTCAGAATTGAAAAATTTCTGGAATGAACTGCAGGTTGAAATAGCTGGGGAAAAATTGTCAGCAATAATCAGTGCAAATGTAATTTACCTGATCTTTTACTAATATGTAAGATCTTGGGTACTTTATCAGTAGATTATTTCTCATTTAAGTCAAGTTGGATGCTGATGAGAAAAGCAGATAGAACAATTGACAATCTCACAAATCAGTTATGTATGTATGAAAAAGCATTATCTTGCAAAAGTGTTGAGAATCAGGAAGCCATGATTTCTGAAAGAAAAGATTTTTCCAAAGTAAAATATGGGAAAAATTTTATTTGCTACAACTATAAGAAACGTGAACACATAGTGAGACAGCGTTTAAAGTGGAAATCTGATGGTAGACCGCAGAAGGATAAACCTTTTAAAAAGTAAACAAAAAAAAATTGTAATGCTACAAATATTACTCTAATCGCTGTAACAAGCAATGTACTTGCTGCTGAGTATGATAAAGATAATTGGTTTGTTGATAACGGAGCTACTCATCATATTAATCATCGAAACGATCGTTTTGAGACATTCGAACATTCTCATAAAGTAACCACTGCAAATGGAGATTCGATAGGTGCTGTTGGAAAAGGGTTAATCGCCGTTGAAGCATTTGTTAATAGGCAGTCGGCACAGGAAAAGCAACAAAAAAGTGAATTTAAATCGAAATCTCAAGTTTGTAAGTTTATAATTAATGGAAGAAAAAAACTTGTTGGTAAACGATATCGATTTTGAGTCATGTGTATGTTGCATGTAATGAGAATTTATTGTAATTGTATCATGAAATGCTAGGTCATCAAAATAAAAGACATATAAAAGCATTTTTATCGCATAAACTAAGTATTAATGTTGAATTAGACAGTGAAATATGTGTAGGATACATCTAAGGTAAAGCCCACAGACGAAGATTTGGTATCCGAGAACGACCAAATGAACAGGTGAACTTATGCATTCTGATGTTTGTGGATCTTTTGTCAATTCTATGTCAGGGTATCGCTACTTCGTGAGTTTTAAAGAGGATTACGGTAAATTTAGATATGTTTATTTTATTAAAGAAAAGTCCGAGGTTCCGGAAAAACTGAAGATTATGTTAGCTGAGACTAAAGCTACAGGACATGTTGTAAACGTACTTCTTAGTAATAATGGAGGCGAATTTGACTGCGACAAGTTTAGAAAGATTCTTCAGGAAAATGGATTCAGACAGAGGTTGATCATGCCTTATTCACCTCAGCAAATTGGGTGTTCAGAGAGAGATAATCGTACCATTGTTGAGACTGCGAGAGTCATAATGCATGCACATGGTGAGCTACCACAAGGCTTGTGGACAGAAATGATAAACACTGCATCATATATATTAAATCGTTCAGGTGTATCTGGTACCAAGAAGCCATAAAGTGCGATCGACAGAAGAAGTGGTTAGAAGCTATGTCACAGAAAATTAGATCACTCAATGAAAATAAAACTGGGATCTTGGAAAACTACCACAAGGCAAGAAAGCAATACCTTGCAAGTGGGTATATAAAGTAAAATCAAATCCAGATGGTTCAATAGATAAATATAAAGCCAGACTCGTCATAAAAGGTTTCTCTCAGAGAAGATTATGATCAGACTTTTAGTCTAGTGGCAAAATCTGATACAATAAGAGCTCTGATAAGTATTGTAGCAAGTGAGAATATGTCATTTACTCAATTTAGTGTTAACAGCTTTCCTTTACGGAGAATTAGAGGAAGAAATTTTTATGAAGCCACCAGAAGGGTACGTGGATGGCTCTGATAAAGTTTGTCGTCTTCAGAGCAGTTTTTATGACCTTAAGCAAGCACCAAGATGTTGAAATAAAAGATTTTCTGATTTTTTTATTAAACTAGGCTTTGCAAGAAGCAATGCTGACACTTGATTTTATTAGAAGATTGAAGAAAGAATTTAAAATGACTGAGACCTGCTTCATATTATCTGGGATTAGAAATAGAACGAATAGAAGATGGTTCTATTTGAATAAACCAGTTAGCATACATAAGAAAGTTATTGTAAAGTTTAGGTATGGCCAACTGCAAAATGATTTCTACACCTATAACAAAAGATAATATTCAATAAGGGAAGGAAGAATCTGGAATGGGAAATTTTCCATATAGACAGGCCATTGGGGCACTGATATATTTCGTGGTGGGCATATGACCTGATATTGTATATGCAGTTAGTGTTGCATTTAGAACTCTTGAAAATCCAAGTTACAACGACTGGATGCGAGTAAAACGTATTTTTCGTTATATTCAAGGAACATCGGACTACGGGATTACTTACAAACCTGGTTGTAAAGGTTATCTCAAAGGTTTTAGTGATGCAGACCATGGTGGAGACGAATCTACAGGTCAGTCTACTACAGGTGTAGTTTGCACCTATGCAAATGGGGCAATATCTTGAATGAGCCAAAGGCAAACGTCAGTTGCTATTTCCACTACCGAAGCAGAAGTAGTGGCTGGAAACGAAGGATCCAGAGAATTGATTTGGCTCAAGCATTTATTTGGTGATATTATTAAGATGAAAGAAATTCCAGTATTGATGGTAGATAATGAGGCTGCTATAAAGTTGGCATAAAATCCTGAATATCATCGGCGCACAAAACATATTAAGACTAGACATTTCTTTGTAAGAGAGTTGGTTACAGAGGGATATATTAATGTCACGAAAATATCGTCAGAACTTCAAGTTGCAGATATATTGACAAAGCCACTATTTAAGCCAAGACTTGAAGATTTATGTAGAAGAATGAATTTAGGTTATAGATATGATTTTCATATGGCAACAAATTAATTAATGAGGGAAGGTGTTGAAGTATATAGTCAAGAGTCTACATGACTATATGTGTTATACATTAAAATAGTTTGTTGTTTTTAGAGTAGTTGCACGTTAATATAGATGATGTAAATGTTTTTATGTAAATAGATACTGACAAGTGTAGTATTAAAAGTTATTTTCTTTAGAAGAGAGTTTTCCTTAATAGAGTTCTAAATCTGTTATAACTCTAACCGATTCCACGTAAAAGCCAAAAGAGAAAAATTTGAAATTATGCCCTTCCCCACCCAACTACTCTTGTTTATTTATTCAACATATAATGCGATCTTTTCAATTCTTTTAAAGATTTTTGAAAAAAATGAAAAATTAGCTTAAAATGCATATTAAGACTCCCCCCATAACCCCTTCCGTGGCCGGCGCGGGGCTATTAGGGCAAATAGTGGTTTGACTCAACTTAGGTGTCAGAGTGATGCTAATGTGTTTTCTGCACGTGTATAATTGTTGGGATAAGGCACTTGAAAATTCTCGTTGCCCAACTTCTCAACAACATGTATCTAAATTTTGGAGTCTAAATGTACATTTTAACCTCACTTTTCAAAATGTTTAAAGAATCTTTAAATAAAATGAAATAAAGTAACTTTTTCATCGCATAATATGTTGAATAAATAAACAGAGAGCTAACCGATCGAACAGGCGCTTGACTTGGCGTAAGAGGATAATAAATCTGACAAAATGATACCAATTTCAAGCGGTTGGGATGAGACATAATTTCTAATTTTTTTTCTTTAGACTTTTACATGGAATCACTCTGCTATAGCAAGCAGGCAATTTTACCGAAATTCTTATACTCATTTCCCCACTTGAGGATATTTCACAAATGCCTTTCAGTTGGGGTTTGTATAAAAAGTATACTTAAATAATCCACACTCCAAAGAAATGCTGATAGGGAGGAACACTTTATGATTTTCAACAGAGTACCTCGGTACCTTTCTGACTCGGCCTATAAGAATGACTGTCAGTTTACGTGCAACAAACTTTTGGGCGGTACTGGCTCTTGGTACAAGGACTTCAAGTTACACCATTTTGTTCACTACCTCAAAATATCTCATCCGTAACTTCCCTGGGTAGTCTTCATTTACTCGGGCATAATGATTTTCATTTGATAATTGTTCAGTAGGCGTTTGAGTCCATCTCCGCTTGCTGTAGCTAAGGTAGAGTATCATCTACCTATGCTCAAGTTAGAAATATTAGTTCCTTCTATAGCTGTTTCACTCTCAATCCTCAAGCATACATTGAATCATGTAGTCACTGTACGTGTTAAAAATGATTCATGAAAGAACACAGCTCTGCTTGATGTCTTTAATTGCTTTTACATTTGTTTGGAGTTCGGTTCACAATTGATCCCACTCCACAGTGTCAAGAGCCTTACGGTAATCTACGAGATAAATGTACATATAGACATACAATATTTTTTTGCTTCCCCAGTAAGTTAAGTATTTTTTCTCTAGTACCTGTGTCTTCGTACAAGGCCTGCTTGATTAAGTGGTGTTTGCCATGATGGATAATGTTGAAGTCTGAATTAAAGAATATACAGCATTATTTCACTGATGACGTGTGACAACAATATGTAGATCTCACAAAACATTCCTTTATTATTTACTGGTACGAAGACTAGTTCTCACTCCATCCTCGCCAACTAACTTAAGCGTCTCGGTCGTGGTGATATTGTCAACCGCTGATTTGCTAGTTTTTAGTTTTTGTATACCTCCACTTCTGATTCTATTACTGAAGTTTCGCATTTGTGGTTCTGCTGCCAGTCATCTTTTGTCTCAAGATGGTTACAATCGAAAAGCTTTTCGCCGTGTTGGCGCCAAACCTTAGTAATCTCAGCCCTTCGAGTACTAGTGGAGTCCTCTAATTCATCATGTTGTGTGTTTAAGTTTACTTTTAACACCCTTACTTACAATAAAATATTCCTCTCGCTTCACAATGCAATAGATATCTACAACTTTACAGATTCTTTGATTTTACTTAGTATAGTCTGTTCCAGATTTCTCAGTAGGTCGTATTTTATGATGTGGATAATTTTTCTTTCTCTATCTTTCCAATACTATGCAAATGTTTCTATTGCACATATTATACAGAAGAAAGTTGTAGGTCCTCCAAGTACAATATTTATGTGAATAGTATTATAATTTTCTTATAGTGAACCATTTCCAACATCGCATTTTGTGGACATTCGGTATGCTGAGTTCGATCAGAAAAACCGCAAAACTCAATGACATTCCGCAAGTGAATATAATGAAAACACTTTTTAAGTTTTCAGATGTTAAAGTAATACGTGTCTCGACTATGTTCTCTATTTTTGTAAACTGATATTCTCGTTCATGAAGAGCATACTCAATTTCCTTATGAAGACTGTCATTTATTTCATCAATGTACGGGCAATTTCTTGGAAACACATAAGTGCTAAAGCCCGGTACAATAGCTTCATTCATAACGTGGTGGCGGAATGTTGTACTTTTAATTTCTTTAAAAGCTTTTATGCAGCTGCTCAACATAATGTAAGCATTCATAGTTTCTTTAACGTCCATAACCATTTGCTTTAAATCTGCTCCCTTTATTGGAATGCATTTTTTTAGTATCGCATTTGGCAATAAATGAAAATGTTTCACATTTACGTATATTTTGAGATTGCTTTGCTCTAACTGATCAATTGTATTAATCTCGTCGCGAAACTTTTGTGTTACAAGTGTACTACTTAAAGATGTTTCAAACACAACTCTAAGCAAGAGCGAAAAAAATATCCATGAAATAAATATAATTTTTGTACTTGTTGCCTTCTTGTGGAAGTCTCTAACACCGCTTCCAAAGAAACAGTTGATCGCGACAAATATAGTCTTAACGAAATGCTGTTTAGATTTGTCTTTCTTTGATTCTCCTCTTTTTGCAATGAGTGCCACAACAGTTATTAAAAGCAAAAATATAAAGTACACCTCTAGGCGATACACTAAGAGGATGTACTGTTCTGGCGGGATTAACTCTGCTTCAGGAACTAAACCTAATAAATTATCCATGCTTCTGGTAAAAGCATATTCTATATTTTCATGTCTCATATTCAGAAATTGTCTAATAAAACAGAAATCGTTGTCATTTCGAAATATATCAGATATGTTTAAGAAATCTTCTGGAATAGACATTTCTCTTATTTCCAAAGTTGCGTTAAATATGTTTATAATAGACTTTAAACGTGTCGTATCTTCTCCTTGCCATATTCCATTTTTTTTGTAATTTCTAGGAAAATCGTTGCGAAGTCCTACTCTCATTGTATGTAAATCCATATTCATTAACTTATTGGGGAAAATGTTGGATGAAAATTGTTTGTATTTTGTAAAATTTAGAACTGAGTTTTGTTTAAAAGGATTGTATGATAGAACCTCAAATTTAGTATACACGAATATAACCACGAAATTAAATATTTGTCTTTTCCATACACTTTTTAATGTTTCTAGTATCCATCGTTTATGTAATACAGGTGAGCAAATTATGAATTGGACGTAGGCTCTATTATACCAAAATGTATAAGATTCTATATCACTTAACACCTTGTTTATATTTACTATATCTTCTATAAAAACAAATATATGTCTTGGACTTAATTTTGTCACATTTGTCACTTGTCTGATATTTATTATTTTATTAAATTCATCATGATTTTTCATATACCAGTCGCCAATTTTTCCACAAGATCCAGATAGAGCTCCAATAAAAACCACTGTAGAGTTTTCATTAGAAAGAACAAGTCTAGAAAAATATTTCTTTAATTCCACTTCCATGTAATCCTCTATTAGAATATCACTCTTAACAATAAAACATATTCTTAGAATGACTGTCGTAGCTACCAAAGACATTATAAATACCATTGTGTCCTGTTATATTTAATATTTTTATATAGTTTGACGTTTATTATGTAAGTATACATGAATATAATACGCACAATTGAAATGGTTTTTTGAGAACAGATCAATTCCAACAATAGAATGTACACACATTAGTAAATTGCATAGTAACACGTAATCGCCTACTATAATGGAAAATTATAGTTCACTTCATGATAGGTAGTCCAGTGCATTTGGGTGAAAAAGTGCGATATTATGGAAATGCTTTGAACCTCACGGATTTGAACGAATCCTGCAATGTACTCTAAAAATGGTCAATTTGAAAGTGTACACAGTAAAAAAAAATGTTCCACATTATTTTTTTTTAAATCTCAAAAGAATCAAATAATTTATTGAAACAAATCTTAAAACTGTAATGACAATTCAAGTGATAAAATTATAAAAAAATTTAAACGGGAGTTTCAGAGATCGCCAGTTACGATTTTGATACTGTATTTTCAAAATTCAAAATCGGGGATTCAGAATGGCTCTGCTGGTCGCAATCTTCAACTGATTCGCCTTTAAAGTGTAAGAAAATTTAGGGTACTCTGTACTTTTTTTTAATTTTATTTATTTTAATGCCTTATTTATATTAACGTCCTGGCGGAGTTCAGCTAATTGCTGCTCTACCACTCAACCAGGACACGTACACATAGACATCAACACACCAACCATTCCCTGCGATATTGCCATCTACCGCAGCTGAGACTCGAACTCAGGAGAGATAACAGCGACTAGACATGTTGTGCCACCCAACAGCGGTCTAGGTCACTGCTACCGTCTCGGTAACACATGAAAAAACGCCACCAACATCCATACCCTGGCCAGGATTCGAACCCGGGACTCCGTGGTCGCAAGCCAAACACCTTCAGCATTGCGCCACCGAGCTGGGTTGTCAGACAAGGAGCTCAACCGTGTGCTAAATTGGTTTTAAGATCTAGTGAGGGGGGTAGTAGTTGATAAACAAACATTTATTCACAACTCAAGAAAAATAGTTTCACAATTTTTATCAAGACAAACTATTATGTCTTTTTTTGCAGCCCTCCTTAGTGCGTCAAAAAAAATTCATTAAAAAAAATACATACAACGAATATATTTTCACAACTTTAAAATTGTTAGGCCTCGCCTTTGTTTCGAATTTTCCGACGCCCACTGACAGCCTATGGTCTCGTCACATTTGCCCCAAATACTGGGGCAATTGTGACGGTGAAATGGTTTAAAAAAATATAATTTTTTGAAATTAAAACCGATGAAGATTGATTATAGTTATGGTTCAAGATATTCTCGAGTACCATTACATATTATTTTTAATTTAAAAGTTTTATGTGTGATGAGCACATAAAGTTAAAGTAATCAAATTCTATATCACACTTTTTCCACTCCACCTTATTATTGTATTTCCATAAAATAACTTTTATATTAGGTAGGTACATTGATTAAATTGCTCAAATATTTATACGATGTAAAGTCAGTTAGGGTAAATACAAATTATTGTTTATATAAACAAATAAGAGAATACATTAGTTTTATGAATAAAATGACTTAAAAAATTTAAAAATGTAGGATATAATTTATGTAATGGAATGAATAAAAGTAGTGACAAAACAATTTGTCATGGCATTAGTAATTTATATTACGTAAATACGAACCAATAGTTTCAATATCGGTTTCTCGGTACCATTTTGGATAGTCCTCTCGTGGCTTATGGTGCAAACAGACGATAATTTATAACTATTTTCCCATATAATTCAAACAGTATCTGTAAAAAGAACTATGCTATCGATGTTAATGGAACGATGTGGCTTTAATTTAAAAAAATATGTATAAATCATAGAACAAAAATATGTAGTATTATATATGAAATATAAGTATTTATTGATGTATTATACTAAATAAATGTATTTAAATACACGTCATAATATATCTCAATCGCAAACAATAAATACAAATGTAGTAAATATAATTTAGATAACAAACATATACTTATGTTATTTACATAAAGAAGAAAAATCTGCATAAAAAAACTCGCTTAGTGAAAAGAAAGCATTCTCGATTAAAAACGATTTCATAACAGTTTTACAATCTAGTGCCCTGATATTATGTGGTTATAACGCATTACAGAATATTATTCCATATTACGCTGTACCATTGCGTGTTTTTCATAAGCGTAAAAAATCAAAATGTAGGTTTCCATTATTTCGAGTGGGATAAGAATGTAGCTGAAAGCGTGATAAACATTTTGATTCATGCTCTTTTATATATAGGAGGCATTGCAAAATATAAATACTATAGAGAGTTGGGATCTTCAATTTTTTTAAAAGATTCCTTGCACTCCTTTCTGTAACTCAACCTCGATCACCCATACAGCAAAAGCAGTTGCAGCATGTGAAGAGTGACCCCAGACCAGAATTTCATGGATAAGTAGAGTGAATTAGACCAATATATATTGTTAATAAAATTTTCTGAGATACACAACTCGCAAGATTACGTAATAAGTATATATATTTTTGGACATTTTACCACAAATGGCATCCACGTGTTTTGCCCAGGTTAATTTACTAAGTTTGTCTTTAATGCTCCAAAAATTCAACCGCCATGATATATTTTCAGCATTAGCTGAAATAAATAATCAGAATTCTGTACCATTTCCAATTGACTATTTAATAATAATTATTTTTAGAAAAGGGTAAAACAATGCTTTTAGATGTTTCAAATAAAAACTGTATTTTTATACACTCTACATATGTTTCGGCTTGTTAGGCCTTTCTCAAGAGCATTACAGATGAATACTAAAGCTATGAGGGTGGTTGTTCTAAAAATAAATGCAGTAATACCCAAACATGTGGAATTACGGGGATTTCAAGTAATAAAACTAAGGATCTACCTACTCGGAATAATTCAATGGGCTATTCTTAGAACCTTGTCTATTATAGGAGTGTTTATGAAATTTAATTGGTCATTGGTGGTACAAGTATTGCTTTTAAGGGATTTTTTTATTTCTAATTGTTCAAGGAGGTTTAAGCGTTTTCCTTTTCTTTCTGAATGGATTAAATTAATATTCTCTGTATCAATAAAATGATTATTTTCAATGCAATGTGTTGACATTCCTGTGTTTTTGGTGTTATTTAAAATGGATTGTTTATGTTCTTTTACCCGATTAGCTATACTTCTACCACTTTGGCCAATATATACCGCGTTACAGTCCTTACATTTAATTAAAATTAAATGCTCTAACTTCCATATGTTTTAGCAAGTGACACATTGTACAGTATAGTGTTATTCATTATATTTTAACCCCCCTTTATCTTTGTTATCATTGGAGATAAAAGAGAAGTTTCCCATAAAAGTTGTAGAGTTACATATATACAATTTTTAAATGTAATTAAAATAACAATTGCTTACATAGGTCGCGTGATATAACAGTGAAAATAGTTCTTTAAATGGAGAACCCTGTATATTTTCAAATGTTCTTTTAGATTTCTTCCTCTGACTTCAAATATATCAGGGTTGTAGGTATAGCTGTAAAATATCTTGACATATCGGACATTAAATATGCTCCAAACATCATTATTAGTTATTTATGCACCAAGTGCGTTGTATAGATTATAACGCCCAGATGGTAACATGATGCAGCCCGAGGGCCTTTGGCCCGCGGGATGCATGTTGCCTGATGGGCGTTATAATCTAATAATGCTCGTGGTGCATACAATATTTTATTTTTCACGAAAAGAAATACTTTTTTTAAATGAAAAATTCACTTTTCATTTTTTAAATACATTTTTTTAGTAGTCTATGGCATTTGTTGATACTTTGACGTTTATTAATTGTGTCTGTCTATTGTGTTCTTTCAAATTTAGTAACCTAGTTCAATGCTGCTAGCTTTTCTTTTTACCTTTTTTACCAAGTAGACTATGACAGGTGTTGATATTTTGACGTTTGTTGATGTTGCTTTGTTTTGTACGTAGATAATACGTTTAACAAAATAAAAGGAAAATTAATATGGAAATACCACAAAATATCCGAAACAATGCGGGAAAAGCCACAGAAAATGTATTGCCGGTCAAATCCAAACCGATAAGGAATATGAAACATTTATCCTTTCTTTGTTTCTCATATAGCAGGGCGCTATGGCCATAGCGCCCGCTTATTATGCCCGTGGTGGTTATGAGCGTCTTTATGGTAACCGTATCTAAGATATAATAAACAAATAATATGTAAATAAAAAATAATAGTATATTATTCAACGAGCATATAATAGCCATCATATGCGAGTAGAATACTATACTTTGTCCACGACTATGAAATATTTAATACTTAAGTATTTAATTCATCTTCATTTCATTTCTCCTATTTAAGAAAGTACGTAGGTATATCATCATACATAATTTTTTCGATTTTTAGGGCAAGAAGTTTAATGAGGCGATTTCTGCAGCTTTCTTTAACTCTGGTGGTGCCAAAGAAATCTCGTTTTCACTGTCAGTATCCATTTATCTAATTATATTACTTTTTTTGAATACCTAATGTGTAAAATTGTTGTAAATAACGTTGACGTTGAAATTGCACAAATTTTGACGTTTCAAATCAATTACAGAATTACGCTTTGACACATTGCCATGGCTTACTAATAAAATAATACAGTTTGTAGACACGTAGATAAATGGTTTCAAAAACAATGATGGGGATTATCGCCTGTTGCTAATAGATGATGCTTTGAATAAAACTTACTAATGAGTGTTCATTAAAGTACCTCTTCAGCATGTACCATTTGAATGCTTCCTAGGGAATTTAGAGGGACAACACTTGTCTTTTGATTGCTATAATTTTGACACTTTAAATATTCAGCAAAAAGTCACTGATGTCATTTCTTATCAACAACTGACTGTCCTCATTATTCACTGCAATCAGTGAATAATTGAATCATTATTCACTGCAGAGAATAATGGATAGCATTATCCTTGAAGAAACACATACATCATGAGTACATTATTTAATAGTCGTGGACAAAGGTATTTTATGATTATCAAAGGAAACGCAGTAATTACTCTTATGCAGTAGGCTGTGAGTGATAATACTATAACAACATTGTTACTGTTTGACATTTCGTATTATTATTCGATCAAAATGGGTTACACAGAAACAGAAAAGTTTGATATATTATAATAAAAATAAAATCTTGTCATGAACAATATTTTATGACATAAAGTAACAACGAAAATTATGCAACAGCGTCAGCATTAGCTTCATCAACTATAAAAATTGTTTAAGATGGTCACCATTATTTAAAATACCAAGCTCGTACCTTTTCTTAAATTATTTAAACAATTAAAAACAGAACTATTATTGTCCTTGTTAAATTCGTAAATTGTTTTCCTAATTTTAGTTTTAATTATTTCTACATTCTGAATAAAATGATAATTCACTTTGTTCTTTAAATACCCCCATAAAAATGTATCCAAAGGTGTTAAATCAGGGCTATTTGGTGCCCATGGAATTGGTCCGTCCGCCAAATTGACCATTTAAATGCTCCTTAACTTCCCAAACAATGTGTGGAGTCGCTCCATCTTACTGCCAAACTACTTCATTAAGTTCCTTATCATAAAAGTGTTTTTCTAAAAGCTCTGTTACCTCTGACAGAATTATTTTTGAATACGTCACCACCGCCTAATTTTTGCATTGGAATTTCTCAATAAATGCACTAATTTAACCAAGAATGTGCTTAGTTACACTATGTAAATCGATAATTCTCTATCAGTCGAGACTAGAATCAATAATACTCAGTACATATCAACGAATATACGTCCATAGCAACCTGTAGCCATGCCTTTCTTTTGTGCTCCAAGTCTAGGGTTTTATTTCGTGATTCAAATACATATACATGCGATTTGTCTTATTAACTTGGGCTCTCGTCGGTGATGGTCGAAGCAAGCGTACACTTATACTAGAGCCTAATCTAATATAACGACTAACAGTAACACATCAGTTAAGTTTGTGTGTAATACCTGTAATATGTTATTTACCAAGATCAGGAACTTAAAACGACATATTTCCAATATTCATCGTAATCCCAATATCAATGCACTAAAACTATGTTTGTTGTCACTGTTTGAAAAGTTACAGCAATAAATGTAATTTGATTAAACAGAGTCTTAAGTGCAACCACAATAAAAAGTTAAAAGCCGTCGAATGTGTCCTGTTTAATAATTACAAAGGTTCGAAAATCATTATATTAAATCATTATTGTTTAAATCACGATATTGACATATCAGTGAATAAATTCAAATTTTTATTAATTTTGTCGAGGTTGAAATGTGGAAATATCAATCAGAAAACGATGTGTCAAGTTACGTGTGTTTCGACTCAAAACAGCGATAAAACTAAATATTATTATAGTTGTCTTCATATATTTACTGCACATCAGAAACGTCAAGGTTGTGCCGCTTACGTATAGATGGGATAGCGGGTATGTTCAAATTTGGTAGAAAATGGTAACTCGTAAATATAACGTATTACTTAATACATAGAACCACACTGTTCTCATGTATAGTATGTTCTGACTTACTTAAAATAACAAATAATCGGAGACAAGCCTCTTTTCATTAAAATTATCGATCAATAGCTAGATCGGGCAAGACGTCCACCAATGCGTAAGATATCCTATTTTGACGCAAAACAGGGTATGATTTTGTAATTTACCAGAAACGTCATTAAATTTCTGCCGAAAACATGATTTTAAATTCTCTAGTATTATTTTGTTTACTCTAATACTTAAAAATTGGAACTACCTCTGTAGGACCGTCTCAGCAGGTAAAAATGCCGACTTTGATATATTAATGGCCTGTTATTATGGACTTTTTTATTTGCTAGATATGTGTAGACAACTATACTACAAATGTCACAGAGACGGCGTGCTCGAGTCATCGTGGGCACAAAAAAGGGTACAAAAAAATTATTTCTTGCTCAGTGATATCTTTCATTTTCGTGAATAACGCAAAAATAACAGCTATTGTCTTATACATTTTTGCCCCACCGTGTCTCAATTATCTTCTATACTCAAAAAACAGTTAGTAAAATTCAAAAAGGGAAAATTGCATTTTTCTAACGATGTTCTGAGGATAGAGAAAAATTGTGACGTGGTGGAGCAAAACTGACACCGAATTCGGATTCAGCAAGCCAAAATACACTGGAGATGATTGATCTGGTCCGTGTAATCGACAATATTTGTGAGTTTCAATATGAATTTAATTGTTTTAATCAAGAACTGTGCATCTGACGAGAAAAACGCAAGATACCGTTTTCATGTAGAATTGATCAGGCTAATCAGAAAAATATCGACATGGAAATATGTCAGTGGCGTACCACTTTTTTGGTAAAAAATATCAGATGACATGCTCGCAGGAACGCCAATGGTGGAGCGATAAAATAATTTTTCTGATTGAAATATGTGGATCTATATGCTATTAATACATAACAAAATTGAAAATAATATCTAAAATACTTTCTGAGATATTAAAAAATAACGATTAGAAAAAAGAAATTCAACACCCTGTAGCAAAAAATTGAAGCCGTTGCGGACATATGTTCATATGAACTTTTCTTCATAAAATGACCTAAGGAATTTTCTTACTTTTTATTGGGTATTTTGCCACTGAAAAATATTTAAAAATTTTAATGAAAAAATCTCTGCGCCAAACGGATCAGACAGAGGTTGGTTCTTGAGTACTTGACTGTTTCAAAAAATCTCACACCTAAAAATATATAAACTAGAACAATGTTATAAACTAAAAACTGAAAATCAAAGCTATAGGTAGTTAACGTTTCGGAAGAGAATCTACTTCCGTTCTCAAAACTTTTTTGGCCGCCAACCATGACAGTTCTTTGTTTATGTATTTCCATAGTCACGTGAGACATTAAATTATGTTTATCTTATTTTTACTTACTTCGTCTCTAAGGATGGGCAACCAACTAGTACAAAAATCTATTGAATAATTAGAAACGCATCTATCCTCGTTTAATAAAATAATCGCGGATTCTTTAAGTTTCCTTTTAGTTCCGTTGCTCTCTTTTTCCAAAATCTTCGCCGAGTCCCATTTAATTCTATGATTATTATCCCACGCGTGTTCACAAATTTTGGATTTTTCAAATTCTCCCCTTCTAGCGTAATTTCTATGTTCACTAAGCCTTACGTTGAAAGGTCTAGATGATTCACCTACGTAATGTTTTCCGCACTCACACGGAACACTATAAATACAATTTTTTGAACTTTGAACAATATTTGGAGGTTTGGTTCTTGATAAAACCTATCTTAGCGTGGAGCCCGTTTGAAAAACCGTTCGTACGGAAAACCTGTTCCCAATCTTTCGTAATTTATCCGATAAACCATGTATATATGGAATTACTGCCATTGACCTAAATACCTCAGGTTTTTTTTTTTTTTTTTTTTTTTTAATTTAATGGCATTAGGGCGACTGACCCACAGCCAGACACAATTTATGTTACTTATATTATTATACCTAATTCTAACCTATTCGACAAAATATTAATCCTTTCTATACACAATAGGATAAGGACAGGGACACACGCTTCTCGCCCAGGGGTCGATCAGGGCATTTTTCAATTACACACACAACTATTGACCACGGGTAACGTGGGTTACTAAAAACAATAGGATAGACATATAGGTGACAAGACTAAACCTACTCTAAATATTTATTTTTGCCTTATTTATAAATGAAATTATGCAATCAATTATATTTTTTTTATTTAAAGCCAGAAGATGAAGTAAATTAAATGGGGCTTCTACTTTGTGTTTGATCAAATTAGTGTATAATTCATTCGTCTCTTGAGCGTATTTATGACATTTGAAGAAAATATGATCTAGGTCCCCTATTTCACTACAATGCTCACAAATATTTGATGGTAATATTCCTATTTTATGCAGGTGATATGGATAACAACCATGACCAAATTTAAGTCTACTTATATGTGTTATGCTCCTTCTGGAATAATTAACGCTATTATACCAATGTTCTTTTGGGATTTCTTGCTGGATAAGTGTATACCTTGTCGGATTAGTAAAGCAGTATTCATTCCACTGTTGAGACCACTGTTTTTTTAAAAGACTTTTGAATTTTCCAATTCTATCTTCTAGACACGGTGCGTTGTATAAGGGTATTCCTGAAGATATACTTTCTTTGGCCAACTGATCTACTTTTTCGTTATTCTCAAGGCCAATATGAGCTTTGACCCAAACAAATTTAATAATGTAATCTCTCTCAGTCAAATTACTTAATACGGATTTAATTTTGATAATGTACGGGTTACAGAAAGGAGAGTTAATATCTACACTATTTTTAATGGATGTTAGAACAGACAGCGAATCAGATAAAATTATAGCCTTTTTACAATCGTGATATTCAATATATTCTAGAGCTTTCAGAATTCCCATAGATTCGGCAGAATATATCGAAGTATCTTGATGTAGTGTATACTTTTCTTTCAGGTTGGTACTAGGTGCAAAAATTGCACATCCCGTCCCATTTTCATTTTTTGACGCGTCTGTATAAATATGTAAGTAATTATGCCATTGAGATGTTATGCTGTTTAAAATAATCTTACTTACTTCTGGTAATTCACAATAATTTGGTGATATTACCGTTGGTTTATAAAAAATTTTTAAATAATCCTTATCATCCGATCGTGTGTATAATTCGTCTAATTCTGGAGATATATTACTCGTATATCGAAATCCTATGCACAAAGGTGGTGAATTCCTTTTTGACCAGTATTTGTTGATAAGATCGTGATTATTTAATTTGCTAACTTTGTCAATAATTGGTGATTTTTTAATGTGCGACTTAAAGATAAATTTCTCTGAAAGGAACTGGCGTCTCAACTGTAACGGAGGTTCGAGAGCTTCTACACGTAAAGGTTCAATGGGTGTAGATTTCATGGCACCTATACATAACCTCAGTGCTTTATTTTGTAGTAAATCTAACTGATGCAAGAGAGTGTTACTAGCCGAGCCATATAATATGCAGCCATAATCTATGATGGATCGAATATACGATCTATAAAAAATTGTAGCAGTTTGCGGGTCGGCTCCCCACCAAGTTCGCATAATCATTCTTAAAAAGTTTAAGCCCTTATTACTTTTAGTTATTATGTGGTTCACAAAAGGTTTCCAGGTTAGTTTTTGATCTAGCACAATGCCCAGATAAGTGACCTGCCTTTGTACCGGGAGGCGAACGTTGTCCAGCTGCATAATATCCATATTAGGGGTATTATGTCTTGTAAAAATTACAACACATGATTTTTCTGGTGATAATTGAAATCCTAAATTATTTATAGTGTTTAATATATTAGTCATGCCGGTATCGAGAAGTTGGATGCATTTTTCATATTTTTTATTGATTACGTAGAAAGCGAAATCGTCTGCATACTGTATCACCTCCACATCTTTTTGTGTTAAATGCAATTGTGCGGTGTATAAATTAAACATCAAGGGACTTAGTACCGACCCCTGGGGGAGGCCTATGGATGTGTATCGGGGTCCTAAATATTTATTATTATCGGGTTGTCGAACATAAATTTTTCTATTAAAGAAGAGGTTGACTATGGTATTTGAAATTTTCGAGGGTATTGAAAATGCATCTAACTTATTTTTAAGTATAAACAGGTCAACGGTATCGTATGCCCCTTTGATATCTAAAAAAACTGCCCCTAGATATCATACCTCAGGTTGTGATAGTATATTCTCTCTACTATCAATGTTCAATAACTGACTATCAACAAAACTCTCAGGATATTGATTATTTAATAAGACAGTTTTTATAAATTGTTTTTCGTTCCTTAATATTACATCATTTGAAGAAATAATTTTGGCCCTGTCGTACAAACACTTAACAACACCTTTCTTAACACTAATATGTTGATTTAAATTGAAATTCAAGTATCCGTATGTGTGTGTTTGTTTTCTATACACATTGCGTAGGTGTTTCCATTGTTGTGGGGTCACACACCTCACCATAACTTACTTCGTGTGGCCTCAAGGAAAAGTGTGGCCATACACATGGCCCCACAATTCTAACCTACTTTAGCCGACTCTACGGGCTCTCTTTACCCCTAAAAAGTGGTTTTTTGAAGATGGCCACATTTGTCATGTTCTGGTATGGTGTGTGATTCAGTCAGAATTAAACCCACCTTGTGTGGCCCTGTATGGTGCTGCCACCTATATCTATATTGGAATTATTTTACACCGCTTCTAATTTCTGTATAACACAGTCTGTGTATCATTAAATGAGTTGTGCGGACAAGGGAAAATTATGTGTACACCATCAAACGAATTGTGTGGTCAAGTTTATGAATGAAATATTATATTTTATCCATAATCAGAGCGACAGTTGTGATTTATAAATTGCTGAATGCATATGTTACAATAATATTAAAATATCACCTCCATTCCTTCTTCCAAAGACAAATTTAATATTTACTCTTTTAAGACTGGAAATTGTATTCAAATAATAAAAACAGTTGAAAATTCCAATAATCTGAAACTGTATTAAATAAATATAGGAATATTTAAATAAGCAAGCGAATTGGTTGAACAAATGCGAATAGTTAAAATAAAATTATTCTAACATTTGAAAGCTAAAGTTCATAACTAACTGGTATACCTACTCTGGTTTAGAGGCAACGCACTGGCTTCCCAACCGCTCGCGGCGAGCTGGTATGATGCATCTTACTGAGCATAAGAAAGGATAAGCAAGCTAATCGTTATATTCTTCGCCGATTTTCTGCACTGTTATGTAATAGTTGCACATTCTATAGAATACTCTCCTCATTTTTGTTGTAAATAAAAAACAAGAGAAGCATTATACTCTTCGCCGACTTACTGCATTTTTGTATAACTGTTGCACATTCTATACGATACTCTTGCAGTTTTTTGTTAACATTATTTGTTTTAGAATATTTTTTGTTTAATTACAAAACATTTTATTTTTTATTATTTTTTAAATACTTAGTTAATATTTTTTTTAAACAATGGAGTTCTTCCTTTAGCCAACAGTAATTAATACTATCGGACTCTTCTTTCTTCAGTTATGGTGATTACAAGAAACATGGACGGACGGACAGATGGACGGGCGGACAGACAGACGTCCGGGTGGACAGACAGACGTCCGGACGGACAGACGGACTGAATGTTCTTCAGAATTCGATCAACACAGTGATATGAAATTTTTTTTTCTACGAGCAACCTTATCGGTTTTAGAAATGTGCCGATCGAATGCAGTATACTCTTCGTTTTGAATTTGAGAAGAGTATAATAAGCACTTTCAATAAAGGGACACTCGATCAAAGCAGAAAGCGCCAAAATGGCGTCAAAATAAATACCTTTAAATATTTTCCAACATTGCGTATCGCCTGGTATAACCACTCGCTCTTGCTGGACTGCTTGGAACGAGCTTTTTGGCTAGTAATTTTTCTGTGGAAATCAACCATATGCAATATATCTGTAATATTTTTTACGCTAGTGTTCATTGCATAATGTCGATATTAATTATTTTATCTGCTGTTTACGTGTTTTATCCATTACTTTTAATTCACCCATCCTTTTCTATGATTCAATTTCTTTTTAATCTGATGTGGCCAGTCCTTATATTGCCAAGACGATTCGCACCGTGGATGTCTGACTGGCTTCAAGATGACTGCTTAATTAGTGCAATGTATTTTATTCTTAATTTGATACCGCCTCCCAAGCTGTAGACCCCGAATTTGAACCCCCGACCTACAAACTGTTTCTATTGAAAACAAATATTGTCTATATTCTTTGTTATTTATCGTATAAATACATCTGCGGAAATTTTTAACTGAAGATTTTTAAAATATTCTAAATAACAACAAAAATGTATTTTGAGTGTAATTCCGTTTTGTATATAGTATTATAATTTCATATTAAAACATATTAAAATTGAATATAAACATATAAATAAAACGCGAATTGATTCTTTTTGGTATCATTAATAGAAACAGTTGAACATCAGTAACGGCGTCGAACGTATAAAAAAATGCTTTATTCTATTTCATGTTTATAACAAACATATCTGCATTTGAGAAACTGTAAGTAGCATAATAAATAGTTTGTCACAAATTCATAAAACGTATTAAATTATGTGAAATATTTTAGTGATTAATATACTTGAGGCTGATGATAATCATTGGTAAATAAATCTACGAACACAGATTCTCACGAAGTTATAGTAATTATTGTATTAACTTTGAAAATTACGGGATTTGCTAAAAAAATATATGGTAAGGTGCAATGTTTTTTATGAAAAGATTTACGTAATGGCGAAGTTTATCTAATACTACCTACTCTACCACTTAACCAGGACGGCGGAATGAGATACGGTAACCCATCCAAGTAACGGACTCGGCCGGCGTGACTTAACTTCGCCAATCGAGGTCCCGTCACTGAAACGGGAATCGTACCTCACCGCACATGATATGTGTAGTCTTCATGAATTATGTGGCCATACACGGAGCCACACAGTCCCAATTTATTTTTAAATAAAATAATAGTAATAATTTTTATTGTATATCACGTTTTGCCTAAAGTTCCTCGTTCGTTAAAAACATGTCATCTTACAAAGTGTATATTTTGAAGTAAAATGTATCCACCTTATGTGGCCATGTATGATGCCGCACCTACAGAGTAATTTCGTAAAAAAAAAATTCAAAATTTTCTGTCCAAATAGATTTAGAATGTCTTGAAAGGTCGAGATTTTAAATTTAAGTAAAAAAAAAATGTTGTCTTTTTGTCGGTCTATCTGTAACTTTTTTGTTCGCACGTTTTCTCGAGAATGGCTTAAGTCGTCGACTTAATATTTGGTACACGTATGTATTCTAATGAGACCTGGAACTAGATTATATTTTGAGCTTACTCCATTGAAGGGTTAGGGAGTGAATAGGGGTAAATAGGTAAAGCATGCTGGTAGTAGTCCAGAAACTTGTGATTTGATGTATATACTAGAATCCAGTGCCTCAATATTTTTTATAACATTTGTCACCCCTAAACCACCACCATCACTTCATTTTTAAAAGAAGTTAATAAAATAAAACTGAGGTATTCATTTGAAATTTGGTACAGGTATGTATTATCGACATACGGAACTAGATTATATTTTGATGATTCCGTTGAAAAGGTTGGGGATGGAATATGGACAAATGGGTGTAAGTAAGTAATGCAAGCTAGTAAGAGTCCAGAAATTTGCCTCAAACTTTTTAATGACATTTTTCACTAGTAAATCTGGATGTGTAAATTGTGATTCCTTAGAAAGCGGTTTTTTACTCTGATTTTAGTTTTCATTCTGTGGTGACTTTGTACAAGTTTTTGTGTGGCGATTTCCAAAGTGACATTTCAACTAGGGTCCTTCTTTGCTATTAATAGTGCCTCTGGAAAATATTTTGATATATAATATACCAAATGAATCAATTGTTGTTTGTAAATACTTAAAAACTTAACATATTATTATTTAACTTTAGCTACAATTGAATCACGCAAACAGAAAGGTTTTATGGATTTAAAAACAAATGTTCTGTTTTAATCTCTAGTATATGCAGATACCTAGTTACCAGATATCATTATACTACAGAACGAAACAAAATATTATCATTTTTGTAACCACATAAATGGACATTTCTAGAACTGTCAGATTCATCCTCAAAGAGATTTGCCACAAACACAGGAATAAATGACGGCTACCAATTACAAAGCAGGCGGAAACTACAAGAACTTTAACAAGTTCGGTTTCATGCAACTGGACATCACTCATTTATTCAGTCATTATAACGAGGACTAAAGGAGGCTAAGTAGAGGAAATTCTTTAAAACTCAATTTCCCATTTAGATATTACATCATCGCTCTCTTATTGTATGTGACTAGATTTTATTTTTCTGTTACATGTTTTTAAATTACAATAGTTAATATACAAAAACAAGTATGATGTGTCAAAATAGTGTAACTCATTTAATACTACTGCTTTTCCATTCAAAACACAACACAACAGCAAATTCAACTCAAAACACAAAATGTTCTCCAATATTTTCAAGGATAATATTTGGTTGACAAACACACTTTAAGGCTGAAGTGAGCTATGTGGTCAGACACATCATGTGGCCATATACACTACTATCAGCTGATCTCAAGTCGGCGTCACAATCTATTACAATATACTCACAATAAGGCTGAAGACTTAATAGGTTTATTTCGCACTCAAACTTTTAGAAACATTGTGTGGACAAATACACCACTATCAGCTGATCTCAGGTCAGCGTTCAGTGTTCGCTATCTATTGTATTATATGCATTAAGGGGACATACACACATACGTGGTGTTTCTATATCACGAATATGTAAAACAGGACAAAAAAATACACTTTCTCAAATTTGAATTCGAGTGAACGGAAACTGGGCAGAAGTTTCAATAGTTTGCCTCAATTAGTGTTACTAATTTTCAACTCATAACACAAGTTTCCAAGAATAATATTTCATCGATTTTTTTAGTTTCTATAAAGGAGTTTTATACTCCAAAGCTTTAACTAATTTTAATTATAAAATACTAAATATATATTATTATTCATGGAATTTCCAACAATTCAAACGAAAATTAGCAATGTTTTTCTTCTGAGACACTATAATGTTGAAATGTTCAATGCAATTAGTTTAATAGAGGCAGATTTTTTAAAATTACTAAGTACAAAATCAGTAAATAATAAGTCGTATAAATTAATAATCATGTTAACTCAAAATAAAATATATTACCAGGTGTAGTGGATATAAAGTATCACATGGTATACCTACACATATTTAACTTTCATCCTGTTAAATTATTGTTAAACATTAATTAGTTGTTGAAAATACTGTAAAGAAAATTGATTAATTAGCGATGTTGTGCAAGGTACATTTTAATTCTGATTTGGGAATAAAATGTTAAAAGTGTATTTAGAAAGTTAATCTAATGATATGTGTAATGCTTATGAATTCTGTGGCCATACACAGAGCCACACAATTCCAAATTACTATAAAGTCGATTAATAGCACCTTCCTTTTTATTTTATCACGTCTTGCCGAACTTAATTTTCATCATTTATTGGTACAGATAACTAATTGTAAATTAAGAGGATTAAATTAGTTTAGCTCAAATATTCCACAAAATGAAAACGCCCACATTCAGTTCCACCCCATATCTAAAATTCGTTAAAAAGTGACGTCATCTTATAGAATGTGTGTTTCCATAGAAAATGTATCTACCTTATGTGGCCACGGTGGCCACGCGCCTACAATTGCCTTTATAATAATTTTATTTTCACTTTTCAATGAAACTAAAATCATCGTCTAGATAGATTTTTTGACTAGTTGCTCTGAATAGATTTTTTCTTGACCGTAGTTTTTTTTTCTTGTTAAAATAAATCCTTATTAAAATAACATATTCAAAAAATGCACGAGAAAACGTTGTAGCGAATCAAAAGTTGTTTTTTATAGTTTTCTTTTCTGTTTCAATTAATTGAAAATTACAATTAAAGTGAATTTTAGTTAGGAATAAGTTGTCACTAAGTTTTACTGGCGTGGCCATCACGATTAACTAACTGTTTAGTATTACTCAGAAAAATATTCTGCATAAAATATAGTAAACAAAGTATGGATACTATTAAAAATCATGATAACATTACAAGTTGGAAGTAAGTAGATGCGATAATAAAAAAATACTAAAAACGTGAGAATAAAAGTAAGTCAATCGACGAGTTCTAACATCACTGAAGAAATTATTGGTTAAAAAAAACTTTTTGTAGTCTGTAGAATAATTATAATAATATCTGCATTCTTTAAAACGTAAGTTTATCTACTAGATACTAGATAAATACCGAATGGATGTTATGGAGGTTCTAGATACACATACTTTGATAGATTGTTTTAAACGAAATTTTAAGATGTGTGAAAACGTATGTATGGCCACATTACGCATACCTATCAACGACCTGCTCCACACAGACCAATAAGGTCAGTCCACATAACGCATATACCTTTGACCTGCTACGCACCGACTAATGGGGTAAGTCCACATAAGTATTTTTTTGAAAAAAGCAATAGATAGAGCGAGTGTATGAAATAAAAAAAAATAGCAAAATTTAAAGCTAGCAAAACGTAACAACCTGTATGTCGCAACTTCCATGGCCACATTTGTCGGTGAAATACGGGTGGTCGCACAAGCATTGGCTAACCTGTATGTGTGGTTTGGTATGTGTTATCTAATTTTTTAATTAAAATATCTAAGAAAGGCAATTCATTATTATTCTCTATTTCTATTGTAAATTTAATTGAAGGTTCTTTTTCGTTAATCTGATTCAAAAAATTACTTAAACATTCTTTACTATAAGGCCATATAGCAAAAATGTCATCTACATATCTCCACCATACAATGGGTTTATAAGCTAGATTATTAATATTACTTTCCTCGAAATTTTCCATGAAAATGTTACTTAATATTGGAGATAATGAAGAACCCATGGCCATCTAATTATTCAATAGATTTTTGTACTAGTTGGTTGCCCATCCTTAGAGACGAAGTAAGTAAAAATAAGATAAATATAATTTAATGTCTCACGTGACTATGGAAATACATAAACAAAGAACTGTCATGGTTGACGGCCAAAAAAGTTTTGAGAACGGAAGTAGATTCTCTTCCGAAACGTTAACTACCTATAGCTTTGATTTTCAGTTTTTAGTTTATAACATTGTTCTAGTTTATATATTTTTAGGTGTGAGACTTTTTGAAACAGTCAAGTACTCAAGAACCAACCTCTGTCTGATCCGTTTGGCGCAGAGGTTTTTTCATTAAAATTTTTAAATATTTTTCAGTGGCAAAATACCCAATAAAAAGTAAGAAAATCTGAATATGCCACAAATAAACAATTACAGACAATGACTTAAGGAATCACAAACTGAAATATTAGTACGTCATACATATTTCTCTTAAACAAAGATTACAAAAAGTAATGAAATGCCCTCAAAAATAGATATCTTTCCTCTCTATAAAATCATAAGATGAGAAAATATGATCTCTCCAAAAATATTTGAAATCAATTAAAATTGCCGTCCGGTATCTATTTATAAGAAAAAATATGAAAACATTTTTCTTTTTCAAATAAAAAATAACTGCGCGTTTCACTAAGAGACAAAAGGCAAAGGGCTGTCATTTTATAAATAGATACCGGACTTGGCGATTTTAATTGATTACAAATATTTTTGAAGAGATCACATTTTCTCATTTTATGTTTTTATAGAGAGGAAAGATAGATAGACATTTTTTTGGCGCTATTTTTTTTGCAGTGGCCTATTTTTGTGGATATAAATATTGTGCTAGAATGAATCCCCCTGGAAACACGGTCGATGTGTTTCCCAATTTGTCAGAAAATTGTTACCACCAAAGTTATTCAGGATGACTGCTTTTGTTTGGGACACCTTGTATACATTCTATCTAGACTTTGTATTTTCAAATCAGAAAAATGCACATATATTTAAAAAAAAGGCTATGCTTTAGCATGTCTCCACGTTGTGTTGGTCGGAATTTCGTTAAAGTATTAGATGCGAAGAAGTATGTTAAATTAACTTCAAACAAGTAAAATAGGCAGAAACGAAACTGCCTTAAAAAGAAAACATTCTTATTCGTTAAACGTTAAAAAGAGGTTTCTATATATTTATGCGGCGTGATGCGGTGTACCTCAGGCAACGTCATTATCTATGCAGATGGGCCCTCGGGATTAGAACTCGGGACTCTTTGTCTACGTTGGCGCGCCCAACAGAGCCCTGCAGCTGAGATCAATAGGTCAACCCAGCGTGCTTTAGAATTCTTCCATGCAGAACCACGGAGGATGGCTGGAGGCAATGGGCAAGGGGTTGCTCAACAACCCTGAGGTTGAACCAACTATGCAACGATGGATTTGCGTTCCCAGGAAACCATATTTATTAAAATCTAAAAACCGTTTGAATATTTCACTGAATACTAGCAATATTCTTCTATACCATATGTTGCATGTGTTTCAGGATTCAAGTGACATTATATTGAGGCATTTCTATAAGTACTTAATATACGCAAGAGAAACTATTATATTGTTTTGCGAAGAGTAAACTTGTTGAGACGTTGAGTGTGTATATTGGTCATATATTTTTTATGTACACATTTCAATGATTATTATTTATAATTCAAGCAAAATACGTCAGATTCAGGTATTCATCATTACAGATGTTTTGATACTTGGTACGTTTAGTAGGGGAACTCCCTAAAATAACATATCAGAAGCCTACCTCGATAGGCGATGAGCTGGATCCACTACGGAACGCAGAAGTTGTCAACATGAGTTTCTTTAAAAAATATATTACTTCCCTCGCATACCGAAGGGAAGTATTGTATTCGAGAAAAAATCACCCCCCGAGATTTTTTCGGATTCTGACGATTCAGAACACGTAGATTACGAAAATATAGGTTTTTCAATTCCGTCAGTCTGTCTGTCTGTCTGTCTGTCTGTATGTCTGTTGGTGCATTTACTAAAAAACTACTTGACGGAGAGCAGTCAAACTTGGTAGGTAGTTGACGCTACTGTCAGCGAAGACATGGTAGAAATTTCACTGGAAAATATACAGGGTGGACCATCTAAACGGAATAAATAGTGAAAAAAATTTTTTTTTGCTCAAATTTAAAATTTCCACGTTTCATGACGAGCTAAACCTATTTCAGAAAAAAAAAATTTTTGAACATTTTTTTCAAACATTTTTGAAAAAATTTTTACCAAGATAAAAAAAATTTTTTTTTGCTCAAATTTAAAATGTCTACGTTTCATGACACGCTTAACCTATTTCAGGAAAAAAAAATTTAAAATTTTTTTCACCAATATTTTTGAAAAATTTTTACTACTAGAATGAAATATATTTTTTTTCTTTCTTCAAATTTAGAATTTCCACGTTTCATGGCATTCTAAGCCTGATTAAAAAAAAAAAATATTTTGAAAATTTTTTTTACCATTTTTGAACATTTGTTTACCACTAAAATAGATGGATTTTTTTTTATTTCTTCAAATTTCAAATTTCCACGTTCCATAGTGTTCTAAATCTATTTAAAAGAAAAATTAGAAATTTTTCTTACTATTTTTTAAAAATTTTACCACTAAGATACAATTTTTACTTCCCTCGCATACCGAAGGGAAGTATTGTATTCGAGAAAAAATCACCCTCCGAGATTTTTTCGGATTCTGACGTTTCAGAACACGTAGATTACGAAAATATAGGTTTTTCAATTCCGTCAGTCTGTCTGTCTCTCTGTCTGTCTGTCTGTCTGTTGGTGCATTTACTAAAAAACTACTTGACGGAGAGCAGTCAAATTTGGCAGGTAGTTGACGCTACTGTCAGCGCAGAAATGGTAGAAATTTCACTGGAAAATATACAGGGTGGACCGTCTAAACGGAATAGTGAAAAAAATTTTTTTTCGCTCAAATTTAAAATTTCCACGTTTCATGACGCGCTAATCCTATTTCGGGAAAAAAAAAAATTTGAAAATTTTTTTCACCAACATTTTTGAAAAAATTTTTACCAAGATAAAAAAAAATTTTTTTTGTTCAAATTTAAAATTTCCACGTTTCATGACACGCTAAAAGTATTTCTGAAAAAAAAATGTTTGAAAATTTTTTTCACCATTTTTGAAAAAATTTTTACCAAGATGAAAAACATTTTTTTTGCTCAAATTTAAAATTTCTACGTTTCATGGCATTCTAAAACTATTAAAAAAAAAAATTAAATTTTTTTTACCATTTTTGAAAAATTTTTTTCTACTAAAATGATAATTTTTTTTTCTTCAAATTTAAAATTTCCACGTTTTATGGCATTCTAAGCCTGATTCAGAAAAAAAACATTTTGAAAATTTTTTGAAATTTTTTTTACCAACATTTTTGAAATTTTTTTTACCACTAAAATAGATGGATTTTTTTTATTTCTTCAAATTTAAAATTTCCACGTTTCATAGCATTCTAAATATATTTAAAAGAAAAATTAGAAATTTTGTTTAGTATTTTTAAAAAATTTTACCACTAAGATAGAATTTTTTTCTTTGTTCAGATTTAAACTATCCACGTTTCCATGGCATTCTAAAACTATTCAAACAAATTTAAAAATGTTTTTGAAAAATTTTTAAAAAAATTTGAAAACATTTTTAATCTATTTATCACTACTATAGAATAGACGAAAAATTTGGTTTGCTCAAATTTAAAATTTCCACGTTTCATGACATTTCAAACCAATTTCGGAAAAAAAATTTTTGCAACATTTTACCAGTTTGGAAAAAAAATTAACACTAGAATAGATGGAAACTTTTTTTACTCAAATTTAAAAGTTTCACGTTTCATGACATTCTAAACCTATTTAAAAAAAATATGTAATTTTTAAATCTTAAACTTCTTTTACCACTATTATAGAATAGACGGAAACTTTCCTTTTTGCTCAAATTTAAAATTTCTACGTTTGACATTTTAAACCTATTTCAGAAGAAAAAAATTTAAAGTTTTTTTTTAACATTTTTGAAAAATTAAAATAAAAATGAAATTTTTTAACCACCACTATATTTCCACTCCATTACGCGAATGTTGGATTGGTGTGACGGATGGCAATAATATCTGACATATATACCTATTATACTTTTATTGAAAAATGTACAGGGTGGTCATCCCAAGAAATAATTCAGTCATGGTGGACATTTGTAAAGGTATTTGCGCAAGCCTGCCATATTTATTTATTTTATTTATTTATTTATTTATTTAATCATACATCACCATTTATAGGCACCTGTGGCACCTGTTATTTAGTATTGAGCTTTTGCTGTTGGATGAGCAATCTGTATATTTTTTTGACCAAAACTTATCAAGTTTTCTTTGTAATAATGGCAATAACTATATTCCGATTATTATTCTCAATGTCATTTCGTAATTATTAATTTTTTAGAGTGACCGCCATGCACAAATAGCGAGGGAAGTTCTGTGTAAAGACCTTTACCGATTTTTTATTATTACTGTAACAAGAGTGATAATACAAAATTGTCGAGCATAACATTTTTTTACAAAAAAGGCCATAAGTAGTTTTCTTGTTAGAACGATAGTTGATTGATTGATTGATTTGCCAGAGTAAGGTAGGCGATGCTGCCGATTCCAGTCATCATATCTGGATGTTTTTATATACTGTCAGATCGGCTGCATATGCTGAATTGGATATGGGACATGCTTGTTGCTAGCAGCGATAGTCACACGACGCATGGGGTCGGAATATAGGATGGGAAGTGTAGGTGTTTGTGAGATGCTTCTTCTTAGTTTCCATGCTTCTTTTAAGTGGTTATCTGAAACCTGTGTTTCTATAAATAAACAAATGCTAGGACAAACTTCTTTAATTTGCAAAAAAATAACCGCTGTCTAAGGAATCACTACTTCCACATCCAGATTTTCCATCCAAGTCTCTTTAAAGGAAGACGTCTTGACTATATTTGCACTATAGTATGTGGTTATAATTGGTTATAAAATTTTAATAATACTTGTGGCAGATGTCATAATAAAATATAATCTAGTACCAGATATTCTTATCGTATATACGTGTACCAAATTTCAAACGAATATCTTAATTTTATATTATCAACCACTTTAATAATGGGATTGGGGAGATGAAAAAAATTACAAAAAAAAATTTAAGGCCCTGGCTTCTAGTACATACACCACATCTCAAGTTTCTGTACTCTTGCTTTACTCATTTTGCCCTATTTACCTCTACTTACCCCGCAACCCTTCAACGGAATGATTTCAAAATAATCTAGTTCCATATGCCGTTATAATATATACCAAATTTAAAGTGAATATCTCAATTTTGTTTTATCAACCCCTTTAATAATGGAGTAGGGTGGTGCGGGGGGATGGAAATGTTAATAAAAATCTGAAGCCTCGATTTCTAGCATAAAAGCCAAATTCCAAAATGTTGTACTATTATTAGCTTGCTTTACTTACTTTCTCTTATTTACCCCTATTTATCCCCAACCCTTCACCGGATAGGTTAAAAAAACAATCCAGTTCCAGATCTCGCCATCGCGCATCAAGTCCACGTGGACTGTAGACGAGGAGTGGTGAATATAAATCTGTAAAATTTTGTGCTCTCTCATTTAATTTGAAACGATATATTGACAATACCCCGTAAGATCCTCTAGTTCCATGCTGTTCGTAAATACCATACATTAAAGTACCGTTTGTGTTAAAATTATACATTTTTCTGAAGAAATAGGAACAGAAGTATTTTCTTGGAAATTTCTGCTCATCCTGATGACCGAGCTCACACCTATCTTATCGATGTGGATTTTTGATATGCTATTACGGGGGTGTTCCCAATAAACCTGCCAAATATTATAATATCTGTTACAATTAATTCTCACCATGATTAGTGTGTTTTTTAGTCTGATATAAATGGATTATTAGGATTGTGGTTGAAATATTTACTATTCTTTTTGTACTGTCCATAAATTCGATTAAGGGGGTACAATGCGGTAACATCAGGGGGGAACAATGAGTAACGCACCAAAGTGAAGAGAGATCTTCATAATAAGCCAATTTTATCAAAAAATATTCTTCAACAATCCTGTGCTATATATTTATGTACAACTTACATCTATTTTCAGTTAAATAACATCATAAAATTTGCCAAAAATAGCTTATTGTCAATTATAATTTGCCAAAAATAGCTTATTGTCAATTATAATTTCAGTACAATGCTGTTTTAGTAGATGGAGCCACTTGTGTACATTTTAAATTTTAAGATGAGGCGACGAAGAGCTGAAAACGCAATTTTTTTAATCGACCGGATATTTCTGAATACGTGACCTGGAAGACCGTATTATATCGCGATCGATAGATCGAAATTGGCTTTCTCGGTACATCGTAAGTTGTACCCGCAAAATGTTAATTTCGAACCCACACGAACGAAAGAAAATGGGCATTTTTTGAGGTTTAGTGAATTTCAGACGTGTACCGCAGTGCAGAAAAAGTCCGAACACAAACTAGATAACCACAGTAGTCGATGGCACCATCTACGTGCAGAATTTGGCTCACATTGTTCCCTAATAAGGAATTTTAATTGTTATTATATGCTGGTTCTAATGAAAAACGCAGAACTAAGAATTCTCTGAAAGATATCGTTGAAATTTCTAAAGGAGTATTTAAGTTATTAAAATCTTGACAAAGAAATACATTTTCGGAGCTTTTTTGTACCTTTGTATTCTAAAGTTGATTTCTTTATTTCTTGTTTTATTGGTTTCTTCAGTTCTTGATTTCGTTTGTTCATGTTTTTATTTGTTCATTTGTTTATTTGTTCACGTATTTAAGTGCTCGTGTGTTGATATATTCATGTCTTTAAGTGATCTTGTGTTCATGTCTTCATTAATGTGTTTATGTACCTATTCATGTGTTATGTGTTTATCTACTTATGATTTACGTGCTTATTTGCATATTTATTTATCTGATCTTTTCACAATTACATTACTTCTCATTAAGCTTAATAGAGCAGTCACTGGGTAGTTGAAACAGGAAAAAATTTAGTTAATAGTATTTTATTTCACAAAATAGCTCTGTATAGAATTATACGTCTCATAAGAATGACACTGACCCCTTGCATTAAATAGAACAACAGATGCAGCGACTCAATTATCAGTCGGCATTTGTCGAGGATACGTTATCTTCAGCTAATCCTTCGCTTTATTTGGCATACATTAAATTATTTTATGTGAACTTTTATCGCCTCTATTTCTAAAAGGATTCATTTTACACCCACTCTGCTTTCTAAGCAGAGTGGGTGTAAAATGAGTTCTGTTCTAGACGTAACAAGAAAGTATAAAACATTTTCGATCCAGCTTTTACCACTGAAATGTACCTTTGGTTGTTGGTAATTTTTATGCGTGCCTCCATCGTTGTTACGAAAAATTGTTTTCCATTTTACACATTATTAATCAACTAAATCATCATACTAAATAAAATTATATTCAAGTTATATCCTGTTCGGGTACCTACCTGATTTTTTGTGTTTATTTGCTGGCCTAACATGAATTAAGAGCATAATTCAATGTGTTTGTATAAATTAGGTCAATGTGCTTAGGCACTGATAATAAAAACCATATTTAGAATACGAGAGCCTTAACGAAAACAACAAAAAAAGCTATTCAATGATAAAATCCAAACAAATATAGCCTGAGGACAAACATAAACGTTAAGATACATATTATAATGGCGGAATAATTCAAAATATAAAACACCCAACGAAATCCTATCAGACAGGCACACATCCATCTGCAACACCTTAGGCCGTTCGTAACGAAGGGTCCGCTTCGTCCTCGTCGCTTGGTTCTGTACGTGGTCCTCCGGCGTAGACAGTGTGGGTGATTATTCGTCAGGCCTGATCTTCTCGTTTTATATACCAGGCCTCAACATAATTCGGTGCTTTCACAAATTTTAAAATCTTTTTGACTCTGAAGATAATACTTAATTTTGGTTAAAAAAAATGGAATTTTCTCAAGCAATCGATTTATTCTTTAAAATAAACCCTTTTAAATTTTAATTTGAATTTTACTGCGAAAAACCGTACGTCACCGTATTCCGCACTGATGACGTCAGAGGTTACATTGTTGGTAAACAAACATGGGTAGTGTATTATAAACATACGTTATTTTGCAAAACCTTAACGTTTTATAACGGAAAATAAGTGGTCTTTTGTGCAAGGATGCAAAATACATCCAAGAACGCACCTGAAAAGGTTTTCGTGAATACCAAAACAAAAACAACGCAAAATAAAGTGACTTAAAGCCGCTAGACGCGATCCACCTATATCAGCATCAGTATTATTTTTCTGCTGTGAGGATCATTTCAAAGTAAGTTGAGTAAGTAAAGTAAGTATAAAACTTCATTATCATGGATGAGTATTAGTCTAAAATAATGAAAAACTAGCTACCTAATCCTGTTTACATTAAAAGTTTCTGAGCAATATTTATAGGTTATGTTTATATAATATCAACCTTCTATGTAGGTATATTACATTGAGCAACTATATACATTAATTATAAGATAGTGTTATGAATTACACCCCCTTGGAATTGGAGATGGTACGCCTATGCCTACTGATGGTGACTGGAAAGGCTCTAGAAAGAGCCAAGGACTTTTCTAGATTATGGTTGGAGAAGATTCTGGATTAATCTAGAGCTAATTTCGGAGTATATAAGGCGCGATTACAAGCGCGGAAGGGGAAGTTTATTAAGAAGGCAGTTTATAAAAGTGAACAAAGTGAAAAGTGAGGTTAACTATTAAGTAAACAAGTATTGTACAGTCAGTAAATTGTTAAATAAAGTGTTAGTAGTGTTTATCTCTTGTTGAAATTATTTAGAACCCACGGATTCATACAGGGTGTTTTCCAAAAAGGTGGAAATCCGTAACATTTTGGTGTCGGAAGCGGAATTTTGACAAGAGGATTTTTCGTGTGTTCGAGAAGGTTTGGCAGTGTATTCTCGAAGTTGGTGCTAATATGGAGGACTAATTTACTGGACGTTGTTCGATGGTTATTTTCGAACAGGAAAATAGTGTTAAGTGCGTTTTTAGACATTGCAGAACATTTTTGTTAGGACATTAGTGATAGTGATTAAATCTTTTGAACTAAGAAGAGATAAAGACTCTGAACAAGACTTTCGTGTAGTTATTAAGTGCATTTTCGTGAACTTTCTAGAACTTTTCTATTTGGACAGTAGTTTAAATAAAAGACTTTCTCGTGCTGTTTTGCGATTTCTCTGGACAATTCCATTACCGATATTGACGTGATTAATAAATTTTGTTGATTTTATCATAATTATATGCCGGTAACAACCAGAAGCATGGCATCCGAACAACAAATGCAGGACTTTATAGCCCAAATGCAAAAGATGATGATTGATCAGGAAAGGAAGCGCCAGGAAGAGAAAGAAGAACAGGAAAGAAAGCGCTATGAAGAGAAGGAGGAACGAAAAAAAAGACGCCAAGAACAAGAACAAAAACGTCAAGAAGAATTAAGAAAAATTTTTGAGGATCAAGAGAGAAGACGTCAAGAGGAAAAACAAGAAGAGGAGAAACGACGTCGAGAGGGAAAACAAGAAGAGGAGAAACGCCGCCAAAAGGAAAATGACGACTTAAGGAAAGCTATAGAGACGCAACAGAATGCCCTGTTTACAGTCGCTGAAGAACTCAAAAACAAGATCGAAGTAAAAATGGACAAGGTCGAGGAGGAATTAAGTGAAGTCAAAGAAAAAGTAGATCGGGTTGAAGGAAAAACGGATAAGGTCGAGGAAAAAGTAAACAAGTTCGAAGAAGAAGTTAAAGGAGAGATTGACCAGCTTAAACAACAGTTGAGGGATAGAGGAAACCAGCAACTGGTATCGTCAGGCCAGCGATTAAAAATTCCCTCCTTTGATGGTCAAAGTTCCTGGATGACTTACAAGACACAGTTTGAGGCAGCAGCGAGTGCAAACAACTGGAGTGACGAAGAGAAGGCTAAGGCATTAATCGTGGCTTTAAGAGGCCAAGCATTGGAGTTGCTCCAGACAATTCCGGCAGACCAACAACGGAATTTGAGAGTTTTAGAAGCTGCCTTAGATCTACGATATGGAGATCAACACCTTGCTCAAGTATACCAGATCCAGCTGAAAGTGCGCGTTCAGAAAGCTGGAGAGAGTCTGCAAGAATTTGAAGCTGCGGTGGAAAGACTGGCACACTTAGCATACCCTAATGCGCCAAAAGAATTTAAAGAGCAATTGGCAGTGGGGGCATTCCTAGACGGGATAAGGGACGAGGAGATCAGACGAGTCCTCAGGCTATCCCGACATAAAAGTAGTAGTGAAGCCTTGGTGCATGCACTAGAGGTAGAAGCCGTCTATAGGGATACTCCAAAGTCAAAAGTACGGGCTATGACGCTGGAAGAATCGCAGTCAGAAAAGGCGAACCAGAACCCTATGTTGGCCGATATACATAAAATGTTCAGTCAATTACTGGCTAAATTTAATCCTCCAAGAAGACAGGAAAACCAACAAAATAGAGAAAAGTCAAGTGGGGGTATTAAATGCTACAACTGCGGCAGGATGGGACATATGAAACGAGACTGTCGACAGCAGAACTCGGACAGACGAGTAAATGCTGTAAATGTAGAAGAGCAGCAGGAAGACTAAAGATAGCCAGCACTAAGGGGGCTGTGCTGGCTAGGGAACACGGTGCCCCCAGAGAAATAAAGATTTCCCAGCTGCGAAGAATTCCAAGTAGTCTGCTGTTGCAAGGATATGTGAATGGAAGAAAGTGCGTGTTTACTGTTGACACGGGTGCTACGTCATCAATAGTGCGGCCAGGGTTTATATCAGGCTTGCAGATTAAGAAGAAGCAAAATGAAGTAATTATTCGGACAGCCACGGGAGACAGGGCTGCGGTCCATGGAGAGGTCAATTTGGAACTGCAGGTTGGACGGTTGAGATTCAATTACAAGGTCATTGTGGCTGACATTACAGATGATTTCATTTTGGGACTGGACATCATGGAAGAGAAGAGGTTTATTGTTGACGTAGGGGAGCGAGTCTTGAAAATTGAAAATGAGGAATTTATTCTGGCAACCGCAGATGACCAATTCCATAAAGCAAGGTTATTGACAACACAGACGATTAAGATTCCTGCTCACTCGGAACACATCATCGATGCTGCCTTGGAAGGAAATCCTATGAACCGGTCACATGGGTAGCAAGGTGCGAAGAACAAACGGAGGGACATTCATCTACGAATATAGACCGGGAAGTCTTGACCTTGCTGAGTTCCCGGTTGGAGCATTTATCTAAGGATGAACGAGGGGAAGCAATCAAGTTTCTGAAAAAGGAAAGTTCAGTATTTGCCAAAAGTACGGAGGCCCTTACAAAAACAGATATAGTCCAGCATCGGATAAATACTGGTGACTCACCCGCTATTCGACAACAACCTAGGAGGCTTCCGCTGGCAAAACAAGAAGAAGCCTCGGCATCCAACCTAGTCCCCTACGGCTAAGCAGGCTAAACTAGTATCTACATGATCCCCTACGATATGTAAATTCAGTTATCATTTTTAACTGAATTTACATATCGTAGGGGATCATGTAGATACTAGTTTAGCCTGCTTAGCCGTAGGGGACTAGGTTGGATGCTAGTGTTAAAATGAGAATGGCAAATCAGAATTTTTACTTGTTAGCATAACCAGAAGTCAGGTTATCGAAAGAATGCAAAGATTTCATTAATATTTTTATATATAGTTTTTCCTTTAGTTCTCATAGATAGCTTTTCTTTCCACTGTTTGCAAAATCCTATAAAGAAAATGTTTCAAGAGTAGGCTTGTTCACACTTTAATTTTTCCGTTTCTCTTCACGCTATTCATACAGATCATTAAAGCGGTAGATAACCGGCTTATTGATGCTTTTGAAATGGAGGTTTGCAGGTGTGGACACATTCGTTTGGTGAACGTACCGAAATGAGCCTAAACGAAAGTTAGCACGCGCATATTTTAGGCCCCGTGACAATATTAAATCAAATTTCAATACCAATATTTCTTTAAATACATTTTTATTAGGAAGAGGGACAGCAGCTATTTATTATTATTTAATTAAATATAATTTTTTTAAAAATTACAAAGCAGTACCGATCATGGGATATAATTGATCATAATTAAATTTGGCTATTAAATACTTTAAATTCTAATGACTGGAATAAACCATCCATTGATCGAGATGTCTTTATTAAATTTTCAGTAATATTCTACTTTATTTGAACCACAATTTATTGCTTTATACTATAAGCCATCTTATCTCTGTATGTACAGGATGTCTCATTTAAAACGAAACACTGCATAAATCCTGATTGAAAGGTCCTCTAAGCCCAAAAATAGGTTTGGGTTTGAATATTGGTCTATTTATATCCTACATACTCGATACCGAAATAAATTTAGCAATGCTTCTATTTCTTAAGTGCCTATAACTGGTTAATGATGCATGGTATTAGTTTAAAATTGCATTTTTTTTCCCAATACAAGTGATTTGTTGTATAATTCCACACAAGAATTTAAGAAAAGGACATTCATTTTTAAAGAAAAAACAAATAATGTCTGCTCTATCCATTTGAATTCTTTTAAATCAGTATTGAACTAGGCCACCTGGCAAATCCCAGGTGGGCCAAGTTGATGGGTTCAGAGAGAGCATATGTAAATATCAGAGTAATACACGAAAATTAAAATATGCATACCACGAGCATTACAAAAAATATAAAGAAATAGAATATATGAGTTGTGGGTGTTTTAGTTTTTGTCGTTTTTTTAAAGGACTGTTATTATACAGAGTGTTTAAAAATCATCCACCAAGCTACACTATCAATCATGACACGATAGTTTTTTTACTTCGTTGTTGCAATACACGGTGTTAAAATTTAATTTTTTTTTTCTGTTTAATGCAATTCAGCACAGCTTGACATTTCTGTTAAGTACAACACCAAGTGGAAAGTATATTTTGGCTATAAACAGACGGTATGTAAAACTATGGCTAGGGACCTCCTAGAAGTTGGCTTCTCATTTTCGAAATTAAACCATGTCTCGGTGCATGATCGTTATACAGTTTCTTTCATTTGCTCGTTACTGCTTATAGAAAAATTACAAAGGGGCGAAACTGAGATACCCCTCTTTCTGTTTAATTGTTCTATCTTTAGTACCCAATTCGCCTATTCTTTGTCTGCTCGTATTTGCTAGTTTGTTGTATTCTGTTTGCTGGTCATTATTTACAATGAAGAAAATCGGCAGCTATTGGGGGATGGAAAGTATTATAAAAAAACCCGAGGCCATCAGTTCTAGTATATACATCAAATCCCAAAGGAGGAGGGTCCTAAGGCAGGTTTTCGGCCTAATTTATTTTTGAACAAAGAAATTAAAATACATTTTTTCGTATCCACTTTGAATATCTAATTAATTCCACAACAAACGGAATCACTGCCGACCCCTTCCCTCTGCTTTGCTCCCCTTGCGCGCTAAGATATCCCAATACTCTACTAACTAACAGAACATTCTCGGCTAGTGATTCAGGGCACACACAAGAACACTCCCCCCTTATGAACATAGATCCTTGCGAATAATCCACACTACTATTGCATAGAGAGCTAGGAAGTAAGAATGGCACATGGGATGCATCATCTAATGGATCCCACAACAAACGGAATCATCCCCCCCCATGAACATTTATTAACTCTTTCGTCCTTCCGAAATTATTTAATTCCCAGATCTCAGTTGTACTTCAAATCTGACATACTTTCAGCACCCCATGTGTCCATTCTTTCATCTCAGCTGTCTATACAATAGTATTGTGGATTATTCTCAAGGATCTATGTTCAGGGGGGGGGGGGGGCAACCAGAGAGGGGGAAGTATACTTGTGTATGCTTTATATCACTGGCCGATGATGTCTTGCTTCGTAGTAGAATATTAGAATATCTCAGCGGGCGACTCGGTTGTTTTAGGGGGGTAGAATAGGGGAACGGGTAGTTGGAAATGATTCCGTTTGTTGAGGAATTGTTTGGATATTTAAGTAAGTAAGTAAGTAAGTATTTATTGATGCATTATACAAAAAGTATTTACACAAGTCAAAAATACAGGGTGTTAAGGAGAGTAAATGTACGAAGAGTAGTAAAAAAAATTATACAGTAGAGAATGTAAACAACGAACAGGTAAATTTTCACAAACATACATATATTCAAGTTACTTACATAAATTGGAGAAATCAGCTGAAAAATATTCGTTCAGTGAAAAAAATGCATTTTCGATTAAAAATTACTTAACGACCGTTTTAAAACGTTTACAATCTAGTTCCCTGATATTGCATGGTAATGCGTTGAAAAACTTTATTGCATAGAACGCTGTGCCATTGCGTGTTTTCGATAAGCGCAAAAATTCGTGGTGTAAGTTCCTGTTGCTTTGGGTGGAATGAGAATGTAGCTGGGCACGTGATAGGTATTTTGATTCATTTTCTTTTACATGTAGAAGGCATTGCAAAATGTAGATGCTATATAATGTTGGAATTTTGAGTTTTTTAAAATATTCCTTGCACTCCTCCCTCCAACTCAACCCCGCAATCACCCTTACTGCTTTTCTTTGGACCGCGAAAGCAGTTGCGGCATGTGGGGAATGACCCCAAACCAAAATCGCGTAGATTAGTACCGAGTGTATTAAACCGAAATATGCAGTTATTAAAGTCGTCTGTGAGACACAATTCACCAGATTACGCAATAAGTAAATATTTTTGGACATTTTGCCACATATGGCATGTACATGTTTTTCCCAAGTTAATTTACTATCCAGATAAACACCTAAGAATTTAACGCAATTCGTGGATATCATGTTATCTGGTGTATGTTGTCTTAAGGTAAAAATCATTGTTTTAGTTTTATTTTCATTTAATTTCAAATTGTTTGACAGGAACCAGTCGTGGGTAGTGGATTGTGTTTCGTTTACCATTGATAGCAATCTAGTGATGTCCTTGTTGTTGTGTATTAGTGTGGTGTCGTCCGCAAAAAGAACAGATCTTGCTGCGGCGGTGTTGTATGGTAAGTCATTTATAAAGATGAGAAAAAGAATTGGGCCCAATACCGAGCCCTGAGATACACCATATTTTACATTTATCCGTTGGGAATTTTTGTTTTTATAGTTGACAAACTGAGATCTATCTTGGAGGTATGAAGACAATAATTTCTGGCTGGTAATAGAAAATTTATAAAAGGCTAACTTTTTTATCAAAATATCATGTGAAACGCAGTCGAATGCCTTGCTTTGTTGAGGAATTGTTTGGATATTTAAAGCAGATATAATTAAAAAAATTTAATTTTTTTTGTTCGAAAATAAATTAGGCCGATAACCAACCTTAGGGACCCTCCTCCTTTCTGTACTCTTACCAGCTCGTTTTACTTATTTTCCCCTATTTACCCCTATTTAACCCCCAAACCTTCAACGGAAACATCTCAAAATATAATTTAGTTCCAGATGTCGTTATAATACATACGTGTATCAAATTTCAAGTGAATAACTCAATTTTACTTTATCAATGCCTTTAACAATGGAGTAGGAGTGGGGAGGGCAGGGATTGAAAAATATTATTAAGAAATCTGAGGCCATGGCTTCTAGTACATACACTGAATTTCAAGTTTCTGTACTCTTACCAGCTTGCTTTACTTATTTTCCCCTACTTACCCCTATTTAACCCCCAACCTTTCAACGAAATAATTCAAAATTATAATCTGGTTCCAGATCTCATTATAATATATACGTATACCAAATTTCAAGTGAATATCTCAATTTAATTTTATCAATCCCTTCAATAATGGAGTGGGGGTGGTGGGGGGGATAGAAAAACCATAAAGAAATTTGAGGCCTTGGCTTCTAGTACATGCACCTAATTTTAAGTTTCTGTACTCTTACCAGCTTGCTTTATTTATTTCCCCATATTTACCCCTACTTACCCCTAACCCTTCGCTGGATATGTTAAAAAAAAAATTAAGTTCCAGATCTCGTTATAATATACAGGGCGGACCATAGTGCAGGGGTAGATCCTTTGGGCCAAAATATGAGGATATAACCAAATATGCTTCAGTAAAATGTTGCTGTGAAAAAAATACACGGTGTCAAAATTCAAATTATTTTTTCTTTTTTTTTGCAACAACTCAACAGCCTCTTGACTGATCTTCGCCAATTTTGCTAGAGGAACTTATTTTATTTTAAGAAACAATAATTTATTTATTACATCACGTTAGATCATAGAGGGCACCGCAGGAACTGTATCTGATGATGAATTTTTATCATATTTTTTTTGGACGAAACGTTGTGGTTCTGCTGACCAGGAAATCTGATGAGGGCGTCATTTCCACATATAAAAGGTACACTTGGTAGAACTTGATAACTCCAACAGTTTTCAAGGAAATTATCGTTAAACATTTGAATAATTTTTTGAAAGGTAAATTCAAATTTAATGAAACAAAGTGTACTTATTGAAACCAGTACAAAACGTAAGAGAAAACAAAATCGTGATAACAGCGTAAACTCTTTTTCGCTTTCTTATGAACTAATGGAGTATTTTTATGGTATTGAGATAAATGCACAAATCAAGAGATTGTGTAAAATAAGGATATAATCCTATTATAAGACCAAAAAGTAACACAAAAGTTGACTTAATGACATTAGTATTTATTATATAAACTTTCACCCCTGCAAAACCCCATTGCTGCAACTTAGAGTAAATTTTCGATATGGTCTCCACCTTTTCTAATTCTTTTCATAAAAGATTTTCTTACATCGAAAAAAAAAACATTTTCCTGTCCCCTAATAAAATTGGCTGCATTTTGTATTTTGTCCCACAGTTCTTCTCTTGAATTGATAGTATATGTATAGACTAAGGACTTTATATGTCCTTACACTTAATAATCCAAAGGATTATAGGCAGGACTCCTTGGTGGCCAAGCAAAGTCACTTCCTCGACCGATCCATCTGCGTGGGAAAGTCTCGTCAAGATAATTCCTTACTTCAATGGAGAAATGAGGGGGAGCTCCATCTTGCATAAACCACATTCTGTTCCGTATGTCTAGCATGAAAGCATGTAGTATATCAGCAAGAGTATTTTGAAGAAAAAACAGATAAGACTGTTCATTTAAATTTAGAGGAGGGACAAATAATGGTCCCAATAACTGATCGCCCATAACACCACACCAAACGTTAATCTTAAATTCGTGCTGAAAATGCCTTTCTTTAACGGCATGGGGATTTTCTACTTCCCAGTACTGGGTATTTTTCCATTTAAAAACGCCTCGGCGAGTAAAAGTTGTTCGTCGGTAAAGAAAATGTTCTTAACAACATTTCTATCCCTGTTGTGCTTATTTAGAACAAATTGACAAAATTGTAGCCTTTGTGGAAGATCCCTTCGAAGTAAGTTTTGTACAGGAGTGAAGTGATATGGGTAGAAGTGTTCTTTGCGTAAGACTCATATTGTTTACTCACCCCTGCTACCGCTGATAAACGAGTTGAGCTGACTTGAGGATCTTCATCCACACGAACTAAAATTTCTACTTCCTGATCTGGAGTAATTCGTTTCGGTGGTCCTACATCAATTTTACGGCGAAATGAACCCGTTTCTCCCAAAAGACGAAACAGATCTTTGAAAATCTTATGAGCTGGCTGAATTCTATTTGGATATTGAAATGAGTATCTCCTTGCTGCAGCACGTTTGTTATTTTTTTTTGTACGTAACCACATATCATATCAGTCATTTCCCTATTTAAAAAACTAATATGTCGAGGCATTTTGAATAAAAAAGTTAAAGAAATTAGCTCTAGGAACACAAGAACAAAATAAAATGATTAAATGACGTGCATGACAGAACTAAAACGTAACCAAAGTACACTTTTCAATAAATACACTTTGTTTCATTAAATTTGAATTTGTCTTAACAGCAATTTCCTCGAAAACGGTTGGATCAAGTTCTACCTTTTATACGTGGAAATGACGCCTTTATCAGTGGTCAGAACTACCACAATGTTTCGTCAAAAAAAAAAAAAAAAAGAAAAAAATTCATCATTCATCTGTATCTGAATACAGGTCCTGCGGCGCCCTCTATGATCTAACCTTACGTAAATCATAAATTATTGTTTCTTAGAATAAAAAAAGTTTCTCTAGCAAATTTGGGTAAGATCAGTCAAGAGGCTGTTGAGTTATTGCAAAAAAACGAAAAAATAATTTGAATTTTGGCACCCTTTGTCTTTTTCTACAGCAACATTTTACTAAAGCATATTTGGTTATGTCCTCATTTTTTGGCCCAAAGACCCTCCAGACATTCTACAAAAAATGGAAAATTAAGATAAACAACGACAAGACTCAGACTATCAACTTTAACGGAAAATTTACCAACATTAAGACATTTAATAAACTTAACATAGACGGACGGACCATTGAGGAGTGTAAGACAGTCAAGTACCTGGGGGTAACCTTGACCAAACGACTGACTTTCGCTCCTCATGTGACGCAGACTATAAATCAAACATACGCAGCACTGAATAAAATGTACCCTCTTGCAAACCGACGGAGCAAGCTGTCTATTAAAAACAAATTAACACTTTATAAAGTAGTCTTCAGACCGCTAATGACATACGCTTGTCCGGCGTGGAATAATATCTCCGCCAGTCAATGCAAGAGGTTACAGATCACGCAAAATAAACTTTTACGCTTACTGACGAACGCTGACCGGTACACGCCGACAGCTGAACTCCACAGGGCGACGGACATGATGATGATCCGAGAATTCATCGACGAAACTTCGCAAGAGTTTTTCGCCAATAAGATTCAGTTATCGGCCATGACGACTAACATAACATACGTACGTGCATACCAAAATCCAACACACAGACACACGCTTATACATCAAAGACTACCCATCTTCTTCGCAAGACGGTGACCTCGACTAACGCCACACATGACACGACAACCACAAATACCACCAAGCACGCCAACATCCTTTCCCACCACCTCACCTTGCTCCCTGACTCGTCGATACCCCCAAATTTCCACTGCTACACAGCTACAAATTTAACCCCTTAAGCACCCCTTGTTTTATATAATGACAATGTCCTTAAGTAGGTTTTTTTTTATTTCATTTTCCTACATAAATAAAACCGTTATATTCGTTTCGCCCCATCATGCGCCCGGGGCATGATGGGGCGCATGATGGGGCAGATATTAATGGAAAGAGATATTTTAAAATAAAAAGTTCTTAATGAAAATAAGCTTCACGGTCTTCCCAGTCATACCAACGACACACATTGTTTTTGTTCTTATCTCGCGATAAGATATTAATGATGTTTTTGCATATACATATGTACATATTTTATATGTAGTATACTAAAAAGAAGTACCTTAGCTTAAGATAGTGATGTATGAATAGGAAATAAAATCTTTAAATGGTAAAATGGCCCAAAGAATCTATCCCTGCACTATGGCGTATTATTAATGGTCCACCCTGTATACGTGTACAAAATTTCAAGTCAATATCTTAAACCGTTCCGAAGAAACCGTGCGGACCAAAAAAGTTAAAGACAGACAAACCGACAGACAGAATTTGTTTTTCGCTCAAATTTAAAATCTCGACCTTTAATGACATTCTAAACCTGTTTCAAGAAAACAAAAATTTGAAATTTTTTTACGATTGCTATACTTCCAATCCACTACGTTTATGTGGAAGTAACACTAGACGAATTAAAAAAAAATCTTATATTGCTTGATAGAGAATTAAAAATCCTTTCAAATGAGCTCTCACACGCACCCTCGTTCCATTTAAAAATTTTAAAGAGGTAGCTGTCACTACAAGGGGGTTGGAGGGGGAGGTATAAAATTATGCTCAAATAATGTCATTTTAGCACTAGAAATCGATGTGTTTTCGGATTTTACTCATAAATTTTAAATTACGTAGATAATGAATTTATCCGTTATTTACGGACCTCACTGTATGTACCTGACTAGCAGTACGTATCTTCGTGTTATGCGTTTCTTTGTTACTGCGCGTGCGCTCTATTCATTTGCGCGTTATTTTTTAATTGTGAAAATGATCAACAACGTGGATGAGTGGGAGCAACGCAATCGATACGTTTTCCAGAAACAATTTATTTCTAGCTAATCGATTGCTCGTCACTACTTGTGCACTCTTAGTGTTTAACCATCATTTTGTAGTGTAAAAATTGAACAGAAATTGGTGATAAAAAATGCATGCAGGAGGCCATGTGTTTCAATGTAAAACAAAATTAACGTTACCTGCAGATAGAATTTCTACCGCTTTACATTTTAAGAAAACTAATCAAATGGACCAAAAAATAAAAAAGTTCCAGGCTCTTTCCACCTTTAAGCGAAACACCCTCTATAACATTGATTTAAGTTTGACATTAATATTGATCATTTGACCAAGCTGAGATCTTATAAATGTACTTTTAGTTTGTAAAAATCAATAAATTACAATTCCTGTGTTTCATAGGTTCAAACAGATTAATATTTTATTTTCAATGTTGACATACTCATTATAAGTTAGAAATGTGATGTGAATTCTATGTACATATACAGAAATATATTTTGTGTAAATTTTATGAACAATTAAAAAAATTCAAATTCTAGACACCAAAATTAACACTGCCCACATCCCGCCCTGGCACAAAGACCACACCATGGGTCGGGCTGTTCTCGAGTAGGCCCCAGGTCCTGATCGGAATAAGAATGCTGTAGTAATGAGTGGATGGATCGTTCAAACAAGCCAGCTGAACTGAGAGCGAGTGGGAGCACGCTGGAGGCTATCGCGGCGTCGATTGTCTGCCTGGCCAGAGGCAACCGTCTCTAGCGCCCCAGGTGTCCCGGCTGACTGGCCCACGGCGTTACCGGGGCCGTGCCTGCTTTAGCCAGAGGCGGTTAAGCCCCAATTGGTTCTTTGTTGATGATATTGAGTTCGCAATCACCATGGTTACTTATTCAGAAGGAAATTGTTTTCCCATGTCAGTTCTACTGAAGCTGGTGTATATTTTATAAAATGCGAGTTAAATTTTGATGGGATTCGGAACAAATATTTGCAGAAGGTAAAATATTGTAGAAACTTCTCTTCGATAAAAGTTTCAGAAAAATGTTTTAAAATGTAATGTGTGATAAAAGAATGCATAATACAATATTCTTAATATTTTAATATTATGAAAATAAAAGGCCTTACAGAGATAGACAGGGTATTTCTGAAATAGGTACCCAGCTAAATAAGATTTTGGAGCTTACTTTACGTCATAAAATTAAGAAAAGGAAAACTTGTTTGTTCTAATTAAAAGACAACGTCGGAAATGTTCTGACGTCAATGCCGTGAGGTCTGTTTAGCTATATCTTGCAATCATTGTCATTTACATACTTGAAACGAAATACGTTTTCTTTTCGAGTCAGTGAGCGACTTCCAATGAATCAATTATATTATTCTGTTTTATTCTAATGAATAGTATTACTCTACAGATGTGCTTTCACACATTGTTTCTGTTATTGCACATTTCTTCTAATATATTTTCACACCAAATAAAAATGCAACAGTTACATGGCCCGCAGCTTTTTACTTGCAACACCATCTGTTTTATTTGCTGGGATATATGTACCGACTGAGTGACCATGCTCATTAATCATTTATAATTTGTCTGTTTTTGGCGGCAGTTCTGTGCTACTTGTATGGTTTTCAAATGTAAGAAGATGATTGAACAGGATTCTCATGTTCTCTCAATGATGTTGTGTCGGGTGGTGACCTCGTATCAAAAACATATTTGTTACTGTCGTGGCACTACATCTACCTGAAAGGGTCCAGGCCACTGCTCAGTCAGATAATGACCGTTTTATTCCCATCTAAGGTTCACTATTTCATATACAGTCGTGTTCCCCAATTATGATGATTGGGAATGCGATAAAGGGGATAGTATAACGGCTTCAAATGGGTACACTATCAGATCGAATAGGTACTTAGGAATCACCAGGTGCCTGTGGACACGCGTTCAACCCAAGGGCTCATATATCGCCTCCACTTGCCAAGTACACCTATACGTTAATTATTTCAAGCAGATGTATATAGATCGGTTCATTCAAATGCGAACATTGCTACCATTTAATATACGGAGAAATAATACCAATTGACGCTTGCCCGTTAAAGGAAATATTCAACAATCTACCTCTAAATCCCATTAAATGTAACGTTATGCCCTTTTCTAGGAAACACAACGTCATAAAATATGATTACGTCATTGAGGACGTTTCACTGCAGAGACCCAATACTATCCGCGACCTTGGCGTGATTTTTTATCCTAGCCTAGATTTATGGTCATATAAATGACATGGTAGCAAACTCCTTTAGATATAATATGATAACAAACACTCGTGAATTCAACAATGTAAGTACCATTAAAGTGACCTCAGGTTGAATATGACTCCATCATATGGTGTCCCCACTACAATGTATATGTGCAAAACACAGAGAGAGTCCAGAGGCGTTTCTTAAAATATCTTAGCTACAAAAAAGATAATAATTTATATCCAACAGCAATTGCCGCATTATTACCAAACTAGTGTTCCTGCGTAAACAATATCCGGAATTGGAAGACTACAGCTGAAAATAATTACTGTAAATTGAAGCCAATTGTTTAAAAGAAACGACATACCTACAGGGTGAGCAAACTATCCCTTCGGACCTTTTTTTTCTCATAACGCGCAAAAATATTGTTACTGCGAGATAGGGTCCTTCCCAGCAACTCCACCGTAAATGGATATTTACCTGTGGAACGGTTAATAAATAGAGACAAAGAAAATAAATAAAAAATAAAAGCTGCCAGATTCAGAAACAGAAGAAAAAAACTTAGAAGAAGAAAGGTGATGACAGATGGAAACCTAATAGAAGCATGGAAATTTAAAAGAAGTATCTCACAAACACCTACACTTCCCCCCCCCCATGCCACCCCCCATGCGTCATTCGGCTCTTGCTGCTGACAACAAGCATGTCCAATGTCCAACCCGGCATATGCAACCGGTCCGGCGGTATATAAAACATCTGAGATTTGGCTCCGGCACGCGGTTTGGCCGTCCGTTGGGAGTGTTCGACGGACGACCAGGGCTGCGTGTTGGAACGTGCCTCCATGGATGCCCGGAATTGACAGCAATGCCCACCTTACGCTGGCAAATCAATCAATAAATCAAATGCCATTAACAGTGATGATATTTTTAGCCAGTTAAACTTCTACACTCCTCACATATTTTTACGGCAACCTCTGACCTTCAATCTCCCAACAGCTCGTATCAATGTTATGAAATTTTCATCGACTCATCAAATGTACAGCAATTATAACTCAGTTCAAAATGAGATTGATCTGTTCAACTGCAGTGTAGCCTCAATAAAAAATCTGAAACTATAATGTGTGTGTCGATGATCATTTCTTCTGTATTTTCTATATATATATTTTTTTATATTCATAGTATTTATAGCAGTCATGTACTCATATATTCTTATTCATATACTTATTGTATTCATAGCATATTCATATTCATTGTTACATTATCAAAATTCATATTGTTACAAATCTGTATTGATTCCATCAGTAATTGGTGTTACACTGTGGAACGGTGTATGTTAAATAAATAAATAAATTACCACGCATAGATTGTTGATCGTTGGCTGCAGCGCGGTATACATACGTCGTACTGACGCACGGTGCGTGATGAACGCGAGATAATTAACAGTCGCGCATCGGGTAATCATCATATCTCGACTCGACTCGTACCACTGGATGAAAGACAAGTAGACATATTGAATTCATGTTCGTATTTGCCTGGACTGATCTATCATATTGTGCGCAAGCGAAAATCTCACAAGTTTCCTTGACCTGTATATTTAATACACAGTAAGAACTTTAATAGCTCTTGCATCAAATAAAGTGATCTCAAATGGGGTCAAAAACTCGTGTGGGAGCCTATGTGGAGGGCAATGAATGAGCCGACCTAGCAAAAACTCCTTTCCTTGGTTCTGAGTCAGCCTTTAGTTTTCCAAAAAGCCTTATTTAATATATTGGGTTCAATCTGCCAGAATGTCAATGCTCCACGAAACGGGACAATCAACCTCACCGTAAAGTGGTTGACAACGTGTAACAATACTCCGTTAATGTTCCATCTCTAATGGATTGTAGAAACCGTTTCCGTGTTGAAATAAGTTATAGGCCTAGGCACGAGATGTCAGCACCATCGAACGATTTAAAATATTGTATCGAGTGATATCGAATACGTTCTCTTACTGTTTTGTTGTTGGGCGGTTAACACGTCTTTTAACCTACCGGCTTAAATTTTATTATTCAGTCGCTTAAAATGGATATTTGAATGTAAGTAGTTTGTCTCAAATTTTAATTTAAATTGATATTAATACGTTCCCATTTTCTTTTAGATTATGGATTGAATTTTTATAACCTTTTCGGATATTTTTTATGACCTTTTCCGATATTTTTTCTGATTTTTCCGATGTTTTTTTATGACCTTTTCCGATAGTTTTTTATGATTTTTTCCGATATTTTATGATTTTTTCCTGCAATTTTTTTCTGATATTATCTGATGTACCTTTTCTGACATTTTCCGATATTTTCTGATATATTTGGATTTATCTGATATACTATTTTCTGATATATCTGATATACCTTTTCTGATATATTCCGATTTATTATATAGCTATTTTATAACTATTCCTATTTATTATCTTTTTCAAGATTAAAATGAAGTTTTTCAAAATTTAAACCTACTTAAATTCGTTTCAAGTTTCTTAAAGTTTATCGATTTACCGATTTACGTATTTTAATACCTTTGAAGTTTTCCTGCTTGATGGACACATCTTAGAAGTTTTAACAACATATCGTAACATATTCCGCCAAGGTCATTATCCAGCGATGTGAATATTCTTCGAATGGCTTGATCAACCACCACGAGGAAGTTTTTGCTGAATTTTTTTGCTGTTTTTACGAATATCGCACTTGGAGAATCCTAGAAGTTACCGTTCACTGATGTCACGTGTATGAGAGAGACAACATTACCTACTACAATATCACCAGCTACATGCCAAGTACCAACAGGAAACTTTTATAAGCTAAGTACACTGTTATTACTTCCTTCCAACAAAATTTCGTTAATGTTCATGTAATTAACTGCCGCTAGACGGGATATTAAATTAAATAAAATTACATGTTGCCAACCACACATATTACAGTAATGAGCCTATACGTAAATTCGTGTAGTTTTGCTATTTTTTTAACTTCATGGTAGTGTCGGATAAGGTTTTAGACCGTAAGAAACAGCACTGTTAATGAAGTTTTCATTAATTTTTAGTCCGTGAGACGATTTTGTGTTTCAGTGCTGCCATAAAATCGCCAGTCAGTTCTATAGCCTTACGCTATTTAACCCCGTAAATATTTTCTTATCTTCTGGTTTATTTGGTTTATACCTACCAGTTTATCGTTAGTTTGTACCTTATCGTATCGTATCGTGATATTTTGGCCATGGGGTCATATTATCTGTAGCCGAGAGGCATGTATTTTTTTATGAGATTTTGTAAATTTTAGGTTAGTTTCGGGTATTGTTAGTGATAAGTTTCTAGAGTTCTAGAAGTGTCTATAAGTGAAGTTTCTAGTGATAAACAAAATTGTTTTATAAGTATTATCTTGTTTGTTTATCGCTGGAACTTTTTCTTATCTAATTTGGTGATAACTGTTACCGTACCGTACCGTTATCTGTAACTTATTTTTTATCGTAACATTTTAATCCTACTTCTAAATTTGACTAACCCATATTTCTTGTATTAGTAATTTTTATACGTGTCTGTTTTTTCAAATTATTTTTGATGTCACGTATTGTAATCTCATTATTTATTTATCCGTGAGCTATGTTTATTAATTGATATTAAATCAATTTCAATTTTACCTGTCATTTTTCTGTGTGTTGTCTGTGACGTATCTTCCCTTTTAATAAACCTCCTTTAGGTTTTGGCGCCCAAGGTACTTTTGAATATATTTTTTTGAATGCAAAACTTAGGTTTTAAACACTTAAATTAAATTTTCTAACTTAAACCTTTTATAATTTAATCGCTCTTGGCCTTATTACTTAAGTTGTCGTTGACGCTTACCCAGGCCCTTGCCTCCTATAAAACTGGCTAGCCGGAGCCTAATTCTGTTTGGTGGTAGGTTATCACATTTGTCTATTTGAGCCCGTGCAACTGCCAAACAAAATTAGTTTTATTGTGCTTTAGGCACAATAGTGACTTGAAGATTTTACAGTGGCGCCCAACGTGGGGCGTCGTCATAAATTGGAGGCAAGAATGTCTATAACATCTGCAAAAAAAAAAAAAAAATATTTCAAAAGTAGTAACTTTTCTATTTTCTTTGTCTTTCTCTTATGTTGTTTTATTTTCAGTATATTTACCGTCTTGATTTTCTTGTTACTAATTCGTGTTTTCCCTAGTGTAGGTAATAATATAGTAAGGAGTCATGGAGCCAAACTACTTGTCTGTGGAGGAGCTGAACTTTGAACTCTATATACGAGGTACGAATATCGAGGGAAACTGTGATGTAAAGAGGGCAATCTTACGAGGACATCTACAGAGTGAAAAATGTCAACCCACGTCTCATCCAAAGGTTCAGGTAGATAATGGGATGGAAAGAATCATATGCATTGATAAGGTCAACACGCTGGAAAGTATGGTAAACAAATTTACATTTGATAAACGTCATCCTGATTATAGAAGATTAAAAAGTAAACTTTTACACGTCAAAAATAGGGTAAATTATTTAACAGCTGAATATCAAACAGACGCTGATTTTAAAACTGAATTAATCACAAAAATTATGTTGCTTTTCGATTTGTTAGAGAATAAATCTGGTAATGCACCAGAAGTAAATTTAATTGAGTTGAATAACGCAAATGATAACATTTTATCTCCAGTTGTGACTGTTAGTTCACCATTAATGATTTCACAGGCGGGTATGTCTAACCACGCAACGACCAGTAACCAAAATTTTGTCACCAGTTCAAGTTTTGTCCCACAAACCACTATGCATTTCAGTAACTTAAATTCACAAAATAATACCAGTGTCAATAGTTTAATTTCACAAAGTAACTTGCAAGTAAATAATTTAAACTCTCTGTACAATACAAATGTCAATAATTTAAGTTCACAAAGTAACTTACAAGTAAATAATTTAAACAACTCGCTATACCATACAAATGTCCATAATTTAACTTCACAAGCTAACTCACAAGTAACTAACTTAGACTCACTTTATAATTCAAATGTCAGTATGTTAAATTCACAGCGTAATTTAAATTTTAGTACCTTAAACTCACCGTCTAATGTTAATTTTTGCACTGCTAGTTCACAAATTACAAATAATGTAGTTCCAGGGGCCTATCAAGTTTCTAGTTCTTTTCGTATACCTCAAGTAAGTTCTACTAATGTACATAATAATGTACCTATACCCAGCCACAACATCTCTCACGAAAATATTTCTAGAACAAACTTTGGACCTTATTCACAAAATTATAATGTTAATGACATCAATCAGATTAATACAAATACAACACCTCGTCACTCGACACAGTTGTTTAACCATGTAACTTTTAGAGAGCCAATCGATAGCTCGAATAGTTTAAATCAAAATTTATATGTTCCCCGGCGAGAAAATGCCTTACCTTCCTTAGCTACCGATAACGCCAGATCGTTTGTGCATGATGTGTTGCATACTACACCCAACCTAACGTATAATAATTATTCACCTGTTGACTACAGTAAAGCTTTTTTCAGACTCTCACAATCAAATAGGAATCTATTAAAATTTGATGGTAAAAACCAAACTTTACACAATTTTTTAGAACGTGTAGAAGAATTTTCCATGTCACACAAAATTAGCAAAAATGACTTACTAACTTTTGCCCATGAGTTTTTTGAAGGCGATGCTTTAATTTTATTTAGGTCAGTTCGTTCAAGTTGTCACACTTGGCAAGATTTAGAAAATCATTTGAAATTAGTATTTTTACCATGTGATTTTGAAGGGGAATTATGGGACGCAATAAGGGATAGAAAACAGGCAGTCTCAGAGCGCGTTTTAATTTTTATAGCTGTAATGGAAAATTTGTTTAGGAGATTTAGCCACCCTGTCAATGAAAGTACACAATTAAAAATCATTATAAAAAATTTAAGGCCATATTTTCAAGATCGTTTAGCTTTACGCTACCCTTATAATATTGCAGAATTAAAACAATTATGTAAAACATTAGAAGACGTTAAACTTAGTAATAGTAATTTTAAAGAGTCGAGTGGGAATTTTTCAAACCTAATAGGGCCCGATCTGTCTTTTTCTAAAACTAATGCTACTGGTATCAAGCACAAAGCAAATATTAATGAAATTCTAGATTTGGCAATAACTAACAACAGTAAAATTTCTGAGGATGTCGCGGGCAATAGTAATCATCCAATAAACTCTCCTGAAAATTTAAATATAGCCATAAACGAAGTAAACTCTATAAAATGTTGGAATTGTGATATACAGGGTCATGCTTATAATAAGTGCCCTAAGAAAAGAACGATTTTCTGTTTTTCTTGTGGTAAGAAAGGTGTTACTAAAACTAAATGCTCGAAGCGTAATCCAAAAAACGAGATCACGACGGATCTGAGGTTGGAAGATGCCGTTGTAGACTTGCCGAATCCAACCACACCTTAAATAAAAATTTTAATCTTAAAGCCTACCCGTCAAATAAAAATTTCAACCGTAAAGCCCACAACTTTTGTCAAAATTTTAGTCCTAAAACTCACACAAATAAAAATTTTAAGCATTATCACAAAAAATCAAATTTAGCCCGGTCAAATAAAACTTGTAATAAATTTTCCTCAATAAATAAAAATATTGATAATAAATGGTCTGATTGGTTATTAGTAGTTAAAGATTTTTATAAAAAGAAATTGATTTCACCACTTTTTGTTAATAAACTACCAGATGATCGACCTTTTCTCAACATCTCTGTCAATGGTATAAAAATGGACGCTCTTTTGGATACAGGGGCTAATCACACAGTCTTAGGAAAGAGGGGTCTTGGTGTTATTCTTAACACAGAGTTAGAAATTGAATACAACACAAATTTCAATGTGTCTACTGCTGATGGACAATCTCAGAAAGTTATCGGTACTGTATCTTTACCTATCACTTTAGAAAATAAGACAGAAATTGTAAAAACTTTAATAATTCCTAGCATTAGAGATGATATTATCCTAGGGGTAGATTTTTGTAAGATATTTGGGTTAAATTTAAATTTTAACAATGAGTCCTTTGCTATAAATGAGCTCCCTTCTGACTTATCTTTTAACCATGAAAATTTTGTATGCTCAATCATGAGTGAGGCTGATTTAAGTGGGGCCGAAAGTAAAAAATTAGAGTCAGTTATTTCTAAATTCAAGGAAATAAGTTCCAATTCTACCACGTTAGGTTGTACCACGCTAGTTGAACATGACATCATTTTAACAGAGCCGGTACCTTTTAAACAAAGAAATTTTTCAATGTCACCTTATATGCAAAAACACTTAAATGCAGAAATTGATAAAATGTTAGCACTCGGAGTTATACAACCATCTAAAAGTCCATATTCAAGTAATGTTATTTTAGTTAAAAAATCCTCTGGGGAATACCGCCTATGTTTTGATGGTAGGAGACTTAACTCGATTACAAAAAAAGATTCATATCCTTTACCCAATTTAACTCAAACTTTAGATAAGGTTAGAGATGCTCATTTTTTAACAGCTATTGACCTCAAGCATGCTTTTTGGCAAATAAAATTAACACCAGGTTCTTGTGAGAAAACAGCCTTTTCAGTAGTTGGTAAGGGACATTTTGAATTTACTAGAATGCCTTTTGGCCTATGTAATTCTGCCCAGCAGTTACAAAGACTCATTGATAGATTATTCGATCCTTCCATAGAACAACATATTTTTACTTATTTAGATGATTTGGTCGTGGTAAATAAAACTTTTGATGAACACATGGAAACACTTTTAAGAGTTTATGATAGCTTAAAGTCAGCAAATTTAACTATAAACGTTGACAAATGCAAATTTTGTAAATCTAGTTTATCATTTTTGGGCTACGTAGTAGACAAAGATGGTCTCCATACAAACTCTGACAAAGTCAAGGCTATTATTGATTATCCTCGACCTAAAAATACTACTGAGGTAAAAAGATTTCTAGGCATGGCGTCATGGTATCGCCGTTTTATCAGTGATTTTTCAGAGTTAACAGCTCCTATAACAGAATTAATAAAGGGTAGGCAGAAACGCCAAAGTATTCAGTGGTCTGATGTTGCAGAAAAATCTTTTATAGAATTAAAACAGCGTCTGATTACTGCCCCGGTACTAGCTAGTCCAAACTTTGACGAACCATTTGTTTTGCAATGTGATGCGAGCTCACATGCCGTTGCTTGTGTTTTAACACAGGGGGAAGGAGAAAATGAGAGGGTAGTGTCGTACGCATCACGTACGCTAACCAAGGCCGAACGTAACTATACCGTAACTGAACTTGAGTTATTAAGTTTGATATTCGGAATGTCCAAATATCGTTGTTATGTACAGGGCGTTAAGTTCAAGGTGATCACTAATCATTTCGCGCTGTTGTGGTTAACAAAATTACAAAATCCCAGCGGTCGTTTAGCTCGGTGGGCAGTACAGTTGTCCCAGTATGATTTTGATATCGAACACCGTAGTGGTAAATTAAATGTAGTCCCTGATGCCTTAAGCAGAGCGGTTACTAATATTGACAGTCTAAGTAGTAAGCCTGACAAGTGGTACAATAAAATGTTAGTGAATGTAGATAAAAATCCTGAATTATACCCAATGTGGCATATTGAAAATAATAAACTTTATAAATTTGTTAAAAACAAGTACAAATTAAGAACAAATTTTAAGGAATGGAAGTTAGTCGTACCGAAAGGTGACCGTTTAAATATTTTAAAAGAATGTCACGATGATCCTCTGTCATCACACTTTGGTTTTAATAAAACGTATCACCGTGTCTGCAATAGTTACTATTGGCCAGGTATGAAAGCCGATGTTAAAAAATACGTGTATAGGTGTGAAACATGTCGTGCACAAAAGGTATCACAATTGGGCCGAATTGGACTCATGGGGTCTCCTAAGAATATTAACCAACCATTTCAATTACTTTCTTGTGATATATCGGGACCTTATCCCAAGTCAAAGTTAAACAACTGTTACCTCTTAGTCGTAGTAGACTGGTTCACAAAATTTACTTTTATACATAGAATGAAAAGAGCTACCGCAAAAGAAATCTGTAATTTTATTGAGAATCATGTATTTTTAACTTTTGGTGTACCGCAAATTATGGTCCAGGACAATGGTTCCCAATTTACCTCGAAAGAATTTAAGAGTTTGTTGACAAAATATTCAATCTCACACGTTTGGTATAACGCTAAGTATCATCCACAGGTTAATAATGTAGAACGAGCCAATCGAGTCATAGGTACTGCGATTAGATCTTATTTAAGGGAAAATAATCATCGGGATTGGGACAAACTTATACCTCAAATTGCAAACGCTATTAATACTTGTATTCACGAAGCCACTGGTTACTCCCCAGCTGTCTTGACTTTCGGAAGAGAACTCCCTACCTCTGGAAAGTATTATGGTGAAATAACCTCGAAAAATAATGCTCCCGTTCAGTTTGAAAACAGAAAGAAATTAGTTTCTGAACTACAAAAGTTACAAGACTTATACAAAGATGTCGCCAACAACATTTATAAATCTTATCAAAAGAATAAGAAATATTATGATCTTAGAAAAAGAAATATTGAATTCGATGTTGGAGACATTGTGTATAAGAGAAATTATGTGTTATCAGATGCCGCAAATTATTTTTCAGCCAAACTTGCCCCGAAGTTTATCAAATGTACCATTGTAAAAAAGATTTCCCCTATTATTTACGAACTGGTAGATGAACATAATAAAGAACTAGGTAGATATCATGTTAAAGATCTTAAACAAGCCCCAGATGATGAACCCCAACGTATATAGTGTGTCCTAGTTCAACTCTATATACAAATTGTTTGCTCATTTAGTAAATAAGACATTGTAGTCTTGTCTTCTTGAAACCATGTATGTATCATTGCCTATATTGTCGTTTATAACTATTTCGCACTGTGTCTTATCTTATTACTGTATCTTATTTCTGTACCTTGTTAGATATTTTGTTTTTGTATATATTAGATTATACTATTGTTTGTAAATTTCTTGAACATATGTTGTATCTTTGTAATATTTTTGTGTTTTTGATCCTGTATTTACTTATATCGTGTGTTAGGTTATACTCTGTATATTAGTATTATTTCTAAGAAATATTTTGGGGTTAGCTGCGATCAGCTGTTATCGTTGAACTCTGACGTGAAGTAAGCTTACGCTTTTAAATTTGTTGGAAGGGGGTATTTGTAACAATACTCCGTTAATGTTCCATCTCTAATGGATTGTAGAAACCGTTTCCGTGTTGAAATAAGTTATAGGCCTAGGCACGAGATGTCAGCACCATCGAACGATTTAAAATATTGTATCGAGTGATATCGAATACGTTCTCTTACTGTTTTGTTGTTGGGCGGTTAACACGTCTTTTAACCTACCGGCTTAAATTTTATTATTCAGTCGCTTAAAATGGATATTTGAATGTAAGTAGTTTGTCTCAAATTTTAATTTAAATTGATATTAATACGTTCCCATTTTCTTTTAGATTATGGATTGAATTTTTATAACCTTTTCGGATATTTTTTATGACCTTTTCCGATATTTTTTCTGATTTTTCCGATGTTTTTTTATGACCTTTTCCGATAGTTTTTTATGATTTTTTCCGATATTTTATGATTTTTTCCTGCAATTTTTTTCTGATATTATCTGATGTACCTTTTCTGACATTTTCCGATATTTTCTGATATATTTGGATTTATCTGATATACTATTTTCTGATATATCTGATATACCTTTTCTGATATATTCCGATTTATTATATAGGTATTTTATAACTATTCCTATTTATTATCTTTTTCAAGATTAAAATGAAGTTTTTCAAAATTTAAACCTACTTAAATTCGTTTCAAGTTTCTTAAAGTTTATCGATTTACCGATTTACGTATTTTAATACCTTTGAAGTTTTCCTGCTTGATGGACACATCTTAGAAGTTTTAACAACATATCGTAACATATTCCGCCAAGGTCATTATCCAGCGATGTGAATATTCTTCGAATGGCTTGATCAACCACCACGAGGAAGTTTTTGCTGAATTTTTTTGCTGTTTTTACGAATATCGCACTTGGAGAATCCTAGAAGTTACCGTTCACTGATGTCACGTGTATGAGAGAGACAACATTACCTACTACAATATCACCAGCTACATGCCAAGTACCAACAGGAAACTTTTATAAGCTAAGTACACTGTTATTACTTCCTTCCAACAAAATTTCGTTAATGTTCATGTAATTAACTGCCGCTAGACGGGATATTAAATTAAATAAAATTACATGTTGCCAACCACACATATTACAGTAATGAGCCTATACGTAAATTCGTGTAGTTTTGCTATTTTTTTAACTTCATGGTAGTGTCGGATAAGGTTTTAGACCGTAAGAAACAGCACTGTTAATGAAGTTTTCATTAATTTTTAGTCCGTGAGACGATTTTGTGTTTCAGTGCTGCCATAAAATCGCCAGTCAGTTCTATAGCCTTACGCTATTTAACCCCGTAAATATTTTCTTATCTTCTGGTTTATTTGGTTTATACCTACCAGTTTATCGTTAGTTTGTACCTTATCGTATCGTATCGTGATATTTTGGCCATGGGGTCATATTATCTGTAGCCGAGAGGCATGTATTTTTTTATGAGATTTTGTAAATTTTAGGTTAGTTTCGGGTATTGTTAGTGATAAGTTTCTAGAGTTCTAGAAGTGTCTATAAGTGAAGTTTCTAGTGATAAACAAAATTGTTTTATAAGTATTATCTTGTTTGTTTATCGCTGGAACTTTTTCTTATCTAATTTGGTGATAACTGTTACCGTACCGTACCGTTATCTGTAACTTATTTTTTATCGTAACATTTTAATCCTACTTCTAAATTTGACTAACCCATATTTCTTGTATTAGTAATTTTTATACGTGTCTGTTTTTTCAAATTATTTTTGATGTCACGTATTGTAATCTCATTATTTATTTATCCGTGAGCTATGTTTATTAATTGATATTAAATCAATTTCAATTTTACCTGTCATTTTTCTGTGTGTTGTCTGTGACGTATCTTCCCTTTTAATAAACCTCCTTTAGGTTTTGGCGCCCAAGGTACTTTTGAATATATTTTTTTGAATACAAAACTTAGGTTTTAAACACTTAAATTAAATTTTCTAACTTAAACTTTTTATAATTTAATCGCTCTTGGCCTTATTACTTAAGTTGTCGTTGACGCTTACCCAGGCCCTTGCCTCCTATAAAACTGGCTAGCCGGAGCCTAATTCTGTTTGGTGGTAGGTTATCACATTTGTCTATTTGAGCCCGTGCAACTGCCAAACAAAATTAGTTTTATTGTGCTTTAGGCACAATAGTGACTTGAAGATTTTACAAACGAATAGAGAAAAGAGAACGAATGAGGTGGATATTAGGCTTGATAATGACACTGACTGTAAACAGTAATTGGCAAAAAAGTATGGGAAAATGAAAGGCCTGAAAATACCGAAGGAAAAAAATCCGCGGAAAAAGCTGCATTATAGAAAATCTAGCCTGTTTCCCTTAAACAAATGTGGAAAAAGAACGCCGTTTATACGTTAACCCAATCTTATTATCACTGTAAAGTATCTCGAGAACTTTGTTTTTTACCGCATTATCAAAGGCGCCGACATTTTTTATACTCAGAATAAGTTTGAGGTAAACTATACCTAGTATTTTATATTACATGACAAATAATTGTTAGCCGAATTATCTTAATTACTATAAAAAAATGTCTATTACAGATGAAACATATTCTTTATAGGATTTTGCAAACAGCAGAAAAAGAAACTATCTATGAGAACTAAAATAAAAACTATTTGTAAAATTATTGATTCACAATCTTTCAATTCTTTCGATAACCTGAATTCTGGTTATGCTAGCAATTAAAATCCTAAAATCAATTTGTCTTTCTTATTGGACAGTTGTCATTCTGACACTAGTTTCTATACAGTCCCCTACGGCTATGCAGAATAAACCAGTATCCACATAACCCCCTACGGCTACGAAGATTCAGTTAAAATGAGAACAAAGGCCTAAAATGAATTTATTTATATCCCTTGGAATATTTTTCATTCAAATGGATTACATTTTCATGAAATCTGTCATTTTGTTTTTTGGAAATGCTTAGCCTTTTAAACGTTTTTCGCCCTTATTCTGGATAATGGGTAAGTATCTATTTTAGCCCGATCTGCAAGCCACACCGCAAGGAGACAATGATCAAAAACATCCAATACCCGATCCCAGGGGTACCAAGCAAACAACCAGCTCGGTACCCTTACGATAGCCTGTGCCGGCCTCTGACGTTAAGAAAGCGTCTCTGGCCGAACACAATCCTGAACTACACAGTTCACATTTCCTTCCGACGAAATCGGAGCACATGATGCCAATTGGCACCCTGAGCTTCCGACTAGTCAACACCCCCAAATCCCTTTCCAACTCCGAGAGTCCCTCTCACGACAGACGAAAGACGCTCCCGGGAGCCTATACATGCCAGCGAAGAAAGAAGACCAAGATAGAAGAGCGCCAGAAGAAACGACCCAGCTGGCAGGGTCCAACAGCCAGGACCAGGGGAAGTTTACTAACATCGCCAATACCGTCCGCATTTGCGGGGGGGATAGGTGAAAAAGCAGGCCCACCCCTTACGAGGCCGGTTCAGGTCTACAGCGAAGATTGGGACAAAGAGCTCATGCTCGACCCCTAATCATCCGAGACCGTCATCTTTAGTTAAGAATATTGGCGCGCCCTTATTCTGAGCTTATCACAGAGACACGAAGCCACTCACACGATGTTCCATGCAAAAACCAAGACAATTACCAACTTTTTGACATTGTTTGACATTGACTGAATGAAAAAAACAGATTTTCACGTATGTGTTACCTAGCTAGTAATGGAGCCTATATACCCTATACATGTTTACAAGTGAATTATTTTTTGTTTGCTTGTACTTGTAATTAAACATATTCTTTATAGGAAAGGCTAAGCATTTCAAAAAAACAGAATGATATATTTCATGAAAATGTAATCCATTTGAATGAAAAATTTTCCAAAAGACGAGGTATGTAAATAAATTCATTTTAGGCCTTTGTTCTCATTTTAACCGAATCTTCATAGCCGTAGAGGGTTATGTGGATACTGGTTTATTGTACATAGCTGTAGGAGACTGCGTAGAAACTAGTGTTAAAATAAGAATTGTCCAATAAGAAAGACAAATTGATTTTGGGATTTTAATTGCTAGCATAACCATCCATAACAAATTTTATTTTAAATTAATAATATACAAACATTGCCTCCCCGAATCGCGATTCGGAACCAACCAGACAACCACGTCACGCAGCGTCGTGGTGTACGTAGTGTTGGGCGGATCACGACCGGTTTGGCTCAATAAAATTAATACGAAAGTTAAAACTCCTGCCGCCGGTGGTGGCTTAAAATTAACATTAAAATTAATAATATCTGTATTACAGATTTAAAACATTTAAAATTAACACTCTAAAAACTATTGGGGCACGCTAGCATAACCAGAATGCAGGTTATAGAAAGAGTGCAAAGCTTGTAAATCAATGATTTTACAAATAGTTTTTATTTTAGTTCTCATAGATACTTTTTTTTCCTTCGGTTTGCAAAATCCTGTAAAGAATATGTTTCATTACAAGTATAAGCAAACAAAGAATAATTCACTTTTAAACTATTACAGATATTCTAATGAATATTAAATATGTAGATTAGTAACTAATTTTTTTTCTTTAAACTTTAAATACCATGCTGGAACAATAGTGAAAATTCGTAATTTTCAGTGAATTTTAAAGAAGTGTAGTTACCACTACCAGTTACAATTTTTAATAACTGTTTAAATAATCATAGTTTAATTACCAATTTATCCAAAATTAAAAACACATAAAAGTATATAGCAATAATAATAATATCTTTAGTTCGGCGAAGTTCGCATGTAATATAATATAAAAGCCAACAATCAGAAAATACATTGTCTGTGGGACCATCCGGTATATTCCTATTTATATTGACTTAAATCTAATAGTATACCCCACTGCAGATAGAAATTTTTCCATGCTTTCTTCTGCGGATTTTTATTTCACCGCTTCATTTCCACTTGCGGATGGAATTTGTTTAGGTAGTGATAGTTTCTTGTGTTCAAGTGTTTTGTATAAAGCAGCCATTTTATCTGCTACTTTTTTCCCGTCCTCTTTTTTTCCAAGATTATTTCCGCGTTTTTGTTTCAACAATTTTTTTTCCTAGATTATCTCACAAGTGGCGAAGATGACGCTCTACAAACGTTGGTTGATGTCACCAAGGTGTTGATGGGAATATTCTTGTTGATGCCGTGCGCCAAACAGACAACCGAGATAGATAGCATGATGACAGATGTGCCCAAAGTTAAAGCCAAAACTACAAATTATCGAAACTGCAATATGTAGTGTACATCTCAGATTCGAAATAACTTTACCTATATTGGATGATTAGTAATTTTACTTTAAAACATTTGGGTATATTTAATAAAGTTATATTACGATATGAATGACAGTTCCTGTTGGCTATTGTCGACCACCTATTAAAGTCGATAAATTCTGTCAGGTTTAAAGTTTTTACTTCTAATTTTGATGATATGTAAAATAGTATGGTAGAGAATAACCTCTACTGAAATTGGCCATATGCGTCATACAAAGTGGCCGTCAGAGGCATGTGAACTGATATGTTTCATATAAATTATATTTCATTGTTATTTTAGGACAAGAGGTTATAAAATAGTAAACTGCAATGTCTGTATCTCTCTCAGGTTCGAACGAATTTTATATAAATTAAAAATTCGGTGATATATCAGTTTTAAAATGTTATTAAAGTATTTTTAATAGGACATCACGTAAAAGTAAATTCGTGCTGTATTCGAGAAATGGTAATGAAATAGGTATTTGCTGTAGCCCTCTCAAGGTTGCAACTTTTACTCTTTTAAAAATATTACTAGTGTAACATTCACAGGAAGAAAATACTATGTGAGTGGCATTTGTAAAAGATTTCTTCTACGATAGAAAAAAATTCGATATTTATAAAAGTTTAGGTCTCTACTTCTGCCAAATAAAAAGCATAGCACGCATACGTATTAATTTGTCTCCTATATCATGGAAAAATAATCTTGGTATTTCTATCAACATCTAGTCAAAACATAGCAAGCCTAAAATCATTCCAATAAAATTATTTACTAAACCTTCAGACACTTAGAATATAAATACATGTTAACAAAATTTTAAAAGGGAATTAACACAATATTAATTGACACCTCTTTTTACACTACTCACTTCAATTATTATTTTTTTAAACCAACCGGTTTTATAATGGATACTATTTTACATGATTGATTTATGTCCGTAAAGTTAATGTTTTGTATAGTGCCCAATATATTATGGCCAGTCTCGGTAGTACTACATATGTAGACATTACTATTTTAGTGGGTTTGACAGATCAGCGATGCGAAGAAAATCAGAGATAAAGATTTGTCCTTTTTTTTTAGACAATAATTATAAAATAAATATGAATACTTAGCAAGCAGATTATCAAGCTGTGACCAAGGAAGAAACAAACCTATTATATTTTTTGGGAAAAATATGTATGGTGGGCGCTTTAAAAAATCACATATCATTTTACATATCGTTAGCATAATGTTAAGGAGTAGACATGCCACAGTTTAAGTTAGAAACATACAGTGAGGTTTCATAAAAAAAATAATTAAGGAAGAAATTATATTTGGAATGTAATTGTTATTGAAACATATTCTTTGTAGGATTAATCAAACAACAGAAAAAACTATCTATGAGAACTAAAAAGAAAAACTATATGTAAAAATGTAATGAAATTTTTCCATTCTTTCGATAACCTGCTTTCTGGTTGTGCCAGCAATTAAAAGCCTAAAATCAATTTGTCTGTTTCTTATTTGACAATTCTTATTGTAACACTAGTATCCACATAGTCGCCTACGGCCATCTAGAGTAAAGTAGTATCTACATAATCGCTTATGGTCATGAAGATTTAGTTAAAAATGAGAACAAAGGCCTAAACTGAATTTATTTACATACCTTGTCTTTAAAAAATTTTCATTCTAATGGATTACATTTTCGAGAAGGGTTTCTTTCTTGGAAATGCTTATTAGCCTTTGAATTGTTACTATTACAAGGAAGAAAACCTGATTTAGTAAAAAAATATACCGGGGTGGTCTTTCAAAGGCAAAAAATTATAATAAAAGGTATCAAATAGAAAGGAAAGTTTTTTGTATAGTATTGCTATTCGTAATGGAGAAATTCGGTTTAAACCGTTGCTACTAGGATAAATGAATCATCTATGAAGTTGTTCATTCAAGTAACATTATTTATTATAAATAAATAATTTACATCATGCATATAAATTACTATGAAGTAGTAAAGGAATATTCAATTTATTTCAAAAAATTTTATTTTCTAATTGATATTATATAAAGTATACTTCGATATTTTTAAAGATTTATTTATTGCGGTAGAAGGATTAGGCAAAACATCTTTGATACGTTTAATACTAGCCAAAAGTAGATCAGAAGAAAGTATAGCAATACTAGTTGTCGCAATCGCATGCATATCAAAAAAGGATCTTCCTTGGCTTAATTTTTAAAAAGTGCAAATTAGTCGTTACACAACACAGAACTATTATCCCAAAGGTACAATAATTTCCTTTTCTCTTCCTTATGGCACGCCAGTGGTTGATACAATTCCTTTTTGAGCATGCACTTTCCCATATTTTTTATAACTTACAGATTTGCTCTCTTGTATTTCTTCCACGCCATAATGATTTCCATGAGCAAACGTTTCGACAATATTGCCTACATTTGCTAAAATATTATTCTTAAGATCGCTGTGGATTATATAATTCCAATTTATTTATAACATAAACATAAATCCAGAACTATTCCAAAATGCCAAAACCCAATGGTTTACCAAAAGTGGCAGTTACACAATAAGTAAAAAGCATGTCATTTTTGCATTATTTTCAGCACCTCTATGAGACAATTTTTTATATTCAATACAAGTTTCTATGTATTTTTTTTATGCTCTACAAATTTGCTCTGTCTCAACATAAGTTCTCGGTAAATGTTTGGTGGGTATGATTAACAACATCCTGATTGGCCCACATATTTTTCCGGCAAGACAAATCTCAGAGGTTTATTTAGATTTCTTACAAAATATTTTACCTAGTTTAATGCAAGGTATTAATGTAAGAGGACAATACTTCCAGCATGACGGAGCTTCTCTTTATTTTGGTATTGAGGTTAGAAGGCATTTGGATAATGAGTATCCAAACACATGGATTGGACGTGAGGGACTTCATCCTTGGTCGGCTAGATCACCAGATTTCAACCCCGTCGATTATTTTCTATGGGGATATCTCAAAACTGAAGTCTACAGTATCCCAATAAATAGTAGAGATCAGTTACTTTAGCGAATTTTCCTTTGTAGTGACCAAATTAGAAATAATCATGCGCAAATTAGAAAATCTATTGGCAATGTAAATAAACGCCAACAAAAATGTATGGAAGTTGGAGGTTCTCATTTTGAACATTTGCTCTAAGTATTTGTAATATTTTTAAATAATTTTTGTAAATAATTAATGTGACCATTTTTAATTATTTGGACAATTAATGTAAGCAAATAAAGCTGTTTTTCTTTAAATTCCCCTTTTTGCCAAATTCAATCGCTTGTAAAGAAAAACAAAGGTGCGACAAATGCTTAGTCATGTATGGACTTTTATAATTGGCACCTTAATGTTAAACAAATATTACAGGGTGATCTTTTTTACAGGAATCGGAGAAATCAAATTAAAAACGTTCAGCACTGGAATTTAAAAAAATGTTATAGCAATCACTATGATAAAGTGTATAAAGCGTCTAAAATTTAAACAAAATCCGATCGATGGTAAGGATGTTCTGGCCAAAATTAATTTAGACCAAAATTTCAATGGCCCTTCCTGAATATCCAAGTGGTCCTCTACCTTCCCTGGAAGTACGTAAAGTTCCTCATGAAACACCCTGTATATGAACAATTAGTACAATTTCCTTTGTATGCAGTCCAGGCTAGGCGCTGTGCGATGGGTGATGTGAGCTGGGCATATACGTATTAACTATATACTGGTAACACGCTATAAGCCACTATGTACGGAATTGAGGCTAGAGAAGGAGATAGTTTCCATCTCTATCGAGGACTTTGGATCCAACGCGCACGCTCCGACGACACATCGCGCTTTTGTAATAGGCCATGGCCATGGCCATGTGGCCAATTTCTCCGATTAGATTGTGACCATTTGCCTTCTATATTCAGTTGACCTATATCTCGCGTCACTAAGGCATGCGCACTATACCCAAAGTCCTCTTAAAGGATAGAGAGACAGGCTTTTCTTGGCGTCAAGTTACGAACGAAACTCATAGTATATAGTTAATATGTATATGGAGCTGGGCGGTGCGCTGACAACGTAGCCATGCACTAACACCACCTTCTTCAAACTCCGCATATTTGCTTGGAACTAATTTATTACGTGGGTATGATCTAATACTAGACGAAGACGCAGAAAAATTTCATTCTTTGACAGAGTTACGAGTATTTGAGTTTTGTTGGTTGTGGTTGTTGTTGGCTGGTTGAGTGGTAGAGCAGCAATAGCTGAACTCCGCCAGGACATTAATGTAAATAAGGCATTAAAATAACAAAAAATAAAATATTTACAGTTAGCACATAGCACATTTAATTAACCTATGTCTTATACATGGTGAATTCCCAGATGCTTTAAAATTGGCCATACTAATACCAATGCCGAAAAATGACTGCTCATTAAATATCGAAAACTATCGTCATATCGCTTAGTTAGTGTGATATCAAAAATAATAGAAACTATAATTAATGAATACTTAAATACATATGGACTAGTAACTCACAGTCAGTATGGTTTTAGGAAATGCTACTCTACTGAAACAGCAACTAGGGATTTTATTCAACATATTAACGGCAAAATAGGTAATAACAATATCGTTGGAATATTCTTCGATTTATCTAGGGCCTTTGACACTCTCCATGTAGACTTTGTATCTGACAAATTAAACAGTCTAGGAATTCGTGGTTACATAAACAAATTTCTCACATCATACTTATCATACCGTAAGTTTTACGTTAGATAAGGAGACGGTACATCAAAACAATATAATGTCGATATTAGCACCCAACAAGGGAGTGTCTTGGACCTCAAATCTGCATTCTCTATGTCAACGATCTTCCAGAACACATTAGTGAAGGGAAGCCTTTTATGTATGCAGATGATACATCAATCACATCGCACTCTGATCCAAAGGAAACCGTAAATAGGGTCAATATTACTCTACAGCAGTTCTGCGCATTGTGAAATAAAAATCGCTTAATAGTAAATGCCGATAAAACATTTATCATCCAGTTTCATACAAGATTCCAAAAATCTTACAACTTTAACTTCTCTCTGTATAATAACAATGAAATTTGAACAAAAAATAAAATTCCTTGGATCAATAATCGACAATCAGTTGACTTGAGAACCACAGAGTACCTTTTTAGCAAATAAACTAAATAAAGCGTACTACGCTATTAATCAGCTAAAGAATAAATTAAACCAGGATGCTCTATGGCTTATTACGCTCTGTGTTACTCTGTCATAAGCTACAATATTGTAGTCTGGGGTCAATCTGTTCAAAAAATCTTTATCCTACAGAAAAGGATTATCTGGCTGATTTATAATCTTGATATTCATACCTCGTGCAGAGATTCATTTAAAAATAAAAAAATATATATATCTAGCATGTATCTACATAATAAAAACATTATTATTCTGCCATGAAAATAAAAAACAATTTTTAACTAGCAGATGTGCATAGTTGTGAGACGAGACACAAAAATAATTTTTCTCAAATCAACACCGTCTCACTTGCTTCGAGAAATCTCCTTTCTATAGCGGATCTCATTTCTATAATCTACTACCAACAAACCTTAAAGACTTACCTGTCCATGCTTAAAAAAAAACATAAAAAATTTCCTAACCTCCAATTCACTTTACACCATTGGCGAGTTTATTTTAAAAATTGAAACCAAGAAGTCAGTTGACCAGAATTTTTATTTTTTATTCTTTGTGATATGCTTTTAATGTGTCTTTATATTTTTAGCATTTTTTATATTATATTGTAATAAGTACCTCTCCTTCTCTCATATATGTTCCTTATACTTTATATTATTATATCATAAACTGTAATATGTAAGTTCTAACTTTATACTTTGACTTGTATTATCTACTATCATTGTAGCTACAAAGATCAATAAATGTATCTATCTATCTAGCTACCTATCTATTTATTAGACGTTGTTTCAATGCAACAGTAAATCATGAAAAAGGAAGTACAAAAACCAAGACTAGAAAGGAAACAACTATCACTGTGTTTCACCAAAACATGCAAGGCCTAAAGAATAAAATTCCTGAATTAGAAATTTTTCTCAATGAAACTACAAAGCCAGAAATCTTATGCTTAACCGAACATTGGTTCACTGAATCCGAGCTAGATCTAATGAACATTGACAAATTTACACATTGAGTGCTCGTCAAAAGTAAGCTTTTGAAAATAATAGTTATCTGCATATATAGACCGCCGCTCGGCGATATTAATATACTTACAAACACATTAACTTATATCTTAAACCTGTCTTTAAATCTATTTAAAAACTATAAAATCGTGTTGTGTGGAGATTTCAATATTAATCTTGAAAAGGATACAGAACGTACAAACATTTTCAGAGATTTAATACAAAGTTTTAACTTGAATCAAACCATCCATGAACCTACAAGAATCACTAAAAATTCTACATCTCTGATTGACAATATATTTATTAACGAAGTATGTGAAAAACAGGGTCAGGTTATAAGTAATGCATTATCAGATCATGAAGGTCAAGTCTTACAGGTCACGGTGCTGCGTGGGCCGAAGAATGGTGCTATATCATATAAAAGGCGTATTTTTTCTATAGCAAAATTACAACAATTTAAATATGAACTCCAACAAGTAAACTGGCATGAAGTATATAGTGAAAATAGTGTAAATAAATCATATACAAACTTTTCAAACAAAATAAAATATCTTATAAATGTTATCTTTCCTATCAAGATAGTTAAACAGACTGAAAATAGCGCAACCAAATCATGGATAACACGAGGAATCAAAGTATCCAGCATAAACAAAAGAAACCTATATGAAAAAATGATTACAGGGACTGTAATGCCAGAAAAGTATTCAAAAATTTTAAAATAAGTTGTCAGAGAAGCGAAAAAGATGGCAAATCAAAATTATATAAAAAAGGCAAAAAATCCCGGGAAAGCCATTTGGCAACTAGTAGATAGATATACTGGCAAGAAATCAAAGAAAGAAGATTCAATTTTGAAAAACCTTCAACAACGTAACCTAACGGTAGACTCAAAAAATATTTTAAATGAGATAAATAGTTTCTACATTAATGCGTGCCCAGAATTAATCATCAATTATAATACTGTGGATAAAAATATCAAAAACCACAGCAAAAGTCTGTTCATGTATCCAACAAGTAATGAAGAAGTATACAGCACTATAATGAACCTGAAAAATAAAAAATCAGTAGGTCATGATAAAATACCGGTCAAATTACTAAAATATGTGTCCGCTGAAATATCACCTCCCTTAACACACATCATAAATCTGTCACTTAGCAATGGTGTTTTTCCTGAGGAACTCAAACTGGCTCAAATAAAACCCATCTACAAAAAAGAGGAAAAAAATTCTATCAAAAACTATCGACCAATTGCACTGCTAAGCAATATAAGCAAAATTTTTGAAGAAATTATATACGAGAGACTGATTCAGTTTCTCGAAAATGAAAACATTCTATCAGACTATCAAAACGGATTTCGAAGAAAAAAATCTACAACAAGAGCAATTTACCCAGTCGTCAGTAAAATATTAGAATCCCTAAATTCAAGGAAAGATACCATTGCCATGTGCCTCGATCTTTCAAAAGCATTCGACAGTGTGGATCACTTACTTTTACTTAAACTATCGAGATATGGCATTAGAGGCGCTGCATTGAACCTCCTGAGGTCATATATGACTTATAGAAAACAATGTGTTATTGAATATGATGAAATAGGTAATCTTATAACTACAGATTCTGTAACTATAATAATAATAATACCATGCACATGTTAAATACCATGCACATGTTCATTCGCAAATACGATATAGAATCATTTTTTGGGCCAACAGCACAGAAGCTAACAGAATATTTATTTTGCAAAAAAGAGAAACATCTTCAACCTAAAACAAATTTAAAATTTAAAAACTAACAAAATTCTCACCATAATTAGCACTTATATATATGAGTCTGTGATCTTTCAAAAGAAAATAGTACACTGTTTGAAGATCGTGATCGAAATCACCAACACGGCACAAGGTACAAAATGGATCTAAACAACATAAAAAGTAATTTTACTTATATACAAAAGAATGTACAGTATTCAATAATAAAGATATTTAATAAAATTCCGATAAACCTGAGAGCATTAATACAAGATCCTTAAAGAAAAAATTGAAAAGTATACTTATAGAAAAGGCCTACTATACTATAGACGAGTTTTATTGTGATGCAAACTTTATGCTAGAATAGGCAGCTGTCTGCATTTCTCTCATAGACGTATTCTTTTTAATCAATTTCAGTAAAAGTACAAATTGTTATTTCTTCTAGTATTAGAAAGTATAAATGTTATTTATTTAAGCAAACTATAAGTGTAATGTTGATATTATTTTAATCTGGTAACATGTTCTCTTTCAGTCTTTCTCTTCCATTTTAATATTTTGGTGTTAGTAAATGTCGAGTTAAATTAAATGAAAATGTTAATCTATTTCTTATAATAATTTTATGTAGAGAAATTGTTTGTAGTTGGTGACACGTTTTACGCCCACTGGGTAATGTAATTTCTTTGTGTTATTACGTAGATTAATAAAGACTATCTATCTATCTATCTATCTATCTATCTATCTATCTATCTATCTAGACGTTGTTTCTTTGTTTACGAATTTATGGTACTTTTATTTATTTCTTGGAGAATATTTGTTTTCACGGTGTAATGATATGCTATTCCGCCTATTCCCATTTTAGGTAATGATAACTGTTAATTCGCGCCGTTTCTCACTGTGTATTTGATAATTACCAACATCGTGAAAGGACCCTGCACCATTAGTAGTGGAAAAATCGTTTCGGTGGAATTTTCTTCAAACTTTGGGAATAAGTAGGTTAAGGACTTCGGAAAAAGAAGTCATGAAAAAAATGATTTAATGCAGAATTACAGTAAAGAAAATAAAAATTTTTAAATCATTTTCTCGTTGGAATTTTTTTCAAACTTTGGGAACAAGTAGTTCAAGAGCTACAAACAAAAAATGCCATATGAAAAAATTGATTAAATGACTTCCCTGCAGAATTACAGTGGCGGAAGTTAAAAACCTTTAAATTCAAAGATTTTTAAATTCCAGTCACTGTAATCATACAGCGAAGGCATTTTTTTCATATGGCATTTTTTGCTCGGATGCCCTTGAACTACTTGTTCCCAAAGTTTGAAAAGAATTCCACCGAAAAATGTTTTCAAAAATTTTAAACTTCTTTACTGTAATTCCATAAGAAAGGCATTAAATCAATTTTTTCATATGGCATTTTTTCTCCGGAAGCCCTTAACCTACCTATTCCCAAAGTTTGAAGAAAACTCCACCTAAATGATTTTTCCAATGCTAATGGTGCCCGGGGTCCTTTACATTACAGCTGTCGAAAAAATTTAAAATGAATGGGAATATTTTGGTTTTATTGGTTATCCATTTACAGACTGCCTCTTAATAATAAGTCAACTAAATAGAATTTTCCGCCGTGGGATGGTAAATATGCTCTAGTCATGTTGAATTATATTGCATTCATAAATTTATTTGTGTAGGTAATGGATTGCTGAAATATTTTAAGTCAAAATATGCAGGGGTACAAAGTTGAACCTAGTTCTACAGGGTATTCGCCACGATTATTCATTTTTTTAAATAACTGTCATGACTTATTTTTTTCAAATGGAACATATTTTGACTTAAAGTTACACACTGAAATCCATAGTGCAACTTTTCTTCGACATGAGTTTTTCAAAAACCTTCGAAGTGGTCGGTCACTATGACGTATAAAATTAAAAATTGTCAATTCCAGTTTTTAGAAGTTCATATGTAAGATTTAAAGATATAAAAGAATAGGTCTGTTAAAAAAATATTTTTTTTTATACTTTCAGAGCGTCGATTTTTCAATATTTAAAAATTAATAAATGTCAACTTTACAAAAAAAGTTATCAAACATATTTTCTTGTTGGATATCGGTCAAAAAAATATATATAAATTTATATATAAAGTTGATTCAGATCAGGTTTCCATCTGATAACACGAATTTTTATAAGGACGGGTCCACACTATGCGTATAAAAAATTGCGTTCATACCACTTCGTCTATTAGTACTGTCTATTAGTAGGTATCCCATTTTTTATCCCTTACCTGTGTACTAAAACCATAAGTGCCCCAGGCAAAGTACTATAGTTTATAATTCCTTTTTTCTCATTGAATTGGTTCCTATAGCTCTAAATTAATTTCATAAACATTGACAATTACTATGTTTTAAATAAATAGTATGTAATTAGGAAATTATTGCATAAAATGTCAAAGCGAATAGTCTAGAATTTTTTAACTTTAATTAAGACATTAATAATTTGTCATAGTCGGGGCAAACTAAATTTGAGCACGGAAAAATAGAAACCAGAACTAGCCCAACGGGAAATGGTTGGGGGGGTTACTAACATGAAAAAAAAAAAATAAATGCAGTTACTGACCTTGGGGACTAACTTAAGGGGGAGGGGTAAAGTAAAAAAAATTCAAAGTCAATAGTTTGGATGCGTATTACGAGAAAATTTGACGTCGGAGATAAAAATGTTCAACAGCAAAGTTGTAGGTAATAAAAAGATCTTTCATTTTTGTTAAGGGTACTTTTCATCATAACCTCAAAATTATCGAGAAATTTAAAAATTTTCCAAAAAATAATAAAATTTTCGTTTTTATATTATAACTTTTATAAAAATTAATGATTTGTTATGAAACTTGGTGAAAAGATACCTTTATATATTATAAATAACCGAAAAAATTTTCAAAAGAAAATAATGGAAAATTTTTGATTTTGAATTTTTTCAAAAAAAAAAAGTCCTTTTTTCAGACGAAAATTGTATGGTGGAAAATCATCGTAAATAGATTTTTCAAAGCTCATTTTGTTTGTTTTTTCGTCTACTTTTTGATAAATCAGAGACACAATATAGCTTCTATTTAAGAATATGCTAAAAATGCAAAAAACGAAAAAAGTCAATTTTGAAAAAAAAAATTTTCAGTAATTGTTGATAATTTTGTTTAAATTTCAAAAAAATGTTAAAATTAATTTCACCAATCGATTCTACGTGAAAAAATATTTAAGAAACTGTATTTTGTTGTTAAAAATTACTCCAATATTTAGGGGTGGTAATGGGTTGCTTCTGGAGGGTGAATAAAGTAATGATCGTTCTCATGCAATTTTCGGCTAAAATTGACGTTAAACAAAAAATTAGTAATCAATAAAAGTTGTAGATTTTGAAAAATTCTTCAAGTTTTGTAGAGGTCATTTTTACCATAACCTCAAAATTAAAAAAAAATGCAACAAATGTATTTTTTTACATTTTTTACTTTTTTAAACTTTCTTATTATTTCTTTTCTTCTTATTTTTGTGTACTTAGTAGACAAAATGTGTGGTTGAATAAAAGTATTATAGTAATGATATTAGAAAACTTTAAAAATTAGAAAAAATATACGGAAAGATTAACGCGCATGATCAGAACTACAGACAGTACAACCATCTCTCAATCATATAGGCTCTATGGGTCGTGCAATAATTTCATTCATCTACAAATGTAAAAATAGTAATATATCGCTCGATGATTTGAGATTCCAGCGATATAAAATTTTGACTGCAAAAAAAATTAGAAAACTTGCCTCCAACTGTTGGCGGGGGAACGCAGCATTGTTATAGAGTCTATTTTCAAATCCAAACGTGGCTTGGGAATAAACTTAATCCAACCAAGTGGGGTTGGAGAGAAGTTATTCACTCTAATTGTAAATTATTAATGCCTCGCTTTACGTAAATGCCAATTATACCAGAAACCTTGTTAAAAACAGTCTCTTGCAGTTACAAAACGACTTGTTCTACGAACAGATGCGGATGTAGATAAGTTGGTTTACAATGTACAGATCTCTGCACGAGTTGTCAAGATTCTGGTAATTGTTGCAATATACAACAAGTTTCAGAAGATGTAAGCGATGGTGAAGACGAAGAGCCAAGTCCTCAAAATAATATAAACAATGAGGAAGTCGAAGATGATTTTGAAGAAGAGATGGAGTGTGAAGATTCGCAGTTTAGCGAAGAATCGGAAGGTGAAGAAGAAGAACTGATTCATGTAAATAAAAGAAAAAGATTAGTGTAGTTTGCAATGTGTATTTTTAAGATTTAATCATTTTTTTTATAATAAAAAGTTCTTTTTTTTAAGTTTTGATCATATTTTAACAAAATAAATACATATTTTCCTCATGAACTTCCTATGAGTTTCCTCAAAATCTTGAACATTTTTTCCAAATACAACTATAATACTTTTATTCAACCACACATTTTGTCTACTAAGTACACAAAAATAAGAAGAAAAGAAATAATAAGAAAGTTTAAAAAAGTAAAAAATGTAAAAAAATACATTTGTTGCATTTTTTTTTTAATTTTGAGGTTATGGTAAAAATGACCTCTACAAAACTTGAAGAATTTTTCAAAATCTACAACTTTTATTGATTACTAATTTTTTGTTTAACGTCAATTTTAGCCGAAAATTGCATGAGAACGATCATTACTTTATTCACCCTCCAGAAGCAACCCTTTACCACCCCTAAATATTGGAGTAATTTTTAACAATAAAATACAGTTTCTTAAATATTTTTTCACGTAGAATCGATTGGTGAAATTAATTTTAACATTTTTTTTGAAATTTAAACAAAATTATCAACAATTACTGAAATTTTTTTTTTTCAAAATTGACTTTTTTCGTTTTTTGCATTTTTAGCATATTCTTAAATAGAAGCTATATTGTGTCTCTGATTTATCAAAAAGTAGACGAAAAAACAAACAAAATGAGCTTTGAAAGATCTATTTACGATGATTTTCCACCATACAATTTTCGTCTGAAAAAAGGACTTTTTTTTTTTGAAAAAATTCAAAATCAAAAATTTTCCATTATTTTCTTTTGAACATTTTTTTGGTTATTTATAATATATAAAGGTATCTTTTCACCAAGTTTCATAACAATTCATTAATTTTTATACAAGTTATAATATAAAAACGAAAATTTTATTATTTTTTGGAAAATTTTTAAATTTCTCGATAATTTTGAGGTTATGATGAAAAGTACCCTTAACAAAAATGAAAGATCTTTTTATTACCTACAACTTTGCTGTTGAACATTTTTATCTCCGACGTCAAATTTTCTCGTAATACGCATCCAAACTATTGACTTTGAATTTTTTTCACTTTACCCCCCCCCCCTTTAAGTTAGTCCCCAAGGTCAGTAACTGCATTTATTTTTTTTTTCATGTTAGTAACCCCCCCAACCATTTCCCGTTGGGCTAGTTCTGGTTTCTATTTTTCCGTATTCTGATTAAAATTATGTTAGTTTGCCCCGACTATCAGGCTTTGATGAATTTGAAAAACTCACTTTCGTATAATATATTTTCTGAAAGACCACTATTGCAATAAAATAATTGATTCAGTTATTAGGTAAGATACATGAAACGAATTTTTCATAATAGTTAATATTTATTTTTATTGTGAATTATATATAGCATAATATATTACAACAGTATAATGGTCGATCCGCCAGTTGCCGTAGCAATCCAGTCGTCACTGTTTTAAAACGGATCACAGCCGATTAGATCTAATGAGATCAGCGAAATAAGTGCTTAACCCATGAACGAGAAAAACATTATTAATAATTATTTACATAAATAGCATTAAACCATCAAACAAATGCGTTAACAATTAGATCTCCAAACTAAAAAAGGCATATCTCCTTTCTAACGAAAACATAAATAAGATTTTTTGCGCCGCAAACGCTGATTGTCAGATTTCCGGAGGGGAGTTGGTCAGCCTGGTAAAACTTTTCTTATAAACAGGTACTCTGAAAATTGCTGGCCCTCCACTCCACCGCCGTTGCTAGCGGCAATTTTGAACCCTGCGTTTAAAAGCCTGGTTATGACTTGCATTGAGTTCAGTTTGCAATAGCCATTTAGAGGAAACCTGAAAGAAAAGAAAACACTGTTAAACTTATATAAATATCATAATTGAATTGGCTAGTGGACACATCACAGAGATTGAAATAAACCCGATCTGCACTTTCGCCAAATTCTATCTATTCCCAATCGCATATAGATTTTTCGAACATTTTCGTCACTGGTAACGGCATTATGGGAGGTGGGAATCATAAATAAAAATTCACAAAATAGTATGTATTTTAGAAAATAACCATAACAGTTTTACTTTAACGGATCATACAAAAGCAGGAATATCTGTGGTTTATTTAATTGATTCAAGTTCACTTATTCTCATCGAGTAGGATGCAGATAATGAAACTTGATATTGAATACGAACAAAATATTTAAATAAACATAAAATGAAGTTATTTTAGTTTAACAAGGTTATTTTTTATATTTGAAAACAAAATATATTGGAAAACAAAAAAGTAAATTTTATAAAATCTGACATGCATGTCAAAACTTAGGGCTGAAAATCATAAATTGTGTAGAAACACTGTAAATCTACACAAAATGAATATTGGATGAAAGACTATTAACAGTAATTGCATTGCAGCGTGATTATTTTAGAAATAGTAAGTCCATAGATTACAAAACACTGAATGACATTTTAAGTTTTCAGATATTTTCAAATATCATTGCAGAAAGGTGTTTTGTAAATGATATTTCACATCATGCAGAAAGGAAGGACTAATAGTATGATGTTAAATGTTTGTTGGCGTATCAATTTCTTGTTTTAGTTTATAATATCAGTATTATGTCAGTATGAAAACTGCAGTACGTTTTTAACTACTAGCATTTTGTGTTTATCATTGCTATTCATCTAAATGTATGAATTAGTATTTATTTGAGATTGGAATTGTTAATTGTAGTTATAAGTAGATTTTAAGAAAATGTATGTAATATGTCAATATATTTCGAGTAATTACAATTATTCACTTAATCCTGAAAAGTAGAATAAGAAACTTATCACGAAAATTAAAGAATTAAAAACAGTATTCAATTAAGGTAAAGAACAAACAAAACTGAATAGTTTAAATTTTAAATTAAAATTAAATTTTGAAATATTAGATCAAAATAGAAAAAAACAATTGAAATATTGGAAATTAACCCATTGAAACGAATAAAAATAACAAATCAGTTGATCAGACACCGCTGAACAGCGAGCTGCGAAAAATATTCATCCTCGAATAATTAATAAATTGAAAAGAGAAGAAAAGTGGTGAATAATTTGAAGGTTAGAAAATTACCATCCAGATATATTGATATCAAGAATAAATTGTAAAAGTTGATTAAATATAAGAAGTGAGTATACTTTGAAAGTATTACGAAGTAGATTATCCGGAAAGCAGATTGAGAAGAGGGAAGTATTTGTTAATCCAGTTAGCAAATTTATATGGTGAAGAAATTTCAAACGTCAAGCAAGTGATAGAAATACTTCAAGGAAATCTTGAAAATAAATTGGAGGTTAGGTTAGAAACAAACGTCAATCCAGTAAAGAAGAAGAAGAAGAAGCCTTGAGAGGTTAAAAAGTCAGTCAAGTGACATAATATTTCAAGGATCATAATAACCAGTTAGAGGTTATAATATAACATTACTCGAGTCGAAAGAAAGACAAGGTAAAGCTTTACAATATCAGAAATCCATGGTACATATTTATTTTAAATAAAGGCCATATTTATCATTTTAGTTAAGTTAGATTTTGTTATTTAAATTTGTTAATTACATTCCAAGTTCAAATTTGTTAATAAATTAATACTTTGTTCGTTCAATACTGAGTTTGATTTATTTAGATTGTTATCTTGATCGATGAGCATTTATTGAACCGACTTCGTTGGACCTTGAGTAAGAGTCATTCTATAGATTGTAGATAGTCATGCTAATGGTGTTCTATAGTCTATAATATTAACAGCTTTTAAGAAACTGTTTGGCGCCCAGTAAAATCATTTTAATTTACTTTCAAGAAGTAATTCGAACGTATAAAAAATAAAATAGATATCAGAATATAGAACAATATATACTAATGTAAAAACATTGCAATGTACACTAAACTGGTTTTCGATAAAAGACAATATAATATTCAAGATTCTGATATTCTTATATAAACTGCACAATAATCTGCTATCAACATATTTGTCCGCAAATATTCAACATCGTGAGAATATCCATAATTATAACACAAAGCAAAGGAATCATATAAACATTAATTTTTCAAACTTAATGAAAACAGAATTCTCCATATACGACAACGAAGCGGCGGAATTTAACAAATTACCTGAATTAATAAAACAAGCAAAGAATGTTTTTCTCTTTAAAAACATTTGTATAAATTCATGAATAAATAATTCTAGTTTATTATATGCATTAGGCTTATTGTTAAATATTAAGTTAGGTATTATATTATAATTAATTCACAAATATTCTAAATTCTATAATGAAAATGTATTTCTCTTTTGTAATAAGTAGTGGTAACTATAAATGGATTTTTTTGACCATATATGCTACATTTGCCTGTTATAGTTATTTGTGCTAAATAAAGATGGTTATCATTATTATAGAACTCAGGAAATGTTCTCTGATGGTGAATTTTAAAGTAAAGTTGGCAGACACGTTAGACGGGGCTATCTTCCGATATCAATCCTCTTTAACATCTATAATAAACACACGAGGAAGCAAGAGGGATGGCATACCTGGCAGGAAATATCAGATTTGACGAAGAATGCCGGTGGCAAGATTGGCAACTTGTCAGTTAAAAAGATAAAAAATTGGCGAGGCAGCAATATCACGCAGAAAAAAAGGACTTGAATTACTTAGATTTGAATCTGGAGATATTTGCTGCAAATTTTGTGGATAGCCCATCGCACTAACAAGATCAATTTTCCAAGATATACGTCTCCCAGAGGGACTCTAGCGCTATATTAGGGAAGACCAAATGGCAAGTGACAAAGAGGACGTCCTCCAAAACGTTGAACTGATGTCATCAAAGAACTGATGCGAAAGAGTTTTAGTGAGGCTGTACATACGTTTAATAGGCAATCGTGATACATGACGTGATGCTGTCAGACGTACCATAGAGCAAAGGGAGATTAATTAAATTAATGGATGGATCAGAAATCGTCTGTGAAGATGTTGTGAATAAGAAGAAGGATAATGATGTGCTATTGGCTACCATTTACTCTTTTTATAGTATGTGGGAGTTCATCTACATAATATTGATTTTCAACTACGATATTCAATTTAGTATGTAACAATTGATGTAATTAAATATTTAGCGACTTCAAAAAATGTGTATACTTATTACTCATACGTGCCAAAATGGATGGATTATGGATTACATTTACTCTTAATATAATTTTTTATACACATTTCATTTAAAAACGCTGTAATAAACTGCAGTTAGAAATGTGCCAAATTGTACTTTGTTGAAAATAAACTATTATATTGCCAAGAACTTATTTTTTATATTGATTAATTAAATAAACAATTTTTTGACGGAATAAAAAATTTCATTACTTCAAGTAATAAATTTTTAAATGAAAATTCCTTGATAAAAGCACTGGAAAATTGGTAACGTTATTTGTTGGCTTGAGAGATTAAAAAAGTTTGTATAGATAAATGTCGTGTTTACATTTAATAATAAAATCTGCAATCACATTAACTTTCACAATAATAGTGATTTGCCAAGTATGCACCATATACTACTTCTTATTCATTGGGTGCGTCATTACTAATTGTGGTTTTTAATGGTTTTCTAGTTTAGAAAAGTTGTTTGTACTAAAACAAAAAATTGTTGAACTTAACTGATATTTGAAGAGGACTTGAAATCAAAAAAGCATTTTGTTCTCGAGAATAAAATAGAGATCAAGACAAAAGTGCGAACAAAATAAAAAGACAATATAATTACTAGGAATACAATTGAGAACAAAATTCAGAAAACTTTTCTCACGGCATGCCTCGAGGAGCCGTCCTAGGTCTCACTCTATTTACAATTTATGCCAACTGTTAACTGTCAATATAGATAGCAAAACAATATCATATTCTGACGACACCGCTGCAAGTGGGGTTGATTGGTAAGTTCTTAGGTAAAAGGTCTACAATGGTATATGAGCTATAAAAACGTGGTTAGATGAATTACTGTCGTCAACAGTGCGACTTTTACAAGTGTTTCTCTTGCAACTATATTGTCTTGAATGTAGTAAACGATAAAATAAGAAATAATTGTATTGGTTCTCTTTATTTGTTTTACAGGTAAATATTTATTTTCAGAGTGCCTGGTGAATCTATTGATAAAGAAGCCGTTGAATTTTACTTGTGAATGCAGTATTGCAAGTTTGATGAAATGTTTAATTTAAGAAATAAAAGCCTTTTAAAGTGAGGAATAATTAATCTATGCCCCAGAAATAACACATGTGCACAGGTAGTAAGCTAGGGGTATACACGTCGAGATTCAGTATTTTCGCCATCCTGCATTTAGTTACAGAATATCTGTATATTTATGTGTATGAACTATTTCTCATAAAATTCTGCTTCTTGACACATGTACCAATTTTCAGATATCACGGGTTCGTCGTGGGCAACGAATTGAGAAGAGATACAATCCGTCAAAATAAAAACTGATATGTTGATTCAAGAAATGTTCCAAACCTGAATAGCACTATTCATATTCTTATAATAGTTTAAAAGTATTCCTTTATAGATTTTCACACTGTAAAAGTAATGAGAATCAATGAACTAGTACTGAAAATTAATTATTTTGTGTGGTACCCACCTAATCACGTGATGGGCATCTTGTTGATTCCAAGCCACACCGGATCTAGCATCCATCACGGCTTGATTTGTTTCAGGAAAGACTTCATCCAATAGAGTTCGATCTCCAGAGAGCATTATGCGCTCTCCTAGATCGGGACTAACGTGTAGTGCTACACATTCGTATGTTTCCTGACCTAATTGTCGAATATTATCGGCATTTCTTTGGGGTTGTATGGAACTGTCTCCGATTAGAGCTTTCACATTATTTGGAGATATAATTCCGTTTTTTATACGTTCCTTTTTCATTTGTTCCAGATGTCGCACCATCGCTGAAAATATAATAGTAGTTGTAGATACATCATAATGTTATTTAAAAAATCAATATGCTATTTTTGAGAATTTGCAATCAATCAATCCATCTGGAATAAGGGAAGAAAAGTATGTCGAATTCGGTGACAGACGCGTGTTTCGTGGCTCCTACAAGATCTCGAGATAATTCCGGATAAAGAGGCAACAAAACATCGAAATTGTATTGAATTCAAGCGTAAATAATTCTGCATTGATTGATATAAATTAGCATGAGTCTGGCTATTTCATATAGCTGATATTTGATAAAATTATGTTGGTTGAATAAATCAACACAAACGAGTGTATACAGTGCTTGGCCGTAAAATCTATACCTGGATGGATGTGGTCCCTTTTTCAAGTGGGTGATATAAAATAAGCAACAGCCAGCCAGATGTGGATGTGAATGAAACAGATACGTTTTTGTTCACTTTACTTTTAATTTAGTTTAGCTCATTAATGAAAGTCTATTTCTTTATTTAAATTGAAAAATTAGAAATTAAAATTGATATTTATTTATTGGTTTATTTATCACAGGACAGTTTATTAAACAACAGAGAAAATAATTTAAGTAATGAAATAGAACATAATTACTGTAAATTGAAACTGATTGTTTCAAAGAAACAATGTATCGATGGAAAATGTATCTTGTCAAAATGCAAGTTTCTATGACATGCAAAGTCAGCATAATATGTATTATTCGGTAAATGTGAAATAACTTCAAAAATCCGTTCCAACTTGATGAATGATGCCCTAATATATATTTTCAGCGAACTGGTAAAAGGACAACTACAACGTATGTCGATCACTTACAAATCAGTTCACAACAAGATGCCAAGAAATCGTGGAAATTTTAATGGCTGTCCCTGGAGATTGTAATAAAAGTTCGGAGCAGTATCGAATGTGATATGATAAAGCACTTTTTAGCGACTGAAGAGTATGTTGTGGTCAGTGTAGTGACAGTGAATATTTCGTTTTCGCCACTAGTAGTATGTTATTTGATCTACAACTGACGTCAGTATTTTAGGTCAAGTAACTTAGGCCCGGTTGTACCAAAAGTACGTTCAAGGTAAGTTTAACTGAACGACAGTTCTACGATGAAGTCAGTTCAGAAGCAATTATGTTGTACCATCAGTTTTAAACGTTCGTTCAGTTGAACTTGATTTCATCGCTCGTTGGCACTATTGGATCAGAGTATGGCACATAATTCTCTAACAGAAGAAGAAGATTCCACCGTTATTAACCATACTTTATTTATACAACTTATTAGTTACCATAGAGAACTGAAAAATTTTCTTTGTCTATGTTATTTACCATTTGTTTATTCCAACTATAAGGTTATAAGTTTGTTTGACATGGCAGCGAAAAAAACTGTGAAATTTAATAGAACGACAAATAAAACTGGTAACAGAATAATTAACAGCATTTAAATTTTAAATAATCTAAATATGCTTTATATATAACAATAAGATCAATCCCATACGTTGTTTAAATACGAAGAAAATAACTAAAAACACATAGGTAAACCATGCACATCTCACCAAATCAAAGGAAATATTATTATACAAAACACGTAATTGTCTATATATAATGAAAACTAAACTTAAATGTTTATTTCCATAGCTGATAGCACAAGAAAGTTAAAAAAGCAAACGAAAACAGCGAATTTCACGATAATTAACTTGGAACATTGAGGTTATATGCCCTCCACTTTCGTTAGCTGTCAGATTTTCCACGCGCCCTATGCAAACATTCGGATATTTGAAATTTCGGCAAATAACAATTTAATTTAGATTAAGTTAGGTTATGTATGGGCTTGAACTACTTGAACTTTCCTTGAACCAACCAAAAGGACCGTTCAACTAAATTGTTCTTGATCCACTATAGAACGCTTGAACCTTAATGGTACAACTTAAATTCATTACTTGATCTCTGTTCAGCAGTGAACCAAAGTTCAACAAGATGGTACATCCGGGCCTTAATAATCTTAGTTTGTTAAGAAATAAAACATGGAAGCCGAGTTACTGTCTTTACAGTTAAACTATAGAGGCACAGATGTAGTTGTCAATGTAGATCTAGAAACGGTCAATATTTCGCTTTTTTTTCGATTTTTTAAGTACTTCTGGTACCTACAAGAAATCATTTGCATCCAATGGATGCACAATTGACAAAAATATAAAAATTGAAATTAATTGGAATCCATTGCCACCAAACGAAAAATACAATCATTTGACTAACAAAAAGAAAAGTTCTGAACCAGAGACTCAACTGTCACCCAGTTAAGCGACTATTCCCATTTTCGCGAAAAAATATGGTATGAGAGAAATCATATGAATATAGAAAGAGAACGAAGTAGTTACTACATGTTAAGGCAAATGGTCTATTTTCAGTCGCATAAAAATGCTTATAATTTCATTGTACATAACCTAACTTTTATAATATTAATTGATTGATCTGAGACTGCGGTAGGTTCTTGGTTCTTGGTGAAACATACTAAATAGAATACGTATTAAAAATACTTGGTATTACTGTTCCACAATTTTTATTCAGATTTCTCTGGGTAGCTATTCTGTATCGGTGTGATTTGATGTGAGCACATGTTTTCATGAGAAAGTGGGCGGAGTTCCCCTGAAAACCAAAATAGCGTATTCTGTAACTGTGGGAGCGGCCACATCACGCCAAAAATCGGGGAACTTGCTTCTCTTGGTAAATTGTAGGGAACGGGATCGTTCACGAGTGAGAGAATGAAAGTATAACCTCACTTTTGGGCAAACTGTAATTTTATTTGGATGTCAGTGGTATAATATTTGTTTATTTGAAGTAATTTTTGTGTTAGATCACACAATGAGTTTCGTGTTTCTTAAACTGTAAGCATTAAAGGGCGATGAATATTGCCGATGTACTAAATTATCAATGAGGCACTATGAGACCTTCAGATTGCTGGAAGAATCCTCAAAAAGAAACCAACAACTTCATTTCATGAGCAATCCCTCCGGCTTAGCAGACCGAACTTTTATAATTAAGTAAATAAAGAACATGCTTGTGGATATTATACAATATATTATACAAGTCAGATTATGTACAATCCAATTATTATATCATAAATTAAATTTGCTTTTCTCCATTGCTCCGAATTATTTTTATTAGTTTCCAGTGACAGCATTTAAAGTGGTCATTACTCTTTCCCACATTTCTTAGCATCTTTTTGTGAACCGATTTGTCTGTGGATCACAGAAGCTGCAGTTGTTTTTCCACCCATTTAATTAAAATATATTTTAAAGCACTATTCATCGGGTTGAAACGGATTTTTGATGTTATTATTCTTAGCCTAACAGAAAATTATGTCACTTTTACAAAATAACAGATATTGCACTCATTTTGAATGTCAAAAACTCGCATTTTGACAAGATGCATTTTCCATCATACAACGCACGACCTTCTATCATGGCGTTGCGGCAATTCTAATTCTATTGGTTGAAATGTAGGAGAAATTGTTGACAACGCTGGAAGGATCACTTCACGTCCCCGCGTAGTCACTGTAGTTACAGAATAATATTTTTGTTTCCCTGGGAAGGGATCGTGATGTGAGCTCTCTCCTCTCACGACAAATGCTCACGTTCACTGAAATTACAGAATAGCTACCCTGACATATGTTTCGACCTTTCGCCCATTATCAAAGAGTTGTAACTCTTTGATTCATATTTTTATTACAGATTTTATGTATTCTTTTTTTAATTATTGGTTCATAAAAATGTTTAGGACAGGAGTACGTTTCAAGGACTGTTTTCATATTTTTCAACTTATTTTGGATGTGAGAGTTGAATGCCTCGATCTGTTAGGCTATTGACAACGCTTTCTTTGTAATTGGTAGGAGTGTGTGAGTTATAATTTAAGTATCTTTGAGACCAAACTTCTTTCGTGTACCAGTTAGTATCCATAATTGCGGATTCATTGTACTTAATGATTATATCTAGAAAGTTTATGCTTTTTTCTTTTTCAATTTCTGTGGTGAATCGCAGTCTTGGATGAAAACTATTGAAATTGTTAACGGTATATTCTATTTTATTTTTTAGTAAACAAGTAATACAGTCATCTACATATCTTTTGTATACGGGGTAATGAATGGCATCAAAAGTTCGTTCCAACCCGATGAATGGTGCTGTAAAACATCTATTGATTGAATGGGTGGAAAGACAACTACAACGTATGTGGTACAAATTAGTTCACAAAATGATGCTGAAAAAACGTGGGAACTTTAATTGCTGTCCCTGGCGATAACGAAAAGTAAATTTAATTTGTAATATAATAATTTGATTATAAATAACTTTTGTTTAATATATTGTATACTAGCAAGCACGTTCTTTATGCGACGCCGAAGAGATTGGTTATGTGATGAAGTTAATATATAGTCTTTGAGCATCTGAAGAACAAATATTTATCGCTCTCTAATTCTTGCACTTTAAATAACACAAAACTCCTCGTTTAACCAACACAACAAATATCATGCCACCAACATTAAAATAAAATGACAGTTTGCCAAAAGTGAGGTTATACTTTCTTTCACTCACGCATGAACGATCCCGTTCCCTCAAAATTTATTAAGAGAAGCAAGTTCCCCGATTATTGGCGTGATGTGACTAGTGACTACTCCCACAGTTACAGAATACGCTACTTTGGTTTTCAAGAGAACTTCGCCCACTTTCTCATAGAAACATGTGCTCACATCATATCATATCAATACAGAATAGCTATCCAGAACTGATTACTGCAAAAAAACACTGCGTCCAAAATGTATTCGAAACTGATGCCACATACCCCTTACTCTATTTATCAGTTATTTTTCAGAACGTACATTGATATAAATTATCAGGTTCATATATGAAGTAACTATTGTAATATAAATATATCGACAATTTTGAAGAAGTATCGTAAATAAACCTCAACAACATATGTTTCATATGCAACATAATAAATGTACTGTTTCTGTTATCGAAACAAGCGATAAAATACAACATTTTGCCTTATTTTATTAAGTGGACTGTTGACTACAAAATATATGGTATTATTTTACTATATCCAGTTTTGCAAACCAGTTGTTTTAACATTTTAGATATACCTATATAATATATTTAACAGTGGAAAGATTTTGGCTTTCTCCTGCCTCAAACCAGATTAAAATTTATTTGCAAATTCCTATGGATTTCCATTAATTAGGACAATAACTATGTTAATTTGTGACCTTCTAAGACTTGAGCGTGTTCTATTAGAATATCTTTTAGACGAAAGTAGATAAAGATCCGTATTGCTGATGCCTTCGGACATTCATAAATAATACATTTAATTTTTTGCAATGCTTCTAATACTATCATAAAATTCTCTCAAAAAGGCCATACTCCAGAGAAATTAGTTAAAAAAAAAGGCCATCTGCGGAATGAGGCCGAACAAGCTGAATTTTTGCAGAGACCTTCGTTTTGATGTTCCAATGAAGCACACAAAAATCTCATATGCCTACCCTTGTGCGTCTTGAGATATCGAAGGTCAAAGGTCATTAAAATCGTTTTTTCGCGAAAATCTCGCTTCCAGTGCATCTGACGTCATAAGAACTCATAACAAAACTTACGTAAAATAGTATTCTCTACAATATTGTTTATATATATTTTTTTCGTACGACCAACCGTTTTCGAGATATAGCATGATAAAGCCTAACAGATTAAGAAAGGTGCTTTTATAGTTATAGCTCTGCAGTATAATACAGTATTACCTATTACGAATGCGCGCTCCCGCTTTATCATGCTATATCTGGAAAACGGTTGGTCGTACGAAAAAAATTTATATCGACAATTTTGTAGAGAATACTATTTTACGTAAGTTTTGTTATGGGTTCTTATGACGTCAGATGCACTGGAAGCGAGATTTTCGCGAAAAACCGATTTTCATGACCTTTGACCTTCGATATCTCAAGACGCACAAGGGTAGGCATATGAGATTTTTTTGTGCTTCATTGGAACATCAAAACGAAGGTCTCTGCAAAAATTCAGCTTGTTCAACCTCATTCCGCAGAGGAAGTTTTATTTCTCTGGGGTACCATGGCGGGATGAGTATACAGGGAAAATAATGTTCATTTACATGAAAATACGTGGCTGGCATTTTGCAGCCGTATAAATCGGTAATGGATACTTCATGCAATGAAATTGTTCAAGGGAATGACCGACCAATCTGCTGGATGTAGGGGGTAGAAGAAATGGGGGACACATTGTGCTTTTGTATGCTTTTAGTAAATATCCCTTTAAAAGATAATTTTATTGATTAATTGACTAATTACTCAGAGTACGGTAGGCATTGCTGCCACTTCCATTATCCAATCTGGATATTTTTATATACCGTCGGACCGGCTGCGTACGCCGAATTGGACATGCGACATGCTTGTTGTTAGCAGCCAGAGCCACATGACTCATGGGGTAGGAATATCGGATGAGAAGTGTAGGTGTTTGTGAGATGCTTTTTTTAAGTTTCCATGCTTCTTCGGAATCTTCTGTTTCTTCTGTTTCTGAATCTAGCAGACTGCATCTTGTCCTGCCTGCTTGCGTCCAGATATGGTTTCATTTTTCCCAGAAATTTGTGTTTTCGTTTCAACGTCCTGTATCAGTGCGTTCAATTTGTTTGTTTGCCAAGACATACAATAGCTCGCTGCAATAAGCTTTTATTTATTAGCCGTTTCACAGGTTTCTTTAGCTCGAAATGTATGTATGTATGCATATACATACATATATATGTATCTGTGTATGTTCAAATCTGGTGATCGAATCTTTGACCACTTCCCGATATTTAATCATGCTGAAGTTTTCCACAAAATATGGCGGCCACCACAAAATGGCGGATAATCTTTTTCTTGACAACCCCCTCGATATGGGTATCAAATGAAAGGGTAGATAAAGTAGAATACAATAAGCTGTGTGACGTCATTCTAAATTCAATATGACGGCCGGCACAAAATGGCAAATCACCTATTTTTTACAACCCCCTCGGCATGGGTATCAAATGAAAGGGTATGGCAAGTAGAATGCAATAATCTATGTGACGTTATTCTAAATCCAATATGGTGGCCTGCACAAAATGGCGGATTACCTATTTCTTGATATGGGTTCAAATGAAAGAGTTAGACAAGAGTAAACGAAATGATGACGTTTGAACAACGGTTTTCTTTTAAAACTGAATGGCACTAAACAGTAGAAAATATTTTTTATTAAGTGATTAAATTGTAAAATGATGATGAAAAAAAGAAAACCATTGGACGCATCAACATTGTGATAAAGCGTTATGAATAATAGTATGTGGTAATATAATAACAACAGCAATACTTTATGTGCGTCCAATGGTTTTCTGTTTTTCATTACTATTTTGTAATTTAACCTCTAAATAACAATTAATTTCTACTTTTTAGTGCAATTCAGTTTTAAAAGAAAACCATGCTAGGCATGAAGTTAAAGGTGATTAGTGCAAAAATAAATCACTAGGGAGTTATAACAAATCGCGATATTTGTCTGTGGATACTATTACATATTCAAAAGGAGTTGATTAATTAATGTATAATCTAATAAGGAAAGTATGAAAGTCGTGAGAGAGACTAGATGCGTGCCGAGTCGCTCCACTTTAAATCACATAAAGACCGGTCAAACCTTGAGCGAATAAAATAAAATTTATACGGTACTGTGGCTAAAAAAATTCTGCTTCACGCAATAAGTCTGAAGTCAAGCAACATTAACAATTAACTAAGGTGTGGTGAATAATATCTAAATAATTCGGTCACATTTTAAACTCTAATAGTGGCTAAAAGTGCATCGAAAAGCAAGGATCCAGTGAAGTTTTCCCTACGCTGAAATGTAAGGTACCCACTTAATAACTTCTGGAATGATGAAATCTAGGGCAAGTAATGTGGGAATACTACAGAAGAAAGAGGGAAGCTGCCAAGGTAAACACAAAGTTACCAAAAGATAAGTCTAGTCTATTAATTTTATTTGTTTATTAATGTTTAGTTTATTGCACAACAGAGAAAGAAATTTGAAAAAAAAATTGAAAAGGTATTAAATGAAATAGAAAAATGCCCGGAATTGAAAGGTGGCCTGATTGCTAAAAAAAGACAATATGACAATATTCAGGTGTACAAAATATTCCCTCGGGCCTCTCTCTCAAAATCCGCTATAAAAAGCTCTTATTTTATTTTTTACAGTGAGATAAGCACCTCTCCAGCACTTCCACCGAAAATAGATATTTACCTGTGGAACGGTTAATAAATAAAAATAAAAAGTAAACATTAAAGCTGCTAGATTCAGAAACAGAAGAAACAGAAAACTTAGAAGAAGAATGAATATAGAGATGATGATAGATAGAAACTGAAAAGAAAAATGGAAACTTAAATGAACACCTACACTTCCCATCTTATAATTCCTATCCCATGCGTCATATGGCTTTCGCTGCTGACAACAAGCATGTCCCATGTCCAATCCAGCGTATGCAGCCGGTCCGGCGGTATATAAAGCATCCGAGGTTTCGTTCCGGCACGCGGTTTAGCCGTCCGTTGGGCGTGTTCTGTGGACGACCAAGCTGCGTGTTGGAACGAACCTTCAGACTGGAAGCCCGGAATTGGCAGCAAGGTTCACCTTACGCTGGTAAATCAATGAATCAATCTAATAAGAGTAACATTTTTTTTGCTGATTTAAGAAAATGATTTTATAATTACTTGCTGTGTATTTCTGATTTCATGTTGTTTTTGTGATATGAATTTATTTTCTTTAATTAAATTAATGTTTTAGTGCAGTAAATAGTATTTAAAAGCTTATTACTGACTTAAAAAAAATTTATAATTTACTTATTGTGACATATCGTTGAATAAACAAGAAAACACTTTATTGTGCCGTTGTTTACCGCCCGTTTCATATGTACTCTTTTAACACCCTAAACATTAAATCTCAAAAAAATAGAAAAAGACTGTATTTTGCAAAAAAAATCATCTAAAAGTTTCTTCGTATCCCTTCAAATAAAGGAAATATCGGCTTCACCATCGAGGAGGTGGTCAAAAGGATTTCACCTCATTTGTTTTGGTTTTTATTTGTTATTTTTTGTGTTTTTCGTATGTTTGTTTTTTGTTGTTTTTCTAGTTTTGTTTTTTCACGTTTTTTATTCTTTTTCGTTTTGTTTTCGTTGTTTCTTTTAGGTTTCTCGAAATGATTAATTATTGTATTGAAAAATTTGAGTGATTCTGGTAAGTCAATATAATGATAACAAAGAAAAAAGGTGAGGAATTTCGATTTTGATGTTATCGAATCTCTACTCTAGATAAGTAAAAACCTCCAAGAAAGAAGATTTTATTTTAATAACTGTTTTTGACTTCTTAGATCTTTGATCTTCTTTTGAAAATTTTGAAACTTTCTGTCGCCGTATTGCATCTGCCATTTTGAAATTTACAAATCTCACCTTGGATTCGTAATCAGGGACATCAAAACCCCAATATTCTAAGTTTTCAGTGTTGACACTTAGCCATTCTTCATAAAATTTGTTAGGCAGTGAAGGGGTTAATGGCAACATATAATTTATTAGAACGAATATACATGGATTTATATTTAGGAGACAGTTTTGTCAAATAGCATAAAAATGGTGCATGCAATTTTAGGGTATACAAAGAATATGTGGATGTTTGTGGATCTTACGTGTAATATCGAAGTATTTTGCTTCTTCTAATAATAGGTCCAAGTCTTGAAAATTATCAGGAATGAGTAGCCGAGAATTTCTCATAAAGTTCAGAATGTGCCTGAACATTCCTCCATCCCGGTCGATGAAATAATGTTGTTTCAGGGAATCCAGTACAATTGGTATGCTGCCGTTGAATAATTTGGCTAACCGTGATTCCGGGTATCTGTAACAATTAAAGAATTATTAATATATTATATGAATCAATTTAAGTCAATAGTTTTTGCTTAAAAAATAATGCCCAATGACGTGTGCAACAGCAATGATGTAACTTTACATGTCATATTTGACTTATTTTTTACATACCAAGAATTGTCGGTATTTCTCAAAATTTCACTCCACGGTGGACCTTTGAAGCCGAAAAGAGCACCAAATTGGGTGCCATAACGGCACTAAACATAATCCGATCTCAACCATAACCTTTTCAGATCTTTTGGAACACTAAAGAAACTCTCACGCAAACTTCTGCACTTTTTTCTCACTATTAAAATTTATTATTTGCTGTTCTTCTCTTATGTTACAGGACATAGGATTGCACTGCACGTATAATGATGCGAGTAGAATACTATACATTGTCCATGATTGTTAAATATTTAATATTTATGTAATTCATTCTCATTTCTCCAATTTAAGATAGATTAATACGCCATCATATATAATTTTCTCAATTTTTCAGGCAACAAGTTTAATTAGGCGATTTTTGTAGCCCTTACCTCTGGAGGTGTCAAAGATATCTCGTTTCACTGTCAATGTCCATTTGTTTAATTATATTACAATTTTTGAGTAATAAGTAAAATTATTGTAAATAACTGACGAATAAATCGCACAAATCAATAACAAAATTGCGCTTCGACTAATTCAACAACAGTTTTGTAAACAGGAAGTGAGAATTGTAAGACTAACATAACCTCAAATATTACATTTTTGTAAATTTATACTCATTTTTAATGTCTTCATTCACATTTTTATATTGGTACCTGTGTAATATTAATGAACTCTCTCGGATAGGGTGCATATAATTTTTCTTAATTATTAGTTTTTAAAAATATACTGAAATCTACAGGTTGAAAATCCAACCTATAATTAGCGGCGGTCTATTTTTAATATACCAGCGCCACGGTGGTAAGTCCTGAACGCAACAGTTGTTGAATAATAAGAGTGCTCATGACGTGATGAAAAGCGATCTTGTGCTTCACATTTGTTTAGTTTTTTTATTTTTTCACGGAAAAATTGAAAGGGTACAAGTGCGATATACCGTTGAAATCGGAATTTTAACTACTTTTACGATTACGGGGGCCGTCCATAAATGATGTCACGCTTTTTTTACCAATTTTTGACCCCCTCCCCCCGTGTGTCACACATTGCCACGCTCGCCCGATCCCCCCCCCCCACCCCATGTCCGTCACTTCACAGTAACTTTTATGTAAATTACTAATATCAAGGGTGCTCTGATAATAAATAATCGAGATATTAGGCATTGAATTATTTTCTTGTATTGTGATGCCACAATTGCTTTAGCCCTCCGTCCCCTGTCATAAAGTGTCACAACTTTCAGAACCCCCCCCCATTAAAGCGTGACATCATTTATGGATGGCCCCTACGATTTAAGATTATAGTCCAATAATTATAAAGATTTCCATAACAAAAAATGTTATCTGAGGTTTTCCTGCAGTAACTGTTAGTGGAGGGATTATACATCACAAAACCACAAAAATCAGTTCTGGGGGTGCCGCGCAACCCCTTTATCCCCTTCAAAACCCATTTTGATCTTTCTTCCTAGCATGTTTGGTTCTCGAGCAATTCAATTTTCAAATAAACGAAAATTCGCGCTCATTAAAAATACAAATTTCGCAATTTTTGTCAATATCGATTTTCTCGAAAATCATGGCATATACAAGAAAATTGCAAGAGGATTTTTTTAGGCAATTAGTCAAGCTTTCTTTTTTATGATGAGCAATTTTTTTATATCTTCAACGGTTAACGAGTTATCAGTAAAATAAGGCTTTTTTCATCGAAGGGGTGGCTTTTTTGGGGGGTTGCGCGGCACCCCCAGAACTGATTTTGGTGGTTTTGTGATGTTTAATCCTCCTAATCTAAGGAAAATCTCTGATAACATTTTTTGCGAACTTCTGGTGTATTTTTACTTTACCGATTGGACTATTAAAATTTGTAAGTAATTGTAAAATAAACAACTTGTTGTTGTTGTTCTGTCTTGAATATCCATTACAAACCCCTCAGTTTCTGGGTAAAGTTGTCTACGCATAATCCATCTGAATGAGGCGGATTTGTCAACACCGTCCGCTTGCAGTAATTTGGGATATCTACCATGAAGACTTTTATCTGACCATTGTTTTATATTGCCTGCTACTGATGATGTTTCTAGCATGTAATTGTGTAGGTTCAGCTTAAGTGGCGTATATCCGTTATCTTCCTGAGCTATTAGATTTATCAACTCGCTTTCATCCATCAGCAAACGTTGTCTCATGCTCTTTTCCTGCTGAAAGCACAGATTCTTGATGTTTAGAAGCCTTCTACCTCCTTCTCTTCTTGGGATATATAGCCTGCTTACAGATGAATTAGGATGCAGGCATCGAAATTTTTCTAGTAGTCTCCGGGTAAGACGGTCAAGATCATCCAGGTCAGTATTTGACCACTTGACTATCCCAAAGGAATACGTTACCCACGTTTATAGCCATACACAAATTACCCCCACTTAGCTTAGTATTAAGTAAGGCGGTGAGTCTTTTCCCATATTTTTCATGAAATGCTGTTTTAAGGCTTGCATGGTCAATTCTTTGATTTTGAGGAGATCCTAGGTATCGGTATGATTCTTCTGGTGGCAGTTGTGCGATGTTGTGTATTGCTGGTTGTTCCTCGTGTTCAATTGTTCCTCTCTTAATGTGTATTATCGCACATTTGTCTAACCCAAACGACATCTTAATATCATCACTGAACGTTTTGACAATGTCGATTAGACAGCGAAGTTTGACCTGGGTTTCTCCATACATTTTCAAGTCGTCCATAAGTGCGACAGCCTCTTTCGGTTTCCTTTGCTGATCTTACATCCACAGTCCGTCCTATTTAGAAGACTTGATAATGGATTTAGGGCCAGACAAAACCACATCGGAGAGAGTGAGTCTCCTTGAAAAATTCCTTGTTTTATGGGCACTTTCCCTATACTTTTGTTGTGTATCCAGATGTTTGTTTTCCACATTGTCATCAGGTGTGAGTGAACACTCCTAATTTCTTATAGATCTCTGGAATCTTTGCCAACCAGTCGTGTGGAACGGACTCAAAGACTTTGCTGTAGTCTATGTAGCACACGTGGAGATTGCGGCGCTTAGCTTGGACCTGTTTTAGTATTACCGCATCTATTGTTAATTGCTGTTTACAGCCTAGTGCTCCTCGTATGCATCCCTTTTGCTCCTCTGTGAAAATATTATGTCAGAAGGGATTAACTTGTAGACCACTGACAGGCACGTTATGGGTCTGTAATTTTGTGGTGAATTTGGCTCACCCTTTTTGAAAAGCAGATAGGTATTGCCTTCAGTTAGAAATTCCGGCATTTCAGTTGGGTTATTATTATTATTATTATTATTTAAATGAAATTTTGCTTCAACATTGTAGATGTCACCCTCATTTCCAGATATTTCCAGATATAACCCCAATGGATTTCTTTCTATGGGGGTATATTAAAGATAAGGTGTTTTCCACGATACCGCAAAATGTAGAGGACTTTTTTTTATGACTTTGGGTCATAGACCATACAGCCAGTCACAAAAGAGCAATTTATAATATGAAATACTAAAACAAAACCTAACACAAAAAGAGTAGACAGAGGTGAACAAAATTAGGAATTACAGGAACACACGCTTCTCGCCCTGGGGTCTGTCAGGGCATTAAATTATAATCATCACAAGAAGGACTACGGGAAGGAGGGTATAAACAAGAGGTAAGACAAGAGGAATACAAAGCTAACCTATAACTTTATTTTACTTTCTACCAAAAAAACGATAATAAATTCATAAATTTGCTTAGTGCCAAGAGAAAGGAGATTAACTAAGTTAACGTAGAGGACTTAAAAGCTATAATTCAACAAGCATGTATACAGTGAAATGATAAGTAATATTTTGAATGCAGTACCTCGTCGCGCTCGATTGTGCAAAGAAATGCGGTGGACATTTTGAACACGTAATATGACATTTTAAAAATTATTTTGAGGATTAGGTAAATATTCATGTTTTGTGTGCTATTGTCATTTTTACTTCCACATCCACGTAGTGGATTGGAAGTATAGTAATCGCAAAAAAAATTTCAAAAATTTTTATTCGTGAAATAGGTTTAGAATGTCATGAAACGTCGAGATTTTAAATTTGAGCGAAAAAAAATTTTCTGTCTGTCTGTCGGTCTGTCGGTCTGTCTGTAACTTTTTTTGTCCGCACGCTTTCTCCGGAACGGTTTAAGATATTGACCTGAAATTTTGTACACGTATATATTATCACGAGATCTGGAACTGGATTGTTTTTTGAGGAAATCCGGTGAAGGGTTGGGGGTTAAATAGGGAGAAATAAGTAAAGCAAGCTTGTAAGAGTACAGAAACTTGAAATTCGGTGTATGTACTAGAAGTCAAGGCCTCAGATTTTTTTATAATATTTTTCAACCCCCCACCACCCCTACCCCATTAAAGGGGTTGATAAAATAAAGTTGAGATATTCATTTGAAATTTCGTACACGTATGTATTATAACGATGTCTAGAATTAGATTATATTTTGGGATGATTCCGTTGAAGGGTTGGGGGTTAATTTGGGGTAAATAGAGGAATATAAGTAAAACAAGTTGGTAAGAGTACAGAAACTTGAAATTCGGTGTATGTACTAGAAGCCAAAGCGTCAGATTTTTTAATAATATTTTTCAACCCCCACCACCCCTACTCCAATTTGAAAAGGGTTGATAAAATAAAATTGAGATATTCATTTGAAATTTTTTACACGTATGTATTATAACGACATCTGGAACTAGACTATATTTTGAGATAATTCCGTTGAAGGGTTGGGGGTTAAATAGGGGTAAATAGGGGAAAATAAATAAAGCAAGCTGGTAAGACTACAGAAACTTGAAATTCGGTGTATGAACTAGAAGCCAAGGTCTCAGATTATTTATAATATTTTTCAACCCCCACCACCCCTACTTCATTATTAAAAGGGTTGATAAAATAAAATCGAGATATTCATTTGAAATTTGGTACACGTATGAATTATAACGACATCTGGAACTAGATTATACTTTGAGATGATTCCGTTAAAGGGTTGAGGGTTATTTAGGGGTCAATAGGGGGAAATAAGTAAAGCAAGCTGGTATGAGTACAGAAACTTGAAATTCGGTGTATGTACAAGAAGTTAAGGCCTCAGATTTTTTTATAATATTTTTCAACCCCCCCACCACCCCTACCCCATTAATGGGGTTGACAAAATAAAGTTGAGATATTCATTTGAAATTTCGTACACGTATGTATTATAACGACGTCTGGAATTAGTTTATATTTTGAGATGATTCTGTTGAAGGGTTGGGGGTTAATTTGGGGTAAATAGAGGAATATAAGTAAAACGTTGGTAAGACTACAGAAACTTGAAATTCGGTACTAGAAGCCACAGCGTCAGATTTTCTTATAATATTTTTCAACCCAACCACCCCTACTCCAATATGAAAAGGGTTGATAAAATAAAATTGAGATATTCATTTGAAATTTGGTACACGTATGTATTATAACGACGTCTGAAACTAGATCATAATTTGAGATGATGCCGTTGAAGGGTTGGGGGTTAAATAGGGGCAAATAGGGGAAAATAAGTAAAGCAAACTGGTAAGACTACAGAAATTTGGGATTCGGTGTATATACTAGAAACCAAGGCCTCAGATTTCTTTCTAATATTTTTCAAACTCTACCACCTCCGCTTCATTATTAATGGGATTGATAACATCAAATTGAGATATTCACTTGAAAGTTAGTACACGTATGTATTGTAGTGACATCTGATTGAGATGACTCCATTGAGGTGGTAGGTTGTAAATAGTGGAAAATAAGTGCGGTAAACTAGAAACTTCATTTTTAACGTATATGGTAGAAACCAACTCCTCAAACTTTTCTATGACATCTACCCCAAATATTATTAAAATTCTATGACCAATAATTTCCACATACTAGAGTGCAAATATAGTCAAGATGTTTCCTTTAAAGTGACTTGGACGAATAATCTGGATGTGGAAGTAGTGATTCCTTAGGCAGCGGTTTTATTAATAATTTCTTTTGTTAGCTGAATTTACTTTATTCTTTTTAATTTTGATTTTAGTAAAGATTTGAAGAACTTACTGAATTTTTTAATCGTTTTATTTAATCATACTTCTCCACGGCAAGTATGATGCTAGTTAAAAAAAGCATTAGATTAAAAAATATTTTTATAATTACTTGATTAGTTCCAATGAATAACTATGGCATATGTTATATCGTTAAAAAGGGAGAAAAATACTCTATTTCAAATGTCTTAAACCATTTTGTAGCTTATAAAAATCGACAGAATCTTTGTAGAAACAGTATTTTTGCACTATTAAGTGAGATATTCTCTATTGCCCTGATAAAATGAACAGCCAGTATAATGGGGCACCCGGTATCAGAATTCAAGCAATTAAAAATTTTTACGAGCAATTTTTTCTACGGTTCTAGACCTAATACAGTATACAGTATAAATATAGAAATATTTTTTCATTGAAAACTGATATTATTACATTACACTTAAGGTTTGTATTATTTAGATTTAGCGAGGTCCAAATTTTTGTGTTCGAGTTCCTTTATTTTTTCCTTCAACACTAGCCCTGTCAACTGCATTTCAGACACATTAGATTTATCATTCTTCAATTCCTCTAGTACACTATCCAGTTCTATCTTTATCCTCGCATTTTCAATTTCAAGTTCTCTAATGCGTTGTTCCAGTTTGGTATCTTCGCTTGGATATAGCTGATTTGTCGCATCGTCATAATTTTCGCCTAGCACTATCTCATGAGAAGATTGTTGCATAAAGATATTATGTAATTCTCTTTGAGCGAGCACGTTCTGTTCATGGCGTGTGCTGTTTTCGTCAAGTCGTTGTGAATTAGTAGCCGACACCGACTGAAGCTGTTTTAATAACCTTTCTCTCTCATGTTCTAGTCTAGCAATCTCTTCCTCTAACTTCTTACGGCCTTCTATAGATACAGTCGTTTCAGTTGGTTTGTAATCATTCTTTACTTGCGATTCATTTGAGTTCGAGATACCAGGTTTTGACAACTCAGAGCCTGCTAAGGTCAGTGTTCTAAGTGTTGGCAAAGAAGGTAGCAAAAAGGTATAATCTGAATAAACCGGCTTGTGTTCATTTAGTTTTATTGTTCTCAAATTATATAATAACACTGTTTTCTGGAGTTCAATTTCATTAACTAATCTTCTTATTTCTGCATCCGATATATTTTCGCATATTCGACTTATTTCTTTTGATGATTTTTCTAAAGATTTCTCTAAGGCGCTATATAAAAACTTTTTCTCGTTATCTAATTGTGACATTTTTAATGATAGTTGCTCTGGCGATTCTAGAGATTTCACGAAGTCGTCACTAAGGTCTAGGTTACTTTTTAGCTTAGATTTGACTTCGGCGATTTTTGTCAAGATGTCCATATTTGAACGTATTATAGATTCACGTAATTTTAATTGTAATTTCATATCTTCGCTTTCGGCCTTTTGCACAACTTTAAGTAATTCTCCATTTTTGTCTTCCAATTCGGAAACCTTTTGTTTCAGAGAAGAATGTTCTTGCAGAGCATCAAAATAATCTTTATAAGTTTTTTCTACAGACTGAAAATTTGATATCATTTCAGTGCTGGGTAGGTTATTCATCGACTTGTTATGCAAGTTTCTTATCGAGCTTGATTTTTTACTCTCTTCTGCAGACTCTTCTAGAGACTGAACGTTTGATATCACTTCAGTGCTGGGTAGGTTATTCATTGACTTATTATGCAAGTTCCTCATCAAGCTTGATTTTTTATTCTCTATTGCAGACACTCTTTCACGTAACTTCACGCTTTCGTCAGATTGAAAACCTCCAATTTCTTCCACTCTTTTTATCTCTCCTAATAATTTTGTTCTTTCATTTTCAAGATCAGCTAAAATTTGCTTTAATTCCGCGTCTTCTGTTCTTAGGTCCTCTATTTCTAAATTTCCCCTTTTAATTTCTTCTAAAACTTCCTCGAATTTTATTTTTAAGTCTATGTTCTCCTTTTCAAGTTTGCGGATAATTTGCATTATTTCATCACCGTTGTCTTCTGTTACAGATGTAAGTTCATTTTCTAACTGAATCTTTTCTTTTTCCAAATTATCGATAGTCTCTTTTAGGGTCTTTGTTTCATCTTGAAGTTTGGCAGTATCGAAATCATCTTGCTGAGATATATCCAAAGCGACTTTTAAAAGTTGTTTAAATTTAATATTTTGATTTTCTAATTGCCTTATACGACTACTAACTGCGGAGTTGTGGGCAGAATAGTCTGACATATTACGGGATTTTTAAGAAAAATGGTTAATTTTATGAGTTCACTGAAAATTTTGACTGATGACATTAATTTGATTTTATGGGGGTTATGTGCAGTTTATCGTCGGTAATGTGATATATTAAAAGAAACAAATAAATCATCAATTTAATAGAAATATTTATTATTACACTCTTGGCAAACACAAAACGAAGAGTATATTGCATTCGATCGGCACAATTCTAAAACAGGTAATATTGCTCGTAGAGAAAATAATTTCATATCACTGTGTTGGTGATCGAATTCTGAACAACTTTCAAAATGTCCGTCCGTCTGTTCGTCTCTCCGTCATGTTTCTTGTAAGCACACGATAACTTAAGAACGAAAAGTCCGATTGTATTGAAACTTGGACAGTAAGTTAGTGGTAGCTAGAGGAAGAACACCATTGTTTTTTAACAAAATCCATCAATAAATAAAAAGTTATTATTTTTTAAATTTGAAATTTTGTTTGTTTTGTATTTAAACAAAAAAATGTCTAAAACTAAAATTATTTACAAAAAACACGGCGAAGAGTATCCTATAGAATGTGCAACAATTATATAACTAGTTTTATAACAATTTTACTCCAATTTTAAAGATACATACATTTAATGAAATTACCATTAATAAAAAAAAATATGTTTTAATTATTCTCAAATATATAGTGTGATCCATTTTGAATGGAAAAAAATATGTCTATTATCTGATTTTAACGGGGTTCTTTAAAAGATAGGTCATCGAAAGCTCTACTTTATGACAAAAATTTAGAGATAAATTTCAATTTTCAAGACCTAGTGTGATTTTTTTTCAATGTCAAAAATGGACAAATTTGATTAGCGATTTTTTTAAATAAAATCTAACTACTGGATTCAGAAACATCTCAAATGGGTAAATCCAAAATATCGTGAAAAAATATTAAATAATGACAGATTTATGACAAAATTAATGTAGGTAATATTTTATAATAGCTTTTACATGATTCTTTCTAAAAATTGAAGTTGCCCATGAAAAGTAAACAATAGAAAGATAAATTAAGTTGATAGTTTTAATAAATATTGTCTTTTTATTGAGTAATTGAGTAATGAAATGAAAGACGGCAGCCGGTTGGAACGCTATTACAGGATAGGCGGTTCCCTCAAGGGTGCGAAAAGTAGGGGATTTCGAAACAGATATTCGGGCAGATGCTCTGGTCGAACAGGGAGAGCACCCAACTGAGCGACTACGTGATCTCGGAGTTCATCGAAACGACGGTAGTGTAGAAACGGTGGATCGGATCGTCTGATACTAGACACTGCCCACAATAGTCAGTTAGGGATTTCCCTATCCTCAGCAGGTGCATACCCAATTCGCCATGCCCTGTTAATAACTCAACAGTCCTCATCGATAGGACAGGCTCCTCCGCACCCAACCAGATCCTGATATCTGGTATGAGCCTGAAGAGGTGCCTTCCCTTTGTGGATTCATTCCATTCTAATTGCCAAAGCTGGAGTAAGATGTCGTCAATATGCCGAAGTACATCCGGCATATGGCGGAACAAGGGAGATGTTCACACCCAAAAAACGGCATGGCCTGTGGCTCGAATTTGCGCTACAGAGTGTAATCTGGCTAATTTCAGGTGAAGGGGAGGAATCCTATATAGCATACATAACGCTTCTACAGGTACCGTTCTGTAGGCTCTGACTATACATCGAAGACAAAGTGCCTGAATCTCCCTTAGCTCGCGGAGCACTCTGGAATGTAGAAGGCGGTGGGCTCAGATGGTTAAGCCGTAACTCAACATCGGCAGGACAGCACGTTGATATAGATAATGCGGATGATGATTGTGTGGGGAGTTCCACGTATGGTAGACGAGTCGGCGTAGGCGGCTATACAGGTGAAAAAATTATAAATGATAATAGCATTACTGTTGGTCGCATCATTTTTTTTGGTTAACTGTTTGTGATATTAATTCATTATTACCAGACGATTTCGCTGTTGTTGACACCGTACCACACCCTGATTTATAATTAAATAAAAACCTCATTTTATCAGAAAAAACATAATCAATTTACCAGCCAGAATTTCTGTGGCTAAATTAATGCTAGACTGGTTTATGACTGGCAGAGAGCGAGTGTATTATGAGAGTGTATTAGAAGAGTACGGTCGATAGCAAACCAGCGACAAGAAAGAGATAAGCAAATAATAAAAATACTTTATTTAGCAGTAATAACGTACGTCGTAGTTGACATAAAAAATAACATAATGAATGAAGTAAATTAACAATAATAGGTCGATACATAAAGTGAATGCAACTATTTATTTTGAATTTTCAAAACATTTATTATTCATTATAAACGACATGGTAATAGAAAAATTAAATTGAAACATTTTTGGAGTAAAATAGAATCATAATAAAATTCAGCATTTTGAGTATCGTTCTCGCTGTCATCATAAATTATGGAAAACAGAAAACACCCATTTTTTGAACCACTGGATCTTTCTGGATACGCAACCAAGAAGGCTGTGCTATATCGCGATCGAGAAATCGAAATTGGCGTTTTCACTGCATCGTAAATTGCACTGACGAAATCGGAAATTGAAGCCGACAGAAATGAAAGAAAATTGGCACTTTTTGACGCTCCACGAATTTCGCGTTGAATGAATGTCTGGTAAAGTAATTATGGTTTGTCAGTGCAGTAAAAAAAAAACCTAAAAACGATGAGTTTTGTAACAGGAAAATTATGATGCCATACCGTCTATAGTCTGGTTTTAAACCAGGAGGAGTAAACATGAAAGTTCCATTCACACCATAAAAGTAACTAGAAAATACACTAAAACCGATTTGTCGTTTTGGGCAACCAACAATACACGACTACAGTGTTTTTGTGTGTATTTTATTACATTATATAATGTATCGACCTCTATTTGACCTCTACGTATTTTATACAGCATTCATACCATTCACAGAATATAAAGGCACCAAGTAATTAGCCACTTTTACCTTGAATTTATACAAAAAGGATTAAAAACTGATATATAATGTGCAAATGATAAAATAGAAATTATAACCAAATAATTTATGAAATGACATGAAATTAAAATTTTTGCAATATGTCAAAATTTACAACTATTGCCTTGTGTAAAACTGGCGAGGGCGCATCCAATCACAGATCTATGATTTAGCGCGTTAAATTTAAAACGGTCTTCCTGGTTTAAAAACAGACTATAGGGTATCACCAGGTGTATATACTGAGTTTTGGACTTCCAAAGTCTGTTGCGTTTTTTTTATAAACAATTTTGTTTTTTGAACAGCGATTTTTTAGGTACAAAATTGAATGAGCCGGTTAAAAAGCGTTTTTGTTCATTTTAACGCCCAGGGGCGTCAAGTATTCCGATCGGCTTCAAACTTTCAAAAACTATACCTTTCATTGAAAGCAAAACACCCTGAAATTTTGATGCCCAAATATTGAACCTTGTGTACACAAATGAATTTGCTATCTGAAATTTGATTTGCTGGCCATTTTGTCCCATTAAGTCCAACATGGACCTTTTTTCAAAATGTACATCTCGATGCCAGTTTTCCGATGAAATAAAAAAAAATAGGTCATTTTGGCCACTTCTTTGGCATTTATTTATAAACCAAATAGCAACAGATGAATTTTTTCGACCATTTTGAAAATATAAAAAAAAAATATTTATCAGAAAAGAAAGATATTACGAGAACTTTAATTTAAAACAAAACAGTTAACTTTCGTCTATCTGAACTCGAGATCTTTTAGCATTTTGGTCAATTATTAATTAACAAAATAAATGTGTATTTTTGGCTAATATTTGAACTGTATCATTTTGAAACATAATTACTTCATATGAAACATTAAAAAAACATTTCTATCTTATAAAAACTAATTTTCAAGCATTTACATTTCATTGTTGTTAATTAGCCTGAATAAGTTTTTTTTAATTTATATATCAATATTACCTCTCGTTTTGTTGCACCGTACTCCATTGTTTCTAGCTTACTTAAGTTGGTAGTTAACGTATGTATTTAGGGGAATTTGATATTCTGCTTACTTCTCTTTATAAAATTGTAACCTTATTTTTCTTGACTAATGTCAAATATTTGTTTTGTTTAGAGACAACTCTGTTAGACATCTGAAGTTCAGATAGACGAAAATTAACTTAAAAAGAAATAAAGTTCTCGCAATTTTCTTTCTTTTCTGATAAATATTTTTCAAGATGGTCGAGAAAATCAATTTGTTGTTATTTGGTTTATAAATAAATTCCAAAAAAGTGGCCAGAATTACTTTAATTTTTTTTTATGTCATCGGAAAGCTGGGATTGAGATTTACATTTTGAAAAAAAAAAATATGATCCATTTTGGACCTAATGGCATAAAATGGCGGGCAATTCAAAGAGTATGCGCGGGTAGGCAATGTAAAAAGTGCTCCCGCACCTACCGAACTAAAATGACTTAAGATGTCTCGTATGCTGACTGTCTTGTGTACAAAGTTTTAAGCTCGTTAATAACATATACCAAAAAAACCATTTTCTGGGCAAAATAAAGTTCCGCCCTATAAACCATTTACAGTATGTACGACAGACGGTTACGTGATAGACACGCTCGGACCCTTCAATGCCCACCAAAATGACGCAAGTATCATAAAACACACGTCAGATCCGAATAGTTTACCAAAGTTACTGGTTACCTGGTGATATAATAGTCGTTGACAGAGGTTTCCGGGACGTTGTTGCGGATTTGGAACGACAGAATTTAAATGTCTTGATGCCAACGCTTAAATGCAATCAAGCACAACTCTCAGTTTCTGATGCAAATACTAAAATAAGATGGGTAGTAGAAGTTATTCACGGAATGGTGAAACAAAAGTACAAGTTACTTGATCATAAGATAGACAATAAGTTGTTGCCAAAAGTTGGTGTTTTTTGTCGAATAGCTTGTTTTCTAAATAATCGATATGGAAGACGATTAGTTAGCGATGTGAAGACTAAAGGAGAAATAATTGAACATCTGAAAACAATGGCAAGAGACAATACAAACTCTGGCCGAAGATGTCGAAGCGAGAGGATGGGTGAGGATGAAAATAGATTTTCAACAAATGCCTAGCAACGATTTGCTAGATTGTCCAGAATTAAATGAAATAGAATTTAAAAAAATTTCGGTTACCGGTCATTGACGAAACAGTGACGAGGATTAAATCAGTTTATTATCGGAATCTGAAGTGAAATAACTAAACATGAATGAATTATATGATTACCTATCTTAATATTAAATAATATACTCGTAATGTTGCAATATTGTAATTTTTATTTATTTTTATCATGTTCCACCGCATTAATAAAACTGTAACTGTTGTATGTTATAGTTATAATTATAGATTAAATACATACTATATCAAAATATAGTAATAGTGTCAAGCAGAATAGTTACCTTTCAAGCCATTGAAAAAATGTATTAATTTTTTTTTAATGCATAAAATCATCGTAGAAGAGTAATATCTTTTAAAATAAACTATCCTATCACTAATATTATTTGTGCCAAATTACAGAGATCCGTCATTTAGGGGTAAATTTTTTTTCTTCCACCCCATGCAGAGTCCACGAGCTTGAAACTTTATACACAAGACAGTCAGCATACGAGATATCTTATGGAAGTCATTTTAGTTCGGTAGGTACGGGGGAACTTTTTACATTGCTACCCGCTCATACTCTTTCAGATAACAAATTCATTTGTGTCCACAAGGTTCAATATTTGAACACCAAAATTCAGGGCGTTTTGTTTTCAACAAAAGGTATGTTTTCTGAAAGTTTGAAGCTGATAGGAACTCGTGACGTCCCTGGGCGTTGAAATGAAGGAACAAATTTCACTTTAGCCAGTTTATTCAATTTTGTATAATATGTACGTACTGTAATGACCCAACGCTTTGTTGGAATTTTAATTGCCAAGATTTTGGTTTACTGTTTGTCCCAATCGGACCTCTAGAACCGGAGATAACTCACCTTTTTACCTAAATAAACGCTGTTCAAAAAACAAAATTGTTTGTAAAAAAACCGCAATAGGCTTTGGAATTTCAAAACTCAGATATATACTTCTGGTGATACTTCAGAAGATATGCTAAAATGACTTAAAAATAATATTTTTTATTCATTATAAATTAGGGCCTGGCACGTTGCTAATAACGGTGAAACCGTCTGGCAATGATGAATTAATATTACGAATAGTAATCAGCAGGTAGTTATCAACCATACCGCTGCTGTCGGCGACCTCAAAGTTGGTGCATATAGGCCAGACTCTGCTTAGATATCATTTCATATTGACGAGGAGCATCAGTTGGAGTTCAGCAAGGGGATAAGCTCAGTGCAGCAGTGGTGCAGCAAGTCAGTTGACCGCGACCTGACGGTGTAATATAACCTCGGCAAAAGTCCACCATGGTACCTCTTAGATACGTTACGGGACAGCATTTTGATCAACTATTGTAATGTTTTGTGTTAATTTTTTGTATTCCAAAACCACCTTATGTGTACCAGGGTAATTAGAACAAAATTGTATTTTCTTATTTTCTTTAAGCTGTAATTTTGTTTGTATTTATCGCACATTTTAATACGACATATGAATAAATTCCTTATTAATAGTACTAATAAATGGTACCACGGTACAGATATGGTTCCATTTGAAAAAAATTAGTTTTGCCCCAAAAACAATTTTGGTGAATTTAATTTGCTCATAAATCGTGTAATTTAGTGTTTTTAACGGGATTTAGATTTTTGTAGCATTACACGGGTCATTTAGAATAAATTGGAACCATCATGTCACACTTAAATAGAAAACAAAAATTACATTAAAAAAAAATAATGTTTAAAATGCATCATTGGCATCAGAAAATTATGCAGACTTCAAAAACGCGAAACCGGAAGTGAAAAAAAAATGGATTGTATGTCAAGAAGTGTCGCTTATTATTTATGTAGTATATCCTGAATTTTAATAAATTATCTTCAAAACTAAAGGAGTAACACCCGGTATAGCGCCTACTTTGTTAAATAAAGTGTTGATGAACCTTAACCTATCATTTAATCAGTTTAGAATGAAAATAAGACCAGTTAATTAGTAAAATAAATCAGTCTAAACTTTACTAATAAGTACTGTAGTTGTAGTTGTCATTTATTTTTGTATGTTGTTTATTATACAGGGTGTTCCACAATTGAGGTCCCGGATGGGAACCTGTGATTCCTGAGATCATATTGGGCCCATATAACTCGACTTACCTTAGTCCCAAAATGCATCCCTGAGGAAGTACATCCTCATAAAGTGAGACAGAAAATTTTATTTTTTTCCAATAATTTCCGTTATATTGTAGTTAAAATTTTCAAATTTTGGTGGGAGCTATATCTCCATCAGTACTCTATGTGAACTTAACAACGACTAAATATCTTCCGTTTCTCAATTTTTTTCGTAATAATTAATATTTTTAATCGCCCTGTAAAGTTACGGAATGCTTTAATATTTTTGCAGAGCAGTGAAAGGGCTGCAAAACGATACTCTCAAAATTGTTTGTAACATTGATCAAAATACAAGGAATTATCGTTTTTTCCTTAATTTGTATTTAACATTTACAATTCTAAAATAAAATGTAATAACACAAAATTATAGTTTATTCTAAAAAATACATTAATAACAAATACTCCACATGACCTCCACCTGTTTCAGTACACAAATAATACTTTTAAAATTTTGTGTAATATCAACGCAAAATCAAGGAATACAATTTTTTCTCTGTAGGTGCCTGTGAAACAGGAAACCTGTCGCGTGTTAGGAACAAAAGATATTTATATAGAGTACTTACTGGACTAAGGTGAGTTGGGTTATATGGGCACGACATGAACTCAGGAAGCACAGGTTCCCGTCCGGAAACTCAATTCTGGGACACCCTGTATAATATCCACTTAAGAGCTTAGTGTACTGTTCTTTTACTGACTGTTATGTATGTATGCTGCAATTTGTATGTATATACTTCTATCTTTATGTTTCTTGTTTTTGTAATTTAATTTTGTTTATTAATTTTAGGGAGGGGGTGGCAGATAGATAATCCTAATCGTCTTCCTTTTGTGTGTATTATCATTATTCCACTATAAAACTTATTTGATTTGATATGACTTGATTTTTGTTTTTTCGAAATTATGTTTTCCCTAACTAACTACTTGATAAAAATACAACGTTGCAAACAATAACACAGGTTTACAAAAAAAAAGTTGTCTGGATCTGGGGTCAGACCATACGTTTCTTATGTATTTTTCGACGATGAATTCGAATCTATTTTTAGTTTTGCTCTATCACGTCAGGATTTTGAGATAATCTAACCTAAAAGTGCAAAAAACAGGTTTCTTGACATATTTGAGGTTATGTAGCTTTGCGATTTTTTTCCCTTAAAAATCCGTGTGTGGGATCAAGCATAAATCTTCCTCTTAATATGCCGTTGAGTTTGCTCAAATATCTTTTTTTTCGCCGAGATATCGAATTTTGAAAATTGTCTGTTCATATCATATCTTTTCCAATACCACAGGCCTACAAAATTAGGCAAATTTTTTGTATCAAAAACGCTACTATACTTTTCCGAAGGTTTTCGGTGCGCTGAATCTGAATCTGGTCTCAGAATTGCTTTATCATGTCAGGATTTTGAGATATCGTAACCTAAATGTGCAAAAACACGGTCTTTTGACATATTTGAGGATATGTAGCTTCGAGAATTTTTTTCTTAAGAAACCGTGTATGGGATCTTAAAGTACAAGTCTTCACATTTAAAATGCAGTTGAGTTTGCTCAAATATTTTTTTTTCGCCGAGATATTGCAATTTAAATAATGACCATAAGGTTTCTCTACTAATTAAATGTATTGGGAAAGATATGATATGAACAAACAATTTTAAAAATTCGATATCTCAGCGGAAAAAAAACATACTTGAGCTAACTCTACGGCATTTTAAAGAGGAAGATTTGTACTTTAAGATTCCATACACAGCATTTCGAGAGAAAAAAATTCGCAAAACTACATAACCTCAAATTTGTCAAAAACCGTGTTTTTTGCACATTTAGGTTAGTATATCTGAAAATCCTGACCCCAGATCCAGACAACTTTTTTTATTTTGTGAACCTGTGTAATTTTAATGGACTGAAACGAGTTTTTTTTTAATTAAAAATTGTCCTCCAAAACTAATTTTATGCATATTTTAAGTCTTTTAATTATATTATATACACAATTATCAGATTATTTTCAACTTGTGCCGTTATATAAGTTTTTATTTTATTAGCCTTTTCATTGATTTTCCAGCGTAAGGTGGACACTGCTGCCGATTCTGGGCATCCAGTCTGGAGGTTCGTTTCAACTCGCAGCTTGGACGGCCAAACCGCGTGCCGGAACCCAACGTCGGATGTTTATATACCGCCGGACCAGGTCCATACGCTGGAATGGACATGGGATATGCTTGTTGTCAGCAGTGAGAGCCATATGACGCATAGGGTAGGAATATAGGATGGGAAGCGAAGACGTTTCCGAGATGCTTCTTTTCAATTTCCATGCTTCTTTTAATTTTTCGTCTATCATCATCTGCTTATTTATTCTTCTTCTACTTTTTCCGTTTCCTCTGTTTCTGAATCCAGCAGTGTTCACCTACTATTGCCCGCCTGCGTCCACATATGGGTTCATGTTTTCCAGAAATCTATGTTTTCGTTTCAATGTCCTGCATCAGTGCGTTCCATTCGTTTGTCTGCCAGGAAATGCATTTGTTAGCTCGCCGCAAGGAGCTTTTATTTATTAACCGTTCCACAGTGGATAAGAAAAGAGTTGTTTTAGCGAGTTATGGGAAATAGGTCCGAGGGAATATTTCGTACACCCTGTTTTCGAAGCAATCATTTTTATTTTCTGTTTTCCAATTTAATACCTTATCAATTTTAATTTCAATTTTTCAATTTTAATAAAGAAATAAACAAATAAATAAACTAATAAACTTAAACTACAAATTAGGCAAAACTTATCTCTGTTAATAAATTAAGTTCATGCATTAATATTTCAAATAAAAGAAGTTAATATAGCTTAGCTTTCTGTAATCGCTTTTCTTGCCTGATTTGTTACACTTCACGTCATATATCTGTTACTATGGCTTTCTGCTCTGGCAGAGCAATTTATGAGTTTATGATATGAACCACTTGATACCTAGCGCTTGGTCGTTAGATTGCAGTTGTTTGCTTTCTTTTTGTTGTATCCCATTTTCAAGTTGTTAGTGATGTTATAATTAAATATCAAATATTAGCTATATTAATTAGTCAGACTTATGATAATTTGTATCAACTAATGTAGAATTGTCCGCATTTTAAATCATCAGAATTTCGTACGATATACCGTTTTAACCGAGTTTATTTGAGATTTTCTAGGAGCCACTTAAACGCGTCTGCCTCGTCGCCGACCAAACTCGAACTCTTACATTTTTATAAATGTAGTTGGTTATTTATTAACACTTCTTTGCAGTAATCCTACTCAGCCCCACTCCGTCCAGCCTTTCAATTGCCACGTGGTTTTACCCTATAGATGTTTGGTTGACTTCGGGCAGGGGTGTTTGGGTGTAACAGTGTAGAATTAATTATGAATAAATATGTTTTGATTCGATTTGAATGTGTGAGTAGACATCCCTGAGCGGGAACCTAAAGATAGCTGATGTGATTCTGTCGAAGCTTCTTTTAGAAAACCACAGCTCCTCAGTATCGGTTAATCTCTAGATTAAAAGTTAGTTTCATGTAATTTAATATTATGTTTATGTATTAATTATTATCGGCATTATTAATAAAGATAATGTAAAGGTAAGGAATTAAAAAAAAATGTCGGTATATTTATTTTCAGAAAGTCCTATAAAATGTCGCAAGCGGGCAAAGAAACCGTCATATGTCTTCTCGTTTCTGTAGCATCTAGCATACTACCACTTCTAAACTTATCACTTATATGCGGCTTATTAGAAAATGCATCTAAAATATTTTCCACCTCCTCCTCATCATCCTCATTCTCCACTTCTGAGGTCTTCAAAGTTATTTTTAAATCGTCCTTTTGTTTTTCAATTTGCATAATTTTGTTTTGTAACGCATTGTATTGTTCAGCAATTTCCTGTCTTGATGTATCCAGGATCGATTGTAATTCGGTAAGTAATTGCGATCTCTCTTCCTCCAATTCTAAGACTTTTAAATGTAAACTTTCAAATTCCCGCTTTGCTACTTCGTCGATAGCTTTAAATAGAGCTCTTTCTAATTCCGACTTAATATTTGTGCTAGTGCTGCTTTTCTTTTCACTCGCAGGATTAGCAATACCCTCAATAGCGGTTATCAATTCGGTTTTTTTTCTTTCTAAGTTAACAATTTTTCTTTGTAGTTTATACCTTTCCTCCAAAAGAAGAGCACTTGCGTTTTCCGTTACACTACCATCCAGCAGAAAAATATTTTTCAGCCATTGGGAATTTGTATCTGGTTGGGCTAACAAAAATTTAAACTCTGTAAGTTCCATTTTTATTTTCTCCATTTCTTTTACTTGTATTTTCATTTGTTGTAATAATAACTCTACTTTTTTATGTAACTCTATATTTTCGGTTTCTAATTTTTTAACAGTAAATGATATCTCACTATCATGTCTGTTATCGTCAACGAATAAATTTAGATCCTCTCTCATTTGACGCTTTTCATCTTCTATTAACTCTATAGTTTGTTGCCAAAAATCATCTTCATCTTGTAGAAGAACTGATGAAGCAGATTTCTTTGTAAATTCTAATGCGGACTGTAATAACTTTTTAAACCGATCATTTTGACCTTCTATTAGAGAAATACGTTTCTTTGACCTTTCTATTTCATTATCAATTTTCATTGTGTTAATTTAATGAGTTACATGCTAGTGACCAGAAGTAATGAATCAATATAAGAGATCTGTCAAGTGACTGGCGTGATATATGACAGCGGGCTGTTAGGGGTGCCAACTTTGAAGAAATTATGCATTCATTATGATCAATGATGTAACCTACCCTTGTTAATATACAGGGTGATTTATGTGGAACTGTATATACTTCCACGGTAGCTATTCTGTAATTTCAGTGAACGTGAGCGTTTGTCGTGAGAGGAGATAGCCCATATCAGGATCTCTTCCCAGGGACACAAAAATACTATTCTGTAACTACAGTGACTGTTTAAAAGTGAATTATAAGGACGAAAAACGTTTCAAAGGCTAAGCATTTCCAAGAAACTGAATGAGATTTTATGAAAATGTAATTCATTAGAATGAAAAAAAATTTTAACGACAAGGTATGTAAATAAATTAATTTCAGGCTTTTGTTCGCATTTTTAACTGAATTTACATATCGTAGGGGATCATATAGATACTAGTTTAGCCTGCTTAGCCGTAGGGGACTAGGTTGGATGCTAGTGTTAAAATGAGAATGGCAAATCAGAATTTTTACTTGTTAGCATAACCAGAAGTCAGGTTATCGAAAGAATGCAAATATTTCATTAATATTTTTATATATAGTTTTTCCTTTAGTTCTCATAGATAGCGTTTCTTTCCACTGTTTGCAAAATCCTATAAAGAAAATGTTTCATTACAGTGACTGCACGGGGACGTGAAGTGATCCTTCCAGCGTTGCCAACAGTTGCTCCTATATTTCAACCAATAGAATTGCCGCAACACCATGATCGAAGGTCGTGCGTTGTATGATGGGAAATGCATCTTGTCAAAATGCGAGTTTCTGACATTCAAAATGAGTGCAGTATCTATATTTTGTAAAAGTGACTGTTTTCTGTTAGGCTAGGAATAACAACATCAAAAATCCGTTTCAACCTGATGAATAGTGCCTTAAAATATATTTTGATTAAATGGCTGGAAAAACAACTTCAGCTTCCGTGGAACATTTACAAATCAGTTCACAAATAGATGCCAAAAAATGTGGAGAATGCAATGGAGAAAAGCAAATTTAGTCTGTAATATAATAATTGGATTGTACATAACCTGACTTGTATAATATATTGTACGATATCCCAAGTATGTTCTTTATTTACTTAATTATAAAAGCCCTATCTGCCAAATTATGCTGTTCTTTTTGAGGATTTTTCCAGCAATCTGAAGGTCTCATAATGCCTCATTGATAATTTAGTACATCGACAATATTCATCGTCCTTTAATCCCTACAGTTTAAGTAATACAAAACTCATTGTATGATCTAACACAAAAATAACTTCAAATAAACAAATATCATGCCACTGACATCCAAATAAAAAGACAGTTTGCCCAAAAGCGAGGTTATACTTTCATCCTCTCACGCGTGAACGGTCCCGTTCCCTACAATTTACCAAGAGAAGCAAGTTCTCCGATTTTTGACGTGATGTGACCGCTCCCACAGTTACAGAGTACGCTGTTTTGGTTTTCAAGATAACTCCGCCCACTTTCTCATGAAAACATGTGCTCACATCACATCACACCGATACAGAATAGTTATTCTGTAATTTCAGTGAATGTGAGCATTTGTCGTGAGAGGAGAGAGCTCATATCACGATCCCTTCCCAGGGAAAAAAAATACTATTCTGTAACTACAGTGACTACGCGGGGACGTGAAGTGATCCTTCCAGCGTTGCTAACAGCTGCTCCTACATTTCAACCAATAATTGCCGCAACGCCGTGATCGAAGGTAGTGCGTTGTATGATGGGAAATGCATCTTGTCAAAATGCGAGTTTCGGACATTCAAAATTAGTGCAATATCTGTTATTTTGTAAAAGTTAGGTTAAGAATAATAACATCAAAAATCCGTTTCAACCCGATGAATAGTGCCTTAAAATATATTTTGATTAAATGGGCGGAACATAACTACAGCTTCTGTGGATCATTTACAAATCAGTTCACAAAAAGATGTCAATAAATGTGAGAAACAGTAATAAACACTTTAAATGCTGTCCCTGGAAACTAATAAAAATAATTCGGAGCAATGGAGAAAAATAAATTTAATTTGTAATATAATAATTGGATTGTATATAATCTGACTTGTATAATATATTGTATAATATCTACAAGCATGTTCTTTATTTACTTTATTATAAAAGCCCTATCTGCTAAACAGAAGGGATTGCTCATACAATGAAGTTGTGTTCTTTTTGAGCATTTTTTCAGCAATCTGAAGGTCTCATAGTGCCTCATTGATAATTTAGTACGTCGGAAATATTCATCGCCCTCTAATCCCTACAGTTTAAGAAACACAAAACTCATTGTATGATTTAACACAAAAATTACTTCAAATAAACAACTATGATGCCACTGACATCCAAATAAAGTGAAAGTTTGACCAAAAGTGAGGTTATACTTTCATCCTGTCACGCGTGAACGGTCCCGTTCCCTACAATTTACCAAGAGAAGCAAGTTCTCCGATTTTTGGCGTGTTGTGACCGCTCCCACATTTACAGAGTACTCTGTTTTGGTTTTCAAGATAACTCCGCCCACTTTCTCATGAAAACATGTGCTCACATCACATCACACCGATACAGAATAGCTACCCAGGGGTAGTGAAGGATCACTTGGGTATTCAGGAACGGTCATTGAAATTTTCCTCTCGCTCTTAATATTTGAGATACAGGGTGATAAATTGATTTTGGTCTAAATTTATTTTGGCCGGAACGTCCTTACTATTGATCGGATTTTGTTTAAATCTAAGATACTTTATACACTTATCGCAGTTGGTAGATTGCTATTATATATTTTCTATAAATTCCAGTGCCGGACTTTTTTAATTTGATTTTTCCGATTCCTGTAAAAAAGATCACCCTGTAATATTTTTTTAGAATTCAGGTGCCAATTATAAAAGTCCATACATCACTAAACATAAACATGTAATTAGATTTCTTGTCAAAATTTTGTTGATTTTCATTTTCATTTGGTAAAAAGGGGAATTTGAAGAAAAACAGCTTTATTTGCTTACATTAATTATCCAAATAATTAAAATTGTTCAATTCAAACTCGGTAAATGATGCTTCAATATTGACCAAAAATTTAAAACCAAAGTTTCTTTTTTGATTCAAAAGAAAGTGTAGCTATGTACATTTTATAGTATGAATCATTAAACAGTTTCCTCCCATCATGTTAAATAAACTGACCATTATCCAATAATTTTCAGTGTAGAAAATTCGACTTTTGTCAACCTGTGTAAAAAAGTTTACTTTTTTAACACTTCTCGACCAGTGCCGGCATTTCCACTCACCCCAGATGTGTTGAGAACAACACATCTGGGGTGCGCTCAGAATAAGAGTAATAGAGAGGAGATTTTTAAAAGATATTTCAAAATTAAACATAATCCAATACCAAAATAAATGACTTATGTCATAATGCGCATGTCAGAGTGGTTAGTCCCGTGGCCAGGACTGCGGGAATAAAAGAGTCACAATAGGGTAACTCTAACACTTTCTAATTATGAACGGAGGGAGGGTAACCCTTCCCTCATTTCTGAAAGGCTGAAATTGCCAAAGAGTGATCCTAGTGTGCTGATCACCCTGTTTCTGAACACAGCCCGGTTGTCCGACCTCCACTTTACAAATGGACTCGCCTGTCAACAATCTGATGCCATTTATCAAAACTTTTCATTTGTGATTGACTTTTAATGATTTTCAATGGTGTTGTTCCGAAATAGTGTGAAAGTTTCTGTGAAAATCGTTTAAATACAAGAAAATAATGGATATTTCGTCCGATGAGGAGATTATTAATAGTACGCCACCAGAAATTGTGAACGCTGAGAAACAAAGCGCACTTAACCTCCTTTCTGAAAGATCCAGGAAAAAATATGAGCAATCTTATTCCACTTTTATGGACTGGCGCAAAAAGAAGACGATAAATTCCTTTTCCGAAAATGTATTGATGGCTTATTTCGGTGAGCTACAAACTAAATGCAAGTCCTCAACTTTGTGGTGAATATATTCGATGTTACGGAGTACTTTAAAGTTAAACAATGGGAGTGAACATTGAACAATATTCAATATGGAGGGCCCTCGATCATGTGAGTTGAAGGCGATGAAAATGAACGACTTGGAACATTTCAATAATTCTGTGCTTGTGACAGTTCCAATAACAAAACCTAAAATTGCAACGAAATTGAGTAGAACGCTACTATGTTTTTACCACTATATTTGCACAAAACGTGACTGCAGTTTCAACACTATAGGTCATTTCAAACGATGATTCAACTGAGAAAGCATATAAGTCATAGACCACCAAATGCAACACAGGCTCTTTTTCCAAATTATCAAAGGGATAACTGTGCAGAAAATTGGAATTAACAAATTAAGTGGAATGGACAAACAAGTAGCAACGTTCTTGAAACTACCAGATCCACATCTATACACCGGACATAGCTTCCGCAGGTCATCTGCGATTATACTTATAGACTCAGGAGTAGGCATAACAGCTTTAAAGAGACACTGAGGCTGGATATCATCTACTGTAGCCGAGGGTTACATGGATGATTCGATGAAAAACAAAATGGATACTGCAAAAAAGATTCTTAGTACTATTAACAATAATAATCCCACCACAAGTACAAATAACACAAATGTGATGACTAATACGAATCTCAATGTTATAAATTCTTTACCTCTCAGTATTATGGAACTATTAAAATTAATATTTAGTGCAGTAAAAAAAGGCCAAAAAAATGAAGATATCACCGGGAGTATATTTCTAAGTTTTGGACCTCGAAAACCTTGTGCTACTTTTTTTATAAACAATACATTTTTTTTACTGCGTTTTTCGAGCTTAAAATGCTAATAATTCCGGTTTTATAAGTCGGAACCGGGCAAACGAAAAACCAGTCTCTTTGTAATAAAATTGTTAGTAAACCGTCGTTAGTTTCAATTCTCTGAAGTACGTACATAACCTACACAACTGAAAAAAACAAAAAAAAAACAGTATTGTTTTCATTTTAGTCCCCAAGACCGGCAACTAGACCAATTTCCATCAAACTTTCAGAAAATATACTTTTTGATGTAGGTAATAAAAGGCTCTGAAAAGTTGGTGTCAAAATATTGAACCCGTTGGCCAAAATTGCATTTGTTATCTAAAATTTTAAATGCCCGCCATTTTATGCCATTAAGTCCAAAATGAAAAATTTTCATTTCAAAATGTAGATCTCGACGCCAGCTTTCTAATGTAATTAAAACGAATTTTTTTAATGTAATTTTGTTTACTTTCTTTACATTTGTTTATAACTCAAATAACAACAATTACAATTTTTCGGCCATTTTGAAAAAACAAATTAAAGTTTTTTATCAGAGTTGGTAGAGAATTTTGGGTCCTTTAATTAAAAAAAAAGAAAGTTCATTTTTGTTAACGCGAACTCGAGATAATTAACTTTTTGCATTTTGGTCAATTGTTAATTAACAAATGCATATTTTGAGCTAAAATGTGGACTCTATCATTTTGAAACCTATTCATTTCATATGAAAAATTGAAAAAAAAAATTAAGTTTTATAGTAACTTATTTACAAGCATTATAATGTAAGTATTGTTAATTGAGCTAAAACGTGATTTTTTTGATTTTTTCATAAAGCCCAGTTGCAAAATGCAATAACTTCCTTGTTTCTTAAAATTCGGAGGACTTTTCTATTAAATACGTTATTTTTTCCCTCGCAATGCGATCATCAACTTACTTTTTTGTTAATAATAATAATGAATATTTTATATTTTTAAATTTATTACAACCAACGTTTGCTGCTAATGTGTAAACCTATTTTACCTGCGGAGCAAATAGTTGCTTATAAATGAGGAAAAATGTTTACATTTTCTTTCTCGTTCTTATTCCCCACCAGTTCCATTCCTTACAGCTTAGATCGGCTGCCGTGCAGTATTGTCTGTTTACATTTTTAAATTTGAGAAGCTGTAAATTAATTTAATATATGTCTGATACCAAGGGGGCACGTTTAGGGTTAGACCGTTTGGATATGTTAACAAGTACGACACTGATATTTCACTTAATACAAAATTTAATAACAAAGTCTAATTGTCCACATGAATGGTACAAGTAAATAATACAGTTTTAATATCACCGAATAAATTTAGTAAAACAAAGGAACTAACGATCCGCTACCCGCAATAATCAAATCTTAACTCTTTCACAGGTAATCATAGAAATCAATCTTTCTGTCCCCGGGCTAGCTGATTTCGTTTCGTTCGCCCTAAGCGTGTTCCTATGCCCATATAAGGAAATACATAGCATCTTAATCTGTTATTGGTTGGGATAAGTTGACCTGAATGTTTACGTTAAAAAAAATAATAAACAGTCATAAGTACTAGTGAAGGGTTCCTAAAAATTATAGGAGGGGAGAAATTATTTTCGGTAGCGCTGACATATAAATTAAAAATGTCTTCGAGTGAAAGTGAGATTATTACGAGTTTAAAATATCATGAAAGTTTTGTATGGGTGGAATCTAATAAAACCTATGGATTTAAGTGATTTAAGATTTCATTGTTTCCAAAAACTTACATTTATTGAGAGTGTATCTTCAAATACAAAAATGGTTTGGAGATGAAGAAATACATCCACAATTGTTTGGTTGGGAGGATACAATTATTGGTTTAATGCCTATTATAATGAGAAAACAGCCAATACCACAAGAAATTCTTGAAATTCTCGCTTGTGAATGTAAAGCCGGCTTCAAAGACCTGAGATGTCGATGCAGGAAGTTCGTACTATAATGTACAAGTTTGTGTGAATATTGTGGTGGCATTAATTGCAGAAATTGTACAGAATGCACTGTAGTTACTGAAGAAGAAAATCGCGAAGTTGAAGACGATATAGATGAATCAGACAAACATTCAAGCTGTACCGTGCAAAAATCGGAACTCCAAAGCGACTGCGAAAGCTTGCAAGATAATGTACCCGATCTTCGTGTTCAAATTCGTGATGAAAAAGAAAATGGTGAAAACATTTTATTTGAAACAGATTCAGAGAGTGAAACTGAATTGTACACGTTACCAAGCAAGAGATATAAAATACATTAATTACGATTTTGTATATTTATAAGAAGAAAAAAGTTTATATAAAAAAAATGTTTTTACCAATATTATTAATCCTCGACTTTTTCTAACAACTATATATATTACAATATTTACTATTTCCTTTTTTAAACAAAACTTAATATTTTGAAGGCAATATAAATTTAATCTAAGTATTCATATTTATATAGAAAGTTACAAAAAAAATTATACAGGTTTATACGTTAGCAATCATTGGTGTATGTGTACATATGGATTTGGAAATATAAAAATACTCATTTTCATTATTAACAAAAAACTAAGTTGATGATCGCATTGCGGGGGAAAAAATAACGTGTATAAAAAGAGTCCGCCGAATTTTAAGAAACAAGGAAGTTATTGCATTTTGCAACCGAGCTTTATGAAAAAATCAAAGAAATTACTTTTTAGCTCAATTAACAATACTTACATTATAATGCTTGTAAATAATTTTCTATAAAACTTAAATATTTCTTAAACTTATCATATGAAATGAATAGGTTTCAGAATGATCAAGTCCAAATTTTAGCTCAAAATATGAATTTGGTAATTAATAATTTGCCAAAATGCAAAAAGTTAAATATCTCGAGTTCACGTTAACAAAAATGAACTTTCCTCTTTTTAAATTAAAGGACCCAAAATTCTCTACCAGATCTGATAAAAAGACTTTAATTTGTTTTTCAAAATGGCCGAAAAAATTCAATTGTTGTTATTTAAGTTATAAACAAATATAAACAAAGTAACCAAAATTACATTAAAAAAATTTCTTTTTAATTGCACTCGAAAGCTGACATCGTGATCTATATTCTGAAAGCAAAAATTTTTATTTTGGACTTAATGGCATAAAATGGCGGACATATCAAATTTTAGATAACAAATGCAATTTTGGCCAATGGGTTCAATATCTTGACACCAACTTTTCAGGGTCTTTCTATTACTACAAAAAGTATATTGTCTGAAAGTTTGATGCAAATTGGTCTCGTTGCCGGTCCTGAGCACTAAAATGAAAAAAATATTGTTTTTCTCTGGTTTCTTCAATTTTGTAGGTTATGTAAGTACTTCAGAGAATTGAAACCAACGACAGTTTATTGGAAATTTTATTACGGAGAGGCTGGTTTTTAGTTTGTCCCGATCCAACTTATAGAACCGGAGTTATTCACATTTTAAGCTCAAAAAACGCAGTAAAATTTTTTTAATTGTTTATAAAAAAAAGTAGCACAAGGTTTTCGAGGTCCAAAACTTAGGAATATACTCCCGGTGATACCACAAACAGGATAAAATCATAATCTTGCTGTATCCAGACTGTGCAAATTAAAATGCTTTTTTTACTGCACTAATTGTAAAAGAAAATAAATAAATAATTGCAATATTTTTCCATTTTATTTAATACGATTGGATAAAGTATAGTGTTTGACTTGTGTACTATTATACTTCGATGGCCCCCGTCCTCGAGATCACATTGTAGTATATGTTTCTCTGCTCTTTTCGGCGTTATGTTTATAGAAATATAAATAAACTGATTTATGTCCATATCCAAGGTCTCATGTCACGTAGAAATCTGTGTTCATTATGTTTTCAACGCTCAAATGAATCGGTCATTTGTTTATAGTGTATGTGCTATATGCTTCAATTTTAAGAATGCTGACCCAAGAAACAGAAAATTTTAAACATTCAAATTATAACAGGATACTATTCTTTTTATTATTACATAATTATTAGTAGGCCTAGATGGTTTGACATTTCTTGTTTGTTGTCATTATCGCCAACAAAAGTAACAATTTCCTTAGGGAATTTTCGTCTGATGCAAGTTTCGACAAAAAGTTCCTAAATGTGTCAAAATTAAGGTGCTTTTAATAAAGGAAAGCCTTGCCCGTATTTAAGTTAAATACGGGATGCCTGTATTTTATTAAAAGAAAATGCTTAACGATATTTTCAATGCGCATGCGTATATGTCAAAATAAAGGAAACTTTTATTAAAGGATCTGTAAACCGAAGTTGCAATATCTCTCTAATGGCAGACAAGCCGCAGAGGAATACAATATTTGTTTTCCTAACAAAAGAACACCAAATCATAGACATTTTCAACTGTGTGACAAGGTAAATAGGTTAGAATTTTGCCAGTGGATTATTGATCACAGACCGACTACATATCGAACTTTATTCACAGACGAGGCCCAATTTACACGGAATGGCGTATTTAATTCAAGAAACTCATTTAACTGGACCGAAAACAATTCTTATGCAATAAGAGAAGCCCATTCTCAACATAAGTTCTCGCTAAATGTTCGGTGTGGTATGATTAACAACAACCTAATTGGCCCACATGTTCTTGCGGAAAGACTAACTACAGAGGTTTATTTAGATTAATTACAGAATATTCTACCTGGTTTAATGCAAGGTATTAATGTAAGAGGACAATACCTCTAGCATGACGGAGCTCCTCCTCATTCTGGTATTGATGTTAGACGGCATTTGGATAATGAGTATCCAAACAGATGGATTGGGCGTATGGGACTTCTTCCTTGGCCGGCTACATCAACAGATTTCGATTACTTTCTATGAGGATATTTCAAAACTGAAGTCTACAGTGTCCCAATAAATACTAGAGATCAGTTACTTCAGCGAATTTTCATCTGTAGTGACCAAATTAGAAAATCTATTGACAATTTAATTAAACGCCAACAAAAATGTATGGAAGCTGGAGGTTCTCATTTTGAACATTTGCTCTAAGTATTGTACCACCAACTTCTGCCCCCAGCAGGTTAGGAAGTTGAGGTTGTCCGGTTCTCGTTTAGTTTGTGGAGACTGGGTCGTGGTTCGGAAATTATTCAAGAAAAAACTTTTTATTTTAAGTTAGACAAGTACGTTGTAGATGCTTTTTTATATGACTACTACAGAAGGCAATTATATACATATTATAAAGTATCTTAACGTACCACTCCAGATGAGGTGTTAATCGGTTAGCAACACGTCTGTATTGCTACGAAATCGACAGGAAAATGCTACGACGACCTGTTCGGATACCGTGTATGATCTAAAAACCTAGTTACACTTCTATACGCGAGATGTCGCTGGTAGTGGTAACATAAATCATTCTTTAAATACAATACAAATCTACACAATTACTCTACTGTATCATTTATGTGAATTCATGAGTTCCAATTTAATCAGAATTATCGATTTATAATTTTGTTTATTGATTTGGGATTTATTCACTTAATATAGATTTCTTCTTTTAAATATTTGTTGTACCAGATGACTTGTAGGTGTATTGCAAGAGAAGTAACAGATGGCGCTAGTATGCTAATTTATAATTTAAAGTTGGGTTGACGAACACAAATTCTTCCTGATTCAGTAAGACAAGGACGGCTTCACGATTGAACTGAAAAATTAATTAACAAGTTTACTGAATTGTGGTTTAAGACTACAAAAATTCATTGCTATTAGAATAAAAATTAACAAGTGGCATTCAGGTAATTTTGAATGTCACACTATTTGTAATATTTTTAAACAATTTTTACAAATAACTGATCTGGCTGGTTTTAATTATTTGGACAATTAATGTACTTAAGCAAATAAAGCTGTTTTTCTTCATATTCCCCTTTTTGCCCAATTTAATCGCTTGCAAAAAATTCAACAGAAGTGCGACAAAAACTCTAATTACATGCTTATGTTTAGTGATGTATGGACTTTTATAATTGGCACCTGAATGTTAAAAAAATATTACAAGGTGATCTTTTTTTGCAGGAAACGGAAAAATCAAATTAGAAAATTTCGGCACTGAAATAAAAAAAAAAAACAGCAATCTATCAACTGTGATAAGTGTATGTGTCTAAAATTTAAACAAAATCCTATTAACAATGAGGACGTTCTGGCCAAAATCAGTTTATCACCCTGTATCGTAAAAATTAAGAGCGACAGGAAAATTTCAATGGCTGTTCCTGAATACTCAAGTAGTCGTCTACAGCCCCTGGAAGTATGTACAGTTTCTCATGAAACACCCTGTAGATATAGTCCATTGAAATTGGCCGCCATATTGAAATAGGGGGCGCAAACAGTTTTTCCGCGATATCTTGAAAACCGTAAGTCTCACAAAAAATTTAAAAAAAGCTTTTTTTTATAGAGAATTGAATTCTCTACAATCTTGGTCTAGATACTTCTTACCGTAAAATTGAATACGAAAAACTCATAATTAACAATAGACTAAAATTTTGAAGAAAAATATAATTTAGAAAGTATTGATATTTCTAACATCGATGATGTATTCGTATGTAGAACATTTAATATCAAAAACTGTATGCTTAAAAATATTAATTACCAAAACCCATGAAGCAGCAAGCAATTATGATCGCCGGAATCACCTGACTGATAAATGCTACCTTACATATTTCTATTCCTACAATTTCAAACTAAATACATTTTTGTTTAAAAAAAAGAAAGGTCAGAGAGAATTTATATACAAAAATTAGTAACATTTCGCTATAAAATAATGGATGGCGCCACCAACATAATGATACAATATTTGTAGACAAGTATCGATATCTAAAATATATTTGGACCCTTAATATCTAGAAAGAACATCGAAATCGAAAGAATCAATACTCTAAAATATTGACGATATACCGGGTGAGTCACGAATTGCGCTCGCCCCGATATTTCCTAAAATATTTGGAATAGAAAATTGAAATTTGGAGGCATTATTACACGACTAAAATGCCATCTTTTCAATAAAAAATCAAGTTTGGTGCACATCCGGTTTGACCGGAAATGCCCACAACTTTCGATTTTTAAATGGAACACCCTATATATTTTTACATTTTTTTAATCTAGAGGAAATTTTGAATACAATACATCCATTTTGGTCACTTTTTGATAAACATTAAAAATTTTATTAAAAAATCTATTTCTGAATCCAGAGTGCTGTGGTGCCCAAAATATATTTTAGTTTGTGTGCTACGTTACTATAAAAATAAAAAGAGCAATATGATTGCATTACTTAATTCTCTAGAGGCGTATAAAATTTTTAAATGTGATTTTTACCCACTAACTCGGTTTTTTCAAATGGGAATTTAATCGTTCACCAACATTTTTAAATACCTCATTTTCATACGAATCTGATACCAAAATTTTGAAAATCCGCTCAGAAATATTTGAGATTTCAGCCAAAATACAATGCAACCAAGCTTTTAGAAACATGCGGCTAATAGATAATAGATTAGTGGGCTTTGGAAACTAAAATGGCACATTTCTGTGTAAATCTGGTAACCTAATAACATTGGAAAAATTATAGTAGCCATTGAATGTAATAAATCAATATCAGCTGTCAGACAGACTCGTGTAGTTATAGGCAATCTTGAGCTATCAAACATTTAATAATTGTGAGCGCAAAGAACGTTACAATTAAGTTTAGCATAGGTATGTGGAGGTAAACACAATTACATCCACAAGGACATTTGCAATAGAATGCGATATCAGTTCGGTTTTCTGAGTTTTATTTAAAATAATCAATTCCGTTTGAACAATTAAACTTAAACTAGGTAACAGTAGGTATCTTTAAAATAATTATTACTATAATTAAACCATAAATTGACATTTATAGATATTGTTTAAAATGTCCACCATTTTTTTCTATACACAATTCGGGTCTGCGTACAGTTGCTTGAATGGCTCTACGCAATTCAGCCGGCGTTATTTCATTAAGAGCCCGTACAACTTTATTTTGCAGCTCTTCACGGGTATTTGAAGAAGTTTTATAAACTTTATTTTTGAGAGTGCCCCATACATAATAGTCGAGGGGTGTTAAGTCGGGTGACCTAGGAGGCCACCTGATATGACCTTGATTTGCGATAAGGCGTTCACCACGCAAGTTGTTTAAATATTCCATCACTCTTCTGGAATTATGTGGGGGAGCACCATCTTGTTGGAAAAACAGATTTTGTAAATAAGCAAGAGGAAGTAAGTCAAGAAATTCTGCTGTCTGGTTTTGTAAAAATAATAAATATCGTTCGCCAGTAAGTGTTCCATCAAAAAATATGGGTCCAATTATTCGATCTCCAAGTACTCCAAGCCAACAGTTAAACCCAAATCTTTCCTGAATATTCCCCCGCCCTACCAACCTCGAATTTTCTTGAGCCCAGTACCTAGTATTATTTCTGTTAAACAATACCTTGGTTCGTAAATCTACTTTCATCTGAATATAAAATATGAAAAGGAAAACCTGGGTTTTGTTGTACTGCATTTAAGAACCAGTTGCAATATACTAGCCTCCTGTCGTTATCATCTCCATAAAGACGTTGGTGTATTTGGTATTTATAAGACCGAAACTTATGTTTCTTTAAAATTCTGCCTGACTGACTAATGTCGCATTCCATTGACAATTCCCTTGTTGATGTTGTTGAGTGTACAATCACAAATCCTAATACATCAATTTCTTTGTCCTCACTTACAATAAATGTTTGATGGTCATCTTGTTGATTGGGTTCGTTTCTTAATTCTTGTTCCTCTCTGGCAAACAAGTGTCTGCTTGGATGATGTCTGTTGGGATATCATTGCTAATACATTCTGCAGCTGCAGTTGAATTTTTGAGACGCTCTCCATATATCAGTAACATATCGACCTTTTCATTTCTACCAAAATTATTCATTTTCTTTAATTTTTACTCAAAGAGATTTCCGCAACGCTTTATTTTGTATCTGTCTGACAGCTGATATTGTTTTATTACATTCAATGGATACTATGATTTTTCAAATGTTATTAGGTTACCAGATTTACACAGAAATGTGCCATTTTAGTTTCCAAAGCCCACTAATCTATTATCTATTAGCCGCATGTTTCTAAAAGCTTGGTTGCATTGTATTTTGGCTGAAATCTCAAATATTTCTGAGCGGATTTTCAAAATTTTGGTATCATTAGATTCGTATGAAAATGAGGTATTTAAAGATGTTGGTGAACGATTAAATTCCCATTTAAAAAAACCGAGTTAGTGGGTAAAAATCACATATAAAAATTTTAAACGCCTCTAGAGAATTAAGTAATGCAATCATATTGCTCTTTTTATTTTTATAGTGACGTAGCACACAAACTAAAATATATTTTGGGCACCACAGCACTCTGGATTCAGAAATAGATTTTTTAATAAAAATTTAATGTTTATCAAAAAGTGACCAAAATGGATGTATTGTATTCAAAATTTCCTGTAGATTCCAAAAATTTAAAAATATATAGGGTGTTCTATTTAAAAATCGAAAGTTGTGGGCATTTCCGGTCAAACCGGATGTGAACCAAACTTGATTTTTTATTAAAAAGATGGCATTTTAGTCATGTAGTAAGGTCTCCAAATTTCAATTTTCTATTCCAAATATTTTAGGAAATATCGGGGCGAGCGCAATTCGTGACTCACCCGGTATATCGACCATCTCTATAGTAGTAAAAGTAAATTTTAATATTTATTTTTATAAAAATAATCTATATAGGTAGAAGTATAAATCAATTGTTGTTTTGCTCTAAGAAGAATGATTTACAACTTTTTAGTGCAGAAATGTCTTCTTCGCATTAGTTTGGAAAAGACTTTTCCCAACTCAAATGAACACTGAAATACAGAGCACTTCCAAACGTCAGTAGGAAAAAGTATTTATTGTAAAAATTGTAGAATATGAAACTGCATATAACTTTTATCTGAAATGCTTTTCCTCCGATCTATGGTTTCCTCGGTGCAGCGTATTTATGTTGATGACATGAACGCTTTGTTTTCACGAAAAAATATACTAATTATCGACTAATAAAAAAGAAAAAGAATGAGAAACAGAGACTGCTATTGACAGGTTGTTGTCATATGCAGGTAATGAAGAATGTGTCATGAAAGAGGAGTTCGACACTCAAACAATCAGTGAAGATCTCGACGTTAGCCTATCTTGTGTACCTTGGGTATCAAAGCGGCCGAAAAAACAATAAATTCAAGCATAACGATCAGCGATACGCATAAGGCCTACGAGGGATATCACATAAGAAAACGCGCGTTGACTCTACAGCATAGCGGTGTGGAAACAATGAATGGCTAACGGTTAAGTATATTTAAGTATCAATGGATCCATCATTAGTATAATTTTCGGTGCACCATCCGCACCTATTCGAAGATTTTTTTTTGCATTTTTCTTTTATGAACAATTTTGTCTTTTGAGCAGCAGTTGTTTTAGATAAAACGGAGAATATCTCCGGTTTTACAGGTCCGATCGGGAAAAACTAAAAACCAAAACCCTTCGAAGTTGAAGTCTCAGCAAATTTGCGTTGTTTTTGGGTCCTTTGAGTACGTACATAACGTACAAAATGGAATAAACTGGTTAAAAAGCGGTTTTTTAATTTTAACGCCTAGGGATGTTAAGAGTTCCGATCGTCTTCAAAATATACCTTTTGTTAACAAAACATCGTGAAATTTTGGTGCCCAAATATTGAACTTTGTGGACACAAATAAATGGCACCGCACCAAATGCATGGCCCAACCAGCAAATTTGTTTTATAATTTAAATGCTCTACGATTATTTTGTTTTATTATTATTTTATTAATGCTTCTTAATGCCGATTGATTATATTAGAGTTCCAGAAAATACTATTTTATTGTCTGCAACTGAGCTCTTTTATAAATTTATCATTAAAACGTTTCCACAGCAAAATTATAAAATACCTTATAATGGAGTTAAGAAATCATTTTAAAAATGTTTTCGTGACTAAGTTATAAAATATTTCAGCTTATAAAACTAAATCGTTTTATAACGATTTTTTAGTATCGTTCAGCAGCATTTTTAGCACCGTTATAAATATACATTCGAATTATTTCATAGTTATTTCTTATCACCTTACAAAACAGTAATATTAAAGATCTATTTGTGACAATTTTGCTTTTAAGAATAAATGTTGTTCCAGAGCATGTTATATAATTATTATATAGTATTGCGTTTATTGTAATATGGAAACAGCAACAAAGTCGTTACAAAACAAATTTGTTTACTTAAGCATAAAAATGTGGTGGCCAGCAATACAATAAAACATATTTAAGAAAATTGATTTTCTGCGTTAGCTGTGTATTTATATTTAATCATAATAATTAAAGTCTGCCTTTTAATGAAAATTTATCATAATTATAGTAGACAAGTTTATAAAAGAATTATTCTCCCAAAATTTTGGTTACCAACATTGACAAGAGCGGTGCAGATCTTAACAGATCATATAACGGCCAAACTATAAACATCAGATTTATGACAATGGAGAAACTTAAAAAGTGGTTTTAAAAATATTAGGTACACGTATTAACAGCGTAGTGGTTTTATGCAGTTATAAAATGAAACGACGCATTTCACTCACTGCACTGTTAACGTATCAGGTCATATGCCAAAGTACTGTTGATTCCACTATAGTAAAGTAACTAAGTGTTTTTGGCAATAAATAAATCATAAATAAACAGCTCTGTAAATAAGGTGATTTACTGCTACTAATTTCTAGGTTATATTTATGCAAATTGAACCAATTCTGTTTCGATGGTTGCATTTACAACTCAGTCCTAACAGATTTATCATAAGCGCTACAAAAGTATCGCGAAAGTGAGTGATCTATTTTATAAGATTCCCGAAAAAGTTACACTAAGGTGCATTATTTTATAGATGTTTTATAGGAATCGTCTAGTGATTTAAATATCATGAAATACTTGTTACTAACACAAAAGTATTTTATAGAGGGAGGCCATCTTGAAAGGCCAGGCCATTGGTGATGAAAATTGAAAATATCAAATGTTTATTAGAATTTATGGAGTCAGAAACGTGCTAACTATACAGTTATGACTATTAAAACAAATTAGTGTAAGTCACATTGTAAAAAAATTCAAATTCATAAAATCGATGTTCATAAAATTTCAAAAATTATTAGAAATCATCAATAAATGTGATGCCCGTTAAAAATATATTAGAAATATGGCCATAGTTCACAGTAAAATTTTCTTCGCATCAAAAATTACAGTCGTTGTAAGCCAGAACAAGTCTCTTAAATAATGATTATAGGTTATTAGGTACCTAGTATTAAATCACAATGCCATATGCTTTTAGTGTCAGAAATACTTCTTAAACTTTCAGGATACATTTTAGAAGTCATTTTATTTTATTAGTGTGTATAAAGCAGCATTTTTTTTAAATAATGACTATTTAAAAGCTCTTATAAAACAGTTGTTTAGTTGTTTTCTAGCAGTAATTTAACAAACAGTGAAGTGTATTTTATAGTACAATTAAATGAAGCTTTAATAAAACTACTATATAATGATGGTACTAAATTTTCATAAGGCTTCTGGAAATGTTTATAAAATTATTTTGTAATGGTTCCAATAGGTGTTACAAAATATCAACGACGACCGAAATATTTTACAAGATGGTGCCAATTTTGCATTTATAGCTGCTGTGAAAACGTTATGAAAGTATTTCTGAGAGTAATATTGTTTTATAAAATTTGTGTCAGGAACATTTCTACAATTTTTATAAAATATCAAATTGCTAGTTGGGGGGTAATTTTGCTGTCGAAAAATCGTTGCAAATTCAAGGCATAGAATCCTTAGGTCATTCTCAATGAAAACTGTTATGGATAAACTTCCAAAATGTCCTTTTTTTTTTAAATACAGCTCCAAAATTTAAAATTTTAAAAACGCGATTTTACGTATTTTTTATCGAAGCGGGCTTATGTATTGATTTATATCAAGCAGTTAGAAGAATAATATATTGTGTATTTATGTAAATAAATATATACTTAATAATTACTTTTGCCTTTATTTATATGTGAATAGGATAGAATGGGGGCAAAAGCTATTACTATTACTGCTTACTTTCACTTTTATTATTTAGTTTGCATTAAAAATAAAATACTTACTGATATTCAGGAAAACATTATTATAAAACTCTTATAAAAAGTATTTAAAAAGGATCACATTTTTTAAGCTAAACAACTTTTGTGGCCTCTAATCATTAAAATAGAAGGAAAAGGTATGTTTATTTTCTGAGGTCCAACAGAAATACACTTTCTTATGTTGTGCAGTCAAACTTTTCTCATTTTTAGTAATTTTTATAAATATGTTATCAGGAAAATGAATTGATCGTATGATCGTTTGTATTTTGTTTGTTTTGCTGATTTCCACTGGAATAAAAATGGGATTCTTCTTATTTGCATAGGAATCTTCTATTTGTTTGTATGAATATTAAAATAATGTATTTTTCTATGTTACACTGTACATCAGTATTATATTCTTAACGCAAATTAAATATTAAAAGTATTTACCGTTTCGACAAAAAATAAGTAAAATCGCGTTTTTAAAATTTTGAATTTTGGAGATTCGACTTGCTGTATTTTTAAAATAAAGACATTTTGAAACTTTCTCCATAACAGCTTTCATTGAGAATGATCTAAGGATTCCATGCCTTGAATTTGCAACAATTCCGTCGACAACAAAATTACCCATGCATTTGGTGCAGGGTCCGTTGTTATCTTAAATTTGAATTGCTCGTCGTTTTGTGCCAAAATGGATATATTTTTTTTAATGTATGTCTAGACGCCACCTTTCCGATGATATTAAAAATAATTTCTATTAAAGTCATTTTGGCCACTATTTGGGCATTTATTAATAAACCAAATGACAACAAATAGACTCTCGGCCATTTTGAAAACATTTCTGAAAAATTTTTATTAGAACAGAATGAGAATTGCGAAAACTTTAATTAAAAAAAAGTGAATTTTCGTTCAGTTTATTAAATTTTGTATGATATGTACGTACTCAAATGACCCAAAACTAATGCAAATTTGTTGGAATTTTAATTTCGAAGGTTTTTGGTTCTTAGTTTGTCCCGATCGGACCGCTAGAACCGGAGATATTCGCACTTTTATCTAAACAACGCTGTTCAAATGACAAAATTGTTCATAAAAAGAAAAGGCATAGACTTTGGTAGTTCAAAACTCAGATATATACTCCTGGTGATACCACTGAAGGTATGAAATCATAATATTGCTGTTGTTACAAGACTATGCATATCTCATCGTTAATTTGGTCTTTTTTACTGCACTATTAAGCCTTTGCAATATTTGCCCACTTCCATTTTCTCACATTTTTTAGTAGCGTCTTTAGAGACAGACATTGACAATGGCGCTATTCTTTCTATGTTTGGGAGTATTCACCCTTCTGCCCCCCATAAATACGTCATTGTTTCCCAATTTGTTTTCATTGGCGATCAAAACTTTTGGTAAATATAAAACTGCTTGCCTTGACATTATGGCACATACATAATGCAGTACCATTATAACTGTAAATTAATATGCAATACAATGTTAAAGACTGAAATTTTTATGTAAATATTGCGTGCCTCATTATCTGGCTCTTAATAGAAAAATCTTGTTATATTTAAACTAGTTGCTCGTGCAGCAGGCCTTATAAATTGTTTAAGTGAATTTAATTACTGAAATTAAATTAGAGTTAAAGTTTAAAATAACTGGGGTTTTAGTTTTATTATTTACTAGTATGTTCTTGTTACCTTTGGAAATATATACTTTTAGAAAAAAGAACTAAATGATTTCAATTACAATACAAAGCAAATCGTTTTTATAAAGGGAACGCAATGTATTTAACTTGATAAATTAAAAATTTTACGGGATATACACACAAATGAACATAAAACAACATAATTCTTTACGTACGTAATAACAATATACAGGGATATTAAGGTTAATATCACTTAAAATTAGCTTGTTCTAAAATAGTGAAAATGTTATAGCTGGTATGAACGCTTTATTTTAGTTCGATTGCTATTTAGAATAAATAAATTCCACACACAAACAGACAAGAATAAGCATGCGGTTTTCCTGGGAGCTAATGTCTTTAGATATTAATTAGAGCATTTTTGGGTACTTTAGCCTAATGTAGATTAACATCTTGCATTCTCAAAGTATATGTCCAGCAATCTCGGCTGCACTATCAAAGTACCTGTATCTACAATTTTCTTTCTTGCCCATGTTCTTAAGACGGTGTGTCTCAATAGGTAGTTATCTATTGGGGAGGTCTGTCATCAGTTTTAATTACATGTCGAGTTCTAGAAGCCTTGTGACATTCTTTGTTTTCACTTATCGTTAATCTAAAGTATTCCTCCATTAGAAGTTTTTTGTTCCTTTTTCCATGTTGGATCTCCTCCGAAGCTACAAAACGGTTCGGGATCGAAACTTGGGGCCTCATCACCTTTTTTGCAAGGCTGTCAGATAATTCATTACGTTCTATTCATCCATCTCCTAGCAACCACAGCAAAGTAATCTTACTGTATTTTACCAGTTGCTTCAGAGATTGTCGCATCACTAAATCACTGTCGCCAACCAACGTGCAAATGTTGAAAGTATCACAAAATAGTCTGAGTGGCACTCAAAAAATCTTTACGGAGCGGCGCATTCAGTCTTTCTCGATCTAAATTTTACTTTTTCTTGCTTAGTAAGACTATTACGAAACGAATGTTTCAGTAGAGGTTGCTAATTTTGAATAAAAATAAATAGGAATGGACTTTTTAATTGCAGGACCATTACGTAAATGTCAATTGTGCCGTGTTCGAGAAAAATGTTGGACACATAGGTACCCGCAATCAGCCTCATCCGAGTGCAACTTCTACTCGTCATAAATTCCTTTCACTGAAATAGTTTGCATTCTATTTAACATAATAGTCATATTTAATACTTTCAGAGATAAAATCGTGATTTCTCCATATAAAACTGGATATTTTAATATTATATGGTAAGGTATAGGCATGATGAGGCTATACGAATACTAATATAGTCAATTAGAGTGTAGTGAGCCCTAAGGCGAATACATACGTCTGAGACACTAAAACCAGTATCATACGAAGGGTTGGTTTATCAGTGTTAGCACGGATCCGTGATGACCAGAGGGTGACGTATGCATGGGAAGAAATTTTATATCTCCTTAGTAGGTAGGATATCGCGCTATCTGAAGAATGTGACCCGCTGTGACTCAAATCTTGTTATTATAATTCCTTAAATCAATTTAAAGGTTAAATCGTACATCACTAACAGCCGGTTTTACAATCGCTAGTTAACTTCCAGTCAGAGTTAACTTTCAGGTTACTATAGAAATTGGGTTTTACAATGTCTGGTTATTTTCAAGGTGATGGTTATCTGGAAGTTAACTTTACTGGCAGATGAGGTGTGAGTAAACTGGAAGTTGGTAGTTTACCAGCAATTTATAACCTACAAAATAACTGTCACAAAATAATATTTTGATACTTCCTTCAAAAATGGACATGTATGAAGTGAATGCATATAGCAGTGATGAGGAGCCAAGAAGACCCAAAATAATCCGGTATAGACCCAACTTCTTTGAAGAATGTAGAATAAATTATATAAAGATATTATTTATACAAAATTGCAAACATTAAATACTACATAGATACTTACTTAATAAATAATAATAAACCACTAACTGATAAATTGCTTTTGATATTTGTTAGTATGTGACGTGACTTTGACAAAAATTCATGCATTTTATGTATATTAATCATTTTTCTAGTACCAACATTGTAAATTTTATTCACAACCTCTCGTTTACAAATCATGACTTAACTTTATATTGAAAAACTCAAGTGTCGGTAAAGTTGTAGTTAACCTGCAAGTAAGAGTCAACTAACATGAAAGTTAACTTGCGATTGTAAAACCGGCTGTAAGTGTTTTATATCATGAACCAGTGTTGCGAAATATCACAATTTTGCGTTCAAATATTCCCTTAAATAGAATTTGTCTTAATTTTATTTTTTGCTCTTTCTAATTTTATACAGTGTGTCGCACTTATGAATACATCCTTGTATTTTCGTTATTTTTAGGGGTACGAAAATAAATAATTTCTGGTAAAACGTAAGAGCATCCCAAAGTGCATCTTTTGAGGTATTTAGCTTAATGGCGTGCAAGTTCAACGACGAAAAGTTATCGTCTGCCAGTCGGTAATCGAAGGAGCATATAACTACGAAACTTTTTTCTCTTTGGAAATTTTTAGTATGGTGGGCGGCTATAGAGGGGGGAGAGGGATTTTTTTTTTAAATTAAATTGTTACCTATGTCTTTCCGCATAGGCAGTTAATACATGTATTCACTTCACATACTCCAGTAGGCTTCTTCGGCATTTTTTTTATTTAATAAATCGAAAGTGCAAGTATAAAATAATGGATCTGCAAACATCAGAGTTTTATTCGCACGTTTACAGCCGGTTTTACAATCGCAAGTTAACTTTCATGTTAGTTGACTCTTACTTGCAGGTTAACTACAACTTTACCGACACTTGGGTTTTTCAATATAAAGTTAAGTCATGATTTGTAAACGAGAGGTTGTGAATAAAATTTATAATGTTGTTACTAGAAAAATGATTAATATACATAAAATGCATGAATTTTTGTCAAAGTCACGTCACATACTAACAAATATAAATATCAGAAGAAATTTATCAGTTAGTGGTTTATTATTATTTATTAAGTAAGTACCTATGTAGTATTTAATGTTTGCAATTTTGTATAAATAATATCTTTATATAATTTATTCTACATTCTATGAAACATAGAAACGTTTCTTTTAACTCTATTTCATCTAATACAATTTCCACTGCTCTGGGCGACGCGACAGTCTGAATCGATTTAAAAAATCTCTTCCATCGTATTCTTCAAAGAAGTTGGGTCTATACCGGATTATTTTGGGTCTTTTTGGCTCCTCATCACTGCTATATGCATTCACTTCATACATGTCCATTTTTGAAGGAAGTATCAAAATATTATTTTGTGACAGTTATTTTGTAGGTTATAAATTGCTGGTAAACTACCAACTTCCAGTTTACTCACACCTCATCTGCCAGTAAAGTTAACTTCCAGATAACCATCACCTTGAAAATAACCAGCTATTGTAAAACCCAATTTCTATAGTAACCTGAAAGTTAACTCTGACTGGAAGTTAACTAGCGATTGTAAAACCGGCTGTTAGTGTCTTAATAGTTATTTAACAAACAAGTGCATTAATAACAGCGATTAATAATCGTTAATGGTCGAGTTTGTTAATCGTCTTTTAATGTACGAGTTAGTTACAAAATTTTTCCATCGACTGTACTTTCAATAAAATGGAGAAAATCTGATATTAAATTTTTATTTACTAAAATAAGTACAAATTCGACTAAGTATTAATTAATTAGTATCATCTAGTTTGTGTTTATAAACATTTATATTTACGTTAGATATAGTACAATTACTGAGTAAGGCATAGATAAATTATTAGTTCTATGATATTCTGAACTTAAATTCAGATTTGTATCATTATCTTGGATAATAGGTTGTGTTTTGGCGTTGGTAGAACTGGTATGAGTTTTTGTAACAGTTTTACAGAAGATTTTTTCAGCTAGGTCTACTTTATTTTGCAACGAATTTTCAATATATCCATCTTCAACAGCAGTGGATTTCCAACCACCAAGACGCTTAATGGCTGAAAAGTCTGCACCACTGTCAGAAAGATCGCCGAAAACAATGTCCAGGGTAGAGATGCGGCTGCTCTAATTTTGAGAAGGTTACTATAATGGACGGCAGTTTGGAAAATGTATTTATGCCAACTGGCTGTGTAGAACATTTATTATTTTTATAAAAAATAAAAAAACCGTCTGTGTGGAGTATGTGCAGGTCTTAATGAGACATACAGCCGGTTTTACAATCGCAAGTTAACTTTCATGTTAGTTGACTCTTACTTGCAGGTTAACTACAACTTTACCGACACTTGAGTTTTTCAATATAAAGTTAAGTCATGATTTGTAAACGAGAGAGGTTGTGAATAAAATTTATAATGTTGGTACTAGAAAAATGATTAATATACATAAAATGCATGAATTTTTGTCAATGTCACGTCACATACTAACTCAGAAGCAATTTATCAGTTAGTGGTTTATTATTATTTATTAAGTAAGTACCTATGTAGTATTTAATGTTTGCAATTTTGTATAAATAATATCTTTATATAATTTATTCTACATTCTATGAAACATAGAAAGGTTTCTTTTAACTCTATTTCATCTAATACAATTTCCACTGTTCTGGGCGACAGTCTGAATCGATTTAAAAAATCTCTTCCATCGCATTCTTCAAAGAAGTTAGGTCTATACCTGGGTCTTCTTGGCTCCTCATCACTGCTATATGCATTCACTTCATGCATGTCCATTTTTGAAGGAAGTAACAAAATATTATTTTGTGACAGTTATTTTGTAGGTTATAAATTGCAGGTAAACTACCAACTTCCAGTTTACTCACACTTCATCTGCCAGTAAAGTTAACTTCCAGATAACCATCACCTTGAAAATAACCAGCTATTGTAAAACCCAATTTCTATAGTAACCTGAAAGTTAACTCTGACTGGAAGTTAACTAGCGATTGTAAAACCGGCTGATAGTGTTTAACCAAATTGAGAAGGATATTTTGTTCATTATCTACTATGGTAAATATTCTGTTTGTGTGTGTTTTAGATGCCTTAATTGTAACTAAAAATTTAGATCCCAAATCCTGAACATTATTCGTTTCTAATTTCAACAGTTCATCCTTTCTGAATGCGCCAGCTACACCGAAAATCAATGCAACCTACGAAAGAAATTTTATGTGTTATTATGGTTTTATCTTGGTTATTTGTTTACCTTTGTCATTAAGAAGAGGTTGTTAGGAGCATCAAAAATAAATTTTTGTACGCGCATAACCTACTTTTTGGCTCTTGATAAACATAATTAATTTATCAAATTTACTTATGTCGATGTTTTCATTCAAGATTAAGGTTAACTTAAGCATTGAATATTTTGGCCATAAACTTGCAATTAGACCTCTTTCTGCAATATTCGAGAAACATGCGAACAGCACCGATTCTGAATAGCGCGTTACTTGTTTTCCATAGCACCATGAAATAAATTCGGCATAAGCTTTCTCATACAATTTTCGACTTTTTTCTGGCAGTAAACTTAATGATGTTACATTTGCAATTTCTGCCACTTCAAGCGGGATTAATGTAAAATCTTCTTCGTCAATTTCCATTTATTCAACGTTTTACAACATCTACTTCAGAAGTGACAAGCTTGACAGTGACAGATATTGGTGACACGGCGTCTGGATGTAAGTATTTAATTTCATGTATGTTGGGCGTCTATACTAAAAACGTTTATTAATAAAAGAAATCATGCATTAATAGGGGTCAATAATAAATGATTTTGTATAGATTAATTTAACTCTTTAATACACTGTCGACGGAAAAAACATACAAACCTCCACCTCGCGAAAATGGAGTTTGGCCAGGCGCAACGTCACTATACGCATAGACTCGCCGATCTCAGCCGACTCGTTGCTTTTTAGTTGTTGCTATTATATATATACTAATCGTGTTGATATGCGCCCCTCTAAAATTGCAGATCTGATCTATCAAAGGCTTTCGTGGGGGCGGTTCTTCGGAATGCGGCCGGTGTCATTCGATTCGGGAAATAATTCTACATTGTTTAGGATAAATTCGGAGGGGTCCTTTGTAATGATGTTCGAGCAATTAACGCGCAAAAGTCGGCTATCTCTATCGTCTATTAAATTTAGGAACAAGGGGAAGTCGAAGGGTTGTAAGGGAATATGAGTTGGCGAAATGTTTCCAAACGTCAAAAAATTACGATTTGCCTTCGCTCCTGTAGGGCCGAATTTTCGATTTTGACCTTGCAATTTACGATGTCAATTCATCGCCGACCTTCTCCTTGCCATAGAGACATAGAACGAGCTTCCAATCGCCATATTTATTTAGTTACGAACGTCTGAACATTCGATGTTCTTCAACGTTTTAGGTTAAAGTGAGGTCTCGGAAAACCACTTTGGTCTCGATCGCGACGGGCTGAATTTTCGATTTTTCCCGAACAACATGACATCAAGAGAAAGCGCCACTCTTTCATTTTCCATAGAGATGTCGAGCGCCGATTTACTCTAAGTATTTGTTTAGCTATGAGTTTTTGAATTACTTACGGTTTTCAATTTTTACGAAAATAACCATTTTTATTTCGTACAGACCTAGCGGAAATTCCGATTTCCACTGTGACACTTACGATGTGGATAAAATGCCAATCTTTCTTTTTAAATAGAGACCAAAGTCGATCCTCCGCTACAAGAATTAACTTAGATATGAGCGTTCAATGAAAGCATTTTTTCTCGCTCTTGCAGAGCCGAATTTCCAAATTTCCCTGTACAATTTGGTATCAGGAGAAAGGCAATCTTTCCATGGAGACTTAGAACGGACTTCCATTCCACGTATTTACTTAGTTATGAATTTTTAAGAATTTGATGTTTTTCAATTTCTAACAGAAAAGCCATCTTTCGTTCGCCCGTGTAAAGCCAGATTTCCAGTTTTGCCCATTCACTTATGTATCAAAACAAAACGCCACTCCTCCTCTTTAATTAGACACCTAAAACGGCCCTTAACTTCACGTACTTACTTTCTACTGAACGGTTGTTAGTGGTCACTAGATCTCCGGTAGATCTCCGAGTTGAAAGTTTACAACAGGCGCACTGTTTTTGCAACTATTACTAATTTTAACATATCTCGAGAACGGAAAAAGTTGATAATATGATATTTTAAGTGCTTAATAAGAATACCGAGTACTATAAGACGTATAAAAACCATATAAAAGGAATATCATGGAACGACGAAACTTCCGATCGGTGCGCGGTATCCGGAAATTGAAAAAAAAAAAAAATTTAGTTACCTGACCAAACCTAGCGTAAAGTGCTTGTTTTGACGTGTACAGTTCTGTACTGTAGTGGCAGACATTTTTGTCGGGCGGTTTATGAACAATTTGCCATCAAATTGGCGAAAAATGGACCAAATTGCAAATCGCCCGTCTTTATGAGGGCGCGCGCAGTTTCGCGATTCAACGGCTGAATATAACGAGCATTCATCCCCTACTGCACAGTGATGAACTTACAATGTTTTTTAATTATCTCCTCGAAAATCGTGATACCTACAAAAACAATGCTTTGAACCTTTTTTAAATCAAATTTCCTGATCTCTAATTTTGTTCTATACATTAAATCAATATTTTTTATATTTACTGATATAATTAAAATATGGTGAGAGAGATTGAGTTCAGTGTCGTCGTGAATAAGCGTATTTTTAAGATGCTCTCTAAAAAGCGGTAAAAACCACGTTAAACTCGAAAAAAAAATTAGCCACCGGTAGATTAAGAAATTCTGCGTGAAATGAAACGTCTCAATAGAAAAACAGAGTTCATATGGAATTAATAATTACAAGATTTTCTAATAATATTAAATAAAATAAAGCAAACAAGCTCAAGTGAAGTGCAGTGTCCCTACGTACACCCTAGACCACCCAACAAGATACTTTTTAAATGATTCATGGGCAACAAATAATAGCATAGTCAGTGTCAAAATGAGGCACATATGTTTACAAAGCAATATAGCTGTGTTGTGACCTAAAGTAATATTATACAGTGGAAAGTCCTTAAATGGACAAAATCAACTCAACCCAAGAAAGAAAAGGAAATGAAATAAAATAAAACAGTAAACACAAGACGTTGCAGAAAGACAGATAAGCTATAAATGAATTTATTTTATTTTATATGATTTAATTGATATTATTCTATTCTATCTTTCTATCTGATCTTTACCATCTTAATTTTTATCAGCTCGATTTATTGATTCAAAACATAATATTTTATTATTAATTTGGAAGGTGGAAATTGAAACCGATTGTCTCAAAGAAACGACATACAGGGTGAGCAAACTATCCCTTCGGACCTCTTTTCTCATAACGCGCACAAAAAATATTGTTACCCCGAGATAGGGCCCTTCCCAGCAACTCCACTGTAAACGGATATTTACTTGTGAAACGGTTAATAAATAAAAACAATACAAAAAATACAAAAATGAAAGCTGTCAGATTCAGAAACAGAAGAAACAGAAAACTTAGAAGAAGAAAGGCAAGGAGATGACGATAGATGGAAACTTAAAAGAAGCATGGAAAATGAAAAAAAAGCATCTCGCAAACACCTGCACACCCCAATCGATGATGACAGATGGAAACTTAATAGAAGCATGGAAACTTAAAAGAAGCATCTCACAATCACCTACACTTTCCGTTCTATATACCCACCCCATGCGTCATGTGGCTCTCGCTGCTGACAACAAGCATGTCCAATGTCCAACCCAATTTATGCAGCCGGCCCGGCGATATATAAAACATCCAGGATTTGGTTTCGGCATGCGGTTTGGCCGTCCGTTGGGCGTGTTCGACGGATGACCAAGCTGCGTGTTGGAATGAACTTCCATGGATGCCCGGAATCGGCAGCAATGCCCACCTTACACTGGCAAATCAATCAATCAATCAATAATTAAAATATGGCGTCGAGTATATAAATTACCCAATTATTTAGGGATTTCTAGGACAAAGCGGATGCCCTATCCTCGCAAACTTTTTTAAATTTCATTACATACCCCTTCATTGTACTTAGTTGAAAACAAAAACTATTTTGGTTAGCTGATTATTTCAGATTTTGATGAATTTGATTCTTTGAAAAATGTACTGCGAACAAAAAAGTACCACGCCAAAATAATATTACTTTAGAATGATCACCATATAATATTCTCGAAAGACAGTTGCGGCCGAGTAGCCGGTTATTTTAGCATTGAGTAACTCGACAGTACTGATGAACTGGCCATAAATGGCGCAGGTAACGTCCTTATAGGACTCGAAACCTTTTGCGGTGTGGCCAAGCCATGCATACGAGCATCCATTATTAAATGGGTGCAAACTAAATCTCTGGAATGGCGGAAAAATTTCCCACGACAGAGACAGGCTAAAGAGTTCATTAAAGGACGATCTGAAAAATTTACGGAAGATCTATTATGCCAAAACAAAAGGCTCATTAGAATAATAGTGGGTCTTCTAACTGGTCACTGCGGTCTTAATAGACATCCGAGTCTGATGGGCCTGGCAGCGGACGCAACATGCAGATATTGTCAAGAGACAGAGGAAACCTCAGTCCATGTATTGTGCCATTGTGAAGGCCTTGCTAGACTGAGTTTCCAACTACTTGGCGAGGAAAAATCAAGAGCTGATAGCTATAATAAGGGGTCCTTATCAAGGCTGTGGAGTCTGATACAAAGGACAAAGGTGGATAAGGAGCTCTAAGAGAAACAAACAGGATCACTACAATAGATCCATGAGGGTCGCGTTGGTCAAGACCAATCATTGAGAAAGAAGCTTGAACTATGTTCATCTGTGTTTATCGAAGTTCATCTTACAAATGCATCTGAGTACTCTCCTTATAAATTTTGAAATAGCGCTCTGTCATCCGAACCATGGTCATAACACATGGTTTATTTACAACACAAAAGCCATGTAAACTACCAGTCCTTAAACTTTAAGGCAGAAATATATTTTTTTGAAGATCATTAAAAAAGCCACAAATATATACTGACGATATATCTACGCTCGATTCAGTTTTCAAGGTAAGTAGATTTTCACATTATTTGATAAACAAATATTTGCACCCGACAAGGTCCTCGTGCAATCATTACTACCAGTTTACATTAGCATATATTGAGAATTGTAAAGATAAGATTCAATGAAATATAGCGAAGAAACCAAAGCGACTAATACGTAAATATTGTTATTATCAGTTGTAATTGTTTCATAAATTACTCTCAATAATATGAATGTTGACGTATAAAGTCTCTGGGCTACAAGCTTCAACGTTATTTCCAACAATTAAAAGAATTAAATGGTCAGAAATAGTATATGGTTTTTAATAATAGTCATACCTCCAGCAAATATAATTCCAAGATTAAGTCATAAATTATAATGTGTATCTGGTTTATTATTCATATGATTTTATCGGAAAATTTATACACGAGATGTTCTAAATTATTCTTGTTTAATTGTTGTAATTTCTTTAATGCCAATAACATTGAATAAATATTTGATACGTTTGCGTTGTATTTATAAAGCTGTTGTATAGTAGTATGTAATATCACTAGTGTTATGAATTTCAACGGTAAAATGTTTTCGAGACTGGAGATGCCTAGTAATATAAAGAGTGTAAATTAGCAGTCTATTATTTGACTAAATCATGATACAGCAGTAAAAAAAGACCAATTAAACGATGAGATATGCATAGTCTTGTAATAGAAATATTATGATTTCATACCTTGTGGGGTATCTGAGTTTTGAAATTCCAAAGCCTATTTTTAACAATTTCGTTTTTTGAAAAGTATTTTTTTTAGGTAAAAAGGTGAATATTTCCAGTTCTGGAGGTCCGACAAATCTGTGTTGGTCTTGGGTCATTTGAGTATGTACATAACATATAAAATGGAATAAACTGGATAAAAAGAGAGTTTATTTCATTTTTACGCCCAGGGACGTCAACAGTTCCAATCGGCTTCACACTTTCAGAAAATATACCTTTTGTTAAAAACAAAACACCTTGAAATTTTGGTGCCTAAATATTGAAACTTGTGCACACAAATGAATTTATTATCTGTAATTTGAACTGCCAGCCATTTTGTGCCATTGAGTCCAAAATGGATCATTATTTTTTAAATATAGTTCTGGATGCCAGCTTTCCGATGACATCAAAGAAATTGTTTTATAGTCATTTTGGCCATTTTCTGGACATTTATTTATAGACCAAATGACAACAAATAGATTTTCTCGGCCATTTTGAAAACATTTTTGAATAATGTTTATCAGAAAAGAGAGAAAATAGCGAGAACTTTAATTTATAAAAAAGCAAATTTTCGTCCTTATGAACTCGAGAATTTATGTTTTAGAAGTTTGGCCAATTGTTAATTAACAAATGTCTATTCTTGGCTAATATTTGAACTGTATCATTTTGAAACATATTTACTTCATATGGAACGCCCAAAAAACATTTTTAATTTGTAGAAACTGTTTTTCAAGCATTTACATTTCATTGTTTTTAATTAGCCTGAATAGCATTTTTTAAAATTTGGATATCAAGATTACCTCTTGTTTTGCTGCACCGTACTCAATTATTTCCGGCTCACTTAAGTTGGTAGTTAACGTATTAGACCAAGCAAATGGGTAGGTTAAGTCGCAAAATGTGTCCGGAGGGAGATCTCTACGGGAAAAGTTGTATTGAGCTGAGATGTAAAAAAAAAGCCTAATATACTACTAGCCCCACCCTTTCCTTAAGGGCAGAAAAAGGATGGAATAGTTTATTTTTGCGTATAAATCGAAAACGATGGTAGATATGGAAAAAGGTTTCAGATAAAAATTGTAGAGCTTAAAATTCTGCTTAAAAAAGGCCATATGCATTTATACCGTATTTCTGATGGTTTGGCTGTAAAACCTGTATGACGCTTAGGGGCTGAATGGAAAGTTAAAAAAAATCGTAAAAAATCGAAAAGTTGATATTTTTAATTATTTTCTTTTTGAATCTCCTTAGAAAAATCCTCAACTTTCTTTCCAGAGATAAGGTATCCTTGTCTACTTGTTTATATAAAAGTTATAAACATCTGAATTTTTAAATTCACGATTAATCAGGGTTGAACGTAGCGAAAAATATTTTTTTAAGCAACACTGTCTTCTTCGTGAAATTTCCTTACAAAAAGTCCTTTACAGTTTTTTTTTATCTCACATACCAACGTTGATATCTAAATAAAATTACTATAATTCCTACAATTTTTATTTCACTCGACGCCATTGGAATATAGTCTAAGAGCTACTGGCCTCGACAACATACCCATTTTCACAAGGCTGTAAATATGCCAAGATGTTAGTTTAAGGCTTCCCAAAGAAAGAATGGCCGGTGTGGCGAAAGGATGTCGACGGGGTGAGCAGTGAGCACTCTTGCATTTTTTGAAATTGGTTGCCGTTTAAGTTGATGTTTATTTTTTACTTCTACAAAGTTTGCATTTTCAGATATCACATAGGAAGCCAGCGTGCAATCACCCAACATATTTATAAAAGCTAGAGACATTATTAATCCTGTTCCCTAGAGCTTGGCAGACAAAATAGTGATAAGAGAAATTTATTTGGTGATGGGAACTTCACTAGATGACTGTTGAAAGTCTACATGCTTTTCGTGGTTGGTGGAAGTTTTTGTATGGAGCTGATATTTTTTATCGATTACTTGTGTCACAATGAGTACAAAAATATGATTGAAATGCATATCGGTTGGTGGGTTTCCAGAAGCAGAAACTGTTAACCTGCGAGATATTTCACTGTGGATGGCAGATTTATAACAAGCTGATTTTTTCTGTATCGATTAATTACCATTCGGTAATTACGAAAATACGATTAGCATACATATCGGTTAGTGCCTATCTAGAGGCAAAAACTGTTCATCTGCATGACAGATTTGTAACAAGCTGTTTTTTTTTTTATTAATTCATTTATATTCTACAAGTAGAAAAATAATGGTGTCGAATATAGTGATATACGACTCTGAAGTGGTGAACAAATTCATTAACTTAGACATGGATTATTTCTATTTTTTTATAGTTTTTAAACGCCAATCGCATAAATGCGATGAATATAGGATAATAAATATCCGCCAAAAAGTTCAACATAAATTTTAAAAAGTTCAAAACAAATTTAAAAAGTACACCTGTACAGGATTCGAACCGAGAAATCCGCAATGAAAGTCGTCGCTTAACGCGATTTGCTACGGCCGGGATGGATTTGAAATTTCAAACAGTCTCGTTGGAGAATGCTAAACATGAAATTTTTAAATGGACATAACTAAGTAAATGCACCAGCAGGAAGGCTCCCGAATGTCGATATAGATACAGGTTAGGTGATGTCTTGAAAATGAGATAATGCAAGATAAGATCTGTGTTAAGTGACCTGGATATCTATTCAGAAATAGGCTTGTGAAAAAACGCTATTAGCTTTTTCATCCAAAATTTATTGAAAAATATATTTTTTAACTATAAAAATTCACATTGAAAGCACGAACAGGATGTAATTCATACTTTAATTATATAAACGGAAATGTTTTGAATGAGAAAAGTTGAACTTTACAAAAAAATCTTACAATGTCGAATATGTTTTAAATTACAATAATTGATTATATATTTAGAGATCATTTTAGAAGCAAATGTATAACAGTATCTTGGAATGAGGAAGAATTCTATAAAGTAGAATTCCACAAAGTTTATTACCTGGAGACCTCAAATGGTGAACTTAAAGCAGATCTCATAATCTTTAAAAAAATGTTTTTTTTCGGCCTTCAAGGCCCACTGTCCATGTATCGTCGCGTCATCGTCGCGTACTCGGCAAAAATACGATTGGTGTACGCTTGCGTGTCGCAGGCAATGTATAAACATTGGTATCTGTCCATGAAGCGGCATTGACGCGTTTTCGTTGAAGCACATTATCGTCTCGTCTCCTTGCGTACTCATTTGCAGTCGTTTTAAGCGTATGCTGCATAGTTGATATTATGTCTGCATCAGAGTTATACAAAACATATACATCCTCTTCGTCGCTTGACATCTTGTTAACCGAATATAAACGCATCGCATTACTTACGATTCTTAGACAGATCGCAAGCGTAAGCGTATCGTCACTTCATGTACGCTACGCTGACGCATCTATGCCGCGACGACTCGTGGACAGTGTGCCTTAAGGCACCACTATTTTTGTCTGCCAATACAGTTACATTACTAAAACAACTGTGCATACATTTTTAAACAAATTTTGAGCTGAGTTAAAGGGTTGAACAGTATTCATTCGGTCCAAAAATATTTATTTCATGGCCCCGGGCCCAAAATCAAACCACTACATTATTTATTTATAATAAATAATGTTAGTTTATTGAACTCCATAACTGGAACATTTCCATCTATTTTAAAGATAGCCAAAGTTTTTCCTCTACACAAAAAATTAGATAACACATTACCTGAGAATCACACACCCGTGGCTTTTGTCAACTATTTCTAAAATAGTAGAACGTGTTATTTTTAACAGAATTGTACATTTTTCAAAAAACTAAATATTGTCAAAATGCTCAATATGGTCTTCGTAAAAAAAAATTCAACAGAGGACTGTTTAAGCGCCTGCGTCGGAATGCTTCCATTTTGGAGTAGCGTGATGCCCATAATATTTTGTATTAGTGAAAGAAAGTGTTTCTGATTAAAATGAAGTATTCTTAAAATCTGTAATTATACATTGCAAAAGGTTTAAGAAAAGTTCAAATATTATTTTCATTTTACGTTCCTTCGCATTCAAAAAAAAATAAATATTCAACCAAGGATCTTCAAAAACTTGACATATTTACACATATCACTTTAAAATTTTGGCAGTAGATGGTATACAAAACTATAGAGTTTTTTTTTTAAGTTAACTCGCTGTATGGTTCTTCATATTGAGAAAAAATTAAATATTCAAAAAAATTCATTCAATATCTGAAACAATAAAAATATAAACGAAGATTTGATTTCGGTATGAAGTACCGTACTACGAGTTGATTCTTTAACGCAAAATCTTTATAATTGTGTGTACTATCGAGTTCAAGAATTTGAAACTGATAACATGTCCAGTTTTTGAAAAATCCTAGTTGTCTTTTAGTGTTTCAGTTTATGAAATTATTTTATTGAGTATTTGATATTCTTTATACGAAGAAACGTAACGCAAGTTGACTTTTTAGGGACAACTCTAGATAGTTTTGTATAAACTATCGACAGAAAGGCGGAGCTTACTGCTAGCGGTCGCGGCGGTCTAGTCAATAATTCATGCTTATCGCAAATGTCAAAAAGAGCCGTTTTTGATTCACTCGTGCCGAACTGAATTTCTGATTTCGCTGACGCAATTTATGATGCCGACAAAACGTCAATCACCAATCATATTTTTTCCATAGAGGCATTATACGAACTCCACTCGACGTATCTTTTTAGATATTAAGGTTTGAAAATGTGATGTTTGTGAGTTTTTACCTTTTCCGCCGAGATTATATTTAATATATTTTGTGCCATTAATTCGAAAATGGATCATTTTGTTTCAAATGTAGATCTCGATGCCAGCTTTCCGATGACATTAAACATTTATTTTTAAAGTCATATTGGCCACTTTCTTGAAATTTATATATAAACCAAATAACAACAAATTGATTTTTTGGGCCATTTTGAACTTGAGATATTTTACTTTTAGTATTTTGGCCAATTATTGTTAATTAACAAAAGGCTAATATTCGAACTGTATCATTTTGAAACATATTTATACTTCATATGAGACGTCCAAAAAAATTTTAAACTTATAAAAACTGTTTTTCGAACATTTACATTTCATTGCGTTAGCCTGAATAGCTTTTTTCAAATTTATATATCGAGATTACCTCTTGTTTTGTTGCACTGTGCTCAATTGTTTCCGGCTTACTTAAGTTAGTAGTTAGTAGTTAACGAATGTATTTAGGGGAATTTAATATTCTGCTAACTTATCTTTATAAAATTATTACCTTATTTTTCTTGGCTAATGTCAAATATTTGTTCTGTTCAGAGACAACTCTGTTTTAGCCCGGGAGGCAGCGACAGATTTTTCGCGTTAATATCAATAAAGCTAGATTTTTTTTCCAAAGAGAGTTTAGATAGTATCTATAATGAAAGTGCAATTCTACCAAACTCTTAATGGTGCATAAAAGAGTAACGAATTAAACAACATGTTGCAAAAAAATTAATGGACGAAAATATCGTTTTTCGAATTGTCAAAAAATGACAATTCGCCTTCGCTCCTGCCGGCCCCAATTTTCGATTTTCATCTCGCGATTCATGTTGTACGGTCATTGCCGACCTTCTCCTCGTCATAGAGACATAGAACGGGTATCCAATATCACCGTATTTGTTCAGTTCTTACGTTTGAAAAATTGACTTGCGGTCGTGGTAATTTGTGACCATTTTTAAGTGGTTTCCCGAGTTCGAATCCCGCCCGGGGATATTTTTTTTTTCGTTTTAAATTTTTTGGCGGATATTTTTAATTCTATAATTGCCATTCGCTCCGTTCTATTGCATTTCTCGGAGAAGTTTTGCATTTTTCGCCGCGAAATATTAATCTGCATTATTTCGATTAAGAATCACATTCTACCCCCGCTGTTGGGTGGTTAAATCTTTGATAGACGTTGCAAAAACGGCAATACGTAGTCAAATCATGCCAATTATATTCCTCATTAGTATTAATGAACAGACAGTATTTTTATAGATCTGTTAATAAGCTTTCATTACATGTTTCGGTTAGGAAATTTCTTATCTTTAATTGAAATAGTGCAAATTAATATTCCGCGGCGGAAAATGCAAATCTTTTCCGAGAAATGCAATAGAACGGAGCGAATAGCAATTATAGAATCAAAAATATCCGCCAAAAAATTGAAAACGAAAAAAAAAACAGTATCCCCGGACGGGATTCGAACTCGGGAAACCACTTAAAAATAGTCGCCGATTAGCAAGAACGCAAGTCAATTTTTCAAACGTCAGAACTGAATAAATACGGCGATCGGAGACCCGTTCTATGTCTCTATGGCGAGGAGAAGGTCGACAATGACCGTACAACGTGAGTCGCGAGGTGAAAATCGAAAATTGAGGCCGGCAGGAGCGAAGGCGAATCGTCATTTTTTGACAATTCGTGACAATTCGAAAAACGAAATTTACGTCCATCTATTTTTTTACATGTTTAATTTTTTACTCATTTATGCACCACTAAGAGTTTGGTAGAATTGAACCTTCATTATAGATACTATCTAAGCTCTCTTTGGAAAAAAATTAGCTTTATAGAAATGATTTCACGAAAACGGTCGCTGCCTCCCAGGATATTTCTATGTGTATGTGTGTGTATATTTATTGCTATTTATCTTTTTACAAGCTGCTAAAAGTTAACTATCTCGAGTTCATATAGACGAAAATTAACTTTATTTTAAATCAAAGTTCTCGCAATTCTCTTTCTTTTCTGATAAAAAAAATTTCAAAGTGTCCTAAAAAATTTGTTGTTTTCAACAAAAGGTATATTTTCTGAAAGTTTGAAGCCGATCGTAATTCTTGACGTCCCTGGGCGTTAAAATGAAAAAATGGCATTTAAGCCAGTTTATTTAATTTTGCATGATATTTACATATTTAAATGACCCAAAACTAACGCAGATTTCTTGAAATTTTAATGGCTAAGATTTGGATTTTTTGTTTGTCCCGATCGGACCTCTAGAACCGGAGATATTCACCTCTTTACCTAAATAAACGCTGTTCGAAAAACAAAATTGTTTATAAAAAAGACGCAATAGGCTTTGGAAGTCCAAAACTCAGATATATACTCCTGGTGATACCCCAGAAGGTATGATATAATTTTGGTGTTACAAAACTATACACATCAATGTCCTTTTTCACTCCACTATGTGACTATTGGATTATTATATTTTCAAATAAAAAATGAATGTATATAGGAATGGTACATGTATATTGAGGTCGGAGCATAAAGAGATTTCCGATGAAATCGGTATAAGCTCTACGATTTATACAATTTTTAAGATAAGAACCTGGAACTTTCACATATTACTCTTGAAGTAATGTATAAGAAATCGCTGTAATTAGGTATGCTAAATAATTTTTTTTTAAAGTTATTAACGTTTATCTTATCCCTAATTTCACGAATTTCAGAACAAAAAATACTTTTTTTTATTCTCTTAAAATTAAGAGGGTTAATATAATTTCTAAGGTAAATTACTTTGAAGCATCGTAAAGGACATATTTCAAGCTTTAAAAATCGCCTACAAAAATCGAATAACGTAATTGAAACCAGAGTAATCGATGGTTGAAGTTAGTTATACATATCAAATTTTATCATTTTCTCAAAATTTTGAAATTTTGGAAGTGTACATCTTCAAAAATACATTTTTGGAATTTTTTTCACTCACCGGATCTTTTTATACATTACTTCAAGAGTAATATGAGATAGTTCTAGGTTCTTATCTTAAACAATGTATATGGTCCGATTTCATATATGTACTATTCCTACATACATTCATTTTTTTAATTATAAGTATAATATGTTTCTTCTTTCAATTAGATCTTGTTGAGCTCAATTAGTTCAAAAGTTACAACAAATTTGGTGTAGCGCGCCCAAGATACCGCTCGCTTCGCGCGCCTTACGCATCGCCACGTTCCATTTTCGTGCGATCTGAAGCCTACATTTTTCATTGTAAAAAATAACTTCATATACATTTTTATGTAAAATTTCCCGTACTTTCGAACGGCGCTATTAGTTTTTATAAGAAAAACATATTTCAAGAGATATTTGACAATAACTGGTATTTGGCAACTATTTTGTTCAATAACAAATGACGCTCAAGGACTATTGTTGGTAACTTTTGGTATGTTGTTCCCGACATGTCAGAGATGTATTTCAAAAGTTACTGCTTCCCGGAATTATTAAGTAATGCATATTTTCAGCCTCATTGACTCCACTAGGTAAGATATGTCAATATGTTGAGTTTTTGAAAAATCCTGGTTTCATTTTTGATTGTTTGAGATATTGAATTTATTTTATTATACATTTAATTTTTTTTCAGTGTGAGAAAACGTAAAATGATAATAATGTATGAACTGTTCTTACCTTTTTCAATGTATAATTGTAGATTTCAAAAATACTTCATTAATTGAAAACATTTTCTGTCACTAATACAAAATATTATGACAAAGAAACATTTATAGACGTGAACTATAGGTAACATAATATTGGAGCAAGAGATTTGGGTCGAAAAATAAAAAAAAAAGCAAAAAATATTTTTGGCGCTACATAGGATTTGAACTCTTGACCTCTAGCGTGCTTTTTACTTTTACTTTTTACTTTAACAGATTTATTATATATTAAAAGTGTACAAACATTGCCTCCTCGGACCGCGATCCGGAGCCAACCAGACAACCACGGCGCGTGACGTCGTGGAGGACGTTAGGTTGGACGGATCACGGCCGGTTCGGTTTAATAAAATGGAACAACAAAAAACAAAAGCTAAAACACCTGCCGTCTGTGACGGCTTAAAATTAACATTAAAATTGAACATTGTTTTAAATTAAACATTAAGATAATTAAGAACTAATTTTAAAACCATCACTACCGCACTGCTGATGTTGGCTGTTGATACGGGAAAAACTCAACGAAAAAACCCGTTCGAGACAATTGATTTCCCAACGGTCTGCCCGTCGTTTGGGAGAGTATGGAAGTAGAAGTTTATTATTTTTTAAATGTTTAGATTTCTTAAATTTGTTGGTCTAAAGGGAATTTCTAACAAAAATGACAAAAGAACAAAAAAGACAAAAACGAAAACAATTAAAAGAAGAGAAGAGGGATAGAACAGAAAAGATTTGAAAGGTATAGTGTAGGATTTGAGAAAGTTGTGATTAGTAAAGGTTTGGCTATAGAGGTTGCCGGAAGATAGGCAACGCCTGATATGGTAGGGGGTGTTTTATCTGGAATGGGGCATTATGCATTCTGATTTGGGTTATGTTGCGTGTTAGCGGACTGTCGCCCAGGCGAAAGGAATAGAATTTTTGTGATATTTCCCGGACGTAGTCCGCTAGTGGCGTTATGTCGTTGCAGCGATCATACAAATCTCTGAGGGAGGTGTACCTGCTCGAGTCTGAAATGAGGCGCATAAATTTGTGTTCTAAGACTTTAAGTTTTCTCATTGTCGTGGCCGGGATGCTGCACCACACCGGCGCCGCGTATGTGATGGCCGGCCTGATTACCGCCGTGTACAATAATTTTTTATTGTGTCTGTTGAGTCCGCTACCCCTTGCCATGAGCGGATACAGACTCCTGGACATGAAGTAGACCTTACGTATCGTCTCGTTGATGTGTGTATTAAACGTCAGTCGTTTGTCCAAGTTAACCCCCAGATACTTCACGCACCTTTTGATTGGAATTTGCTGACCCTGGATCGAAATTGGCGTTAATATGCGGTTTTCTGTGAATCGGCGCGTGAAGAGTATGGTCTCCGACTTCGCGACGTTGACCCGGATCTTCCACTTGTCGTAATACACCGTGGCATGGGCCATGTGTGCCTTGAGTAGCATGTTCGCCGCTTGTGCGTTATGCGAGTGCGCATACATGGCCGTGTCGTCGGCGTACTTGGCAAGCTTAGTATTCGGGAACTCCGGGAAGTCGGATACATACAGATTGTACAACTTTGGTGACAGGCACGACCCTTGGGGGACGCCCGCGCGAATGTCCCGCCGTGTTGAGAGTTTATTGTTCACCTTGACCTGCAGCGACCTGTCCATCAGGAAAGAGTGAATCAGTTTGGTTATGTGTATTGGAAAGTTCAGTGCGTTCAGTTTGTGTATAAGGCCCGGGATCCAGACGGTATCAAACGCCTTCTCGACATCGAGGAGCACCATGGCAGTGCTCTTCCCGAGGTTGTATTGCACCTTGACGTCGTTCACGATCCTGACGACCTGATGCGTCGTGCTCCTGCCCTTCCTGAAGCCGAACTGGCACTCGTCGTCAATGTGAAGCTCATCCTGAGCAGCGTCTAGTCTGATCAGGATGACCTTCTCCACCAACTTGGAGATCGCCGACAGTAACGAGATGGGTCGATAACTGCCGACGAGCTTCGCGTTCTTGTTCGGCTTCAGGATGGGCACGACCACGGCGCACTTCCACTGGCTTGGCCAGTGTTGCAGCCGCAGGATCGCATTAACGATATACGTCAATTGAACAATGCCTTTCCTCGGGAGATGTTTGAGAAGCTTGTACTCGATAGCGTCCTTCCCTGGGGCTTTGTCGTTTGGTAGAGTCCTGACAATGCTTGCCATTTCCGAGGGCTTGGTCATGACTTTTAGAAATACTCGTCTCGTCAATGGAACGTCATGACCAATTAGTTCGTTTACGTCGTTTTCTATGCGGTCCTGTTCAACAGTATTAGGTACGTCTGCGTTATGTATTGTCTGGAAATACAGAGCTATGTCGTTCGCTTTTTGCGAGTCCGTCAAAGCCGTTCGTCCGTTAGCGTTTGTCAAGGCGGGCATTAGCTCCCGCTTATTTTTCATTGCTCTCGACAGTTTCCACAGCGAGTTGTCTTGAGGATTCAGCGCTTCCAGCCTATCCCGCCATATCCGGTTTCTTGCGGTGTTGATGGCGGTCCTGATCTGCCGTTGCAGCCTGATCATCTCGGCCTTGGCGCCGGCATCACCATTTCGCTGCCAAAGCCGCCTCTGTCTATTTTTCTCCCTTATGTCTTGTGCAACCGCAGCGTCGAGTCGGTCTTTGTAGGGGTTCACAGTTATGATTGTGGCAACACTCCGCTTGGCGTCCTGCAGCGTCCTCGTAAACTCGCCCACTACATTTTCCAGTTCGGCGGCTGTAGCGATTTCGTTTACTAGTGTCAGGTTTGTGTTAATATGTGCCTTATAGAGACGCCAGTCGGCGTCTCTATAGGAGGTGACTTTACGTGTCGTGTCTTCCCTCGACATATTATTCAATTCCAAAAGAATTGGATTATGGTCTGATGTGAGCTCCTCCAGTGCCACCGGCAGCGTGGAGTTTCTCACACTCTTGTTGACCACTATGTCGAGGGTGGAGGGTGTTGTACCATTGTCCGGAAAATGCGTGGGGCCATCCGAATACTGCACGACGACATTATGATTACTCACGTAATCAAACAGAGTATTGCCGTTCGCGTTGTTGCGTTGGCAGTTCCATGCGTTATGCCGCGCGTTAAAGTCGCCTATGATCAGGCAGCGAGGGCTTGCGTTGAGTAAATTCTCGAGACAACCCGCTGTGAAGCCGTTCGCGGGCCTGTTGTACACGGCCACGATGCTCATGCCGCCATCCAGCGTCACACACACATTCTCCACGGATGTGTTCCGTATAGAACGATGCGTGTGGGCTATGTTTGACTTTATGAGCACGGCCACGCCGCCTCCCCTGTTAATGTCATCCCTATCTTTTCTAATCGTCGTGTACCCTCGGACGAGGAGCTTGTCCCGTCTGTTTAGTTTCGTTTCGTTCAGAAGCATAATGTCAATTTTATGCCTCGTTAAATAGTTAATTAAGAAAGAAATTTTGTTACCTATACCATTAGCGTTCCAGGAAGAGATTTTGAGTTTAAAAGGCATCGACGGGCAGGCCATTGAAGAAACCTACCACCACCTGGAATTTCGCCAGGGAGGTGGTACATCTCTCGAGCTCGTCGTTGAGCTCTGTCATCCGCATCAACAGCAGATCGATGTTCACAAGGGACGAAAGCCGCTCCGTCTGTTCTCGTAGTTTGCGGAGCTGATCCATACCTGAGTCCAGGCTGATGTGGGCTGGTCGGCTCCGCTGGTTTGTTCCCATCGAAGGTGGCGTCGTCCTCTCTGTTGTGGCTGGGGGCTGTTGTGCTCTTGTGGGTACGGTGGGCGGTGTTGGGGGTCCGGAAGCTTGTCTTCTCGCCCTCTGCTCCCATGCGTTTGCTGCTGGTGGTGGAGCCGCCACGTACCTGGTTTGAGGAGGCGGCGGGACCCTTCTATTTCTTTGTTCCAGGATGTCCATCCTTTGCCTGTACACTTTGCATTCTGTAGCGTTGGCCGGGTGGGCACCTCCGCAGTTTACACATTTCGCGACCTCTAGCGTGCTAAGTATTTCTGTTGCCGCTACTCTATTTGAGGTCTGTAACTCAAAAGTTTGTAGAAGTGAATAAATAAATATCGGGGGAGACCTAACCTAACATTTTAACATATTTCCAGCATTGTGACAATGGGTTGCCGAGGCCAGTAGCTCTTAGACTATATTCCAGTGGCGTCGAGTGAAATAAAAATTGTAGGAATTATAGTAATTTTATTTAGATATCAACGTTGGTATGTGAGATAAAAAAAACTGTATAGGACTTTTTGTAAGGAAATTTCACGAAGAAGACAGTGTTGCTTAAAAAAATATTTTTCGCTACGTTCAACCCTGATTAATCGTGAATTTAAAAATTCAGATATTCATAACTTTTATATAAACAAGTAGACAAGGATACTTTATCTCTGGAAATAAAGTTGGGGATTTTTCTAAGGAGATTCAAAAAGAAAATAATTAAAAATATCAACTTTTCGATTTTTTACGATTTTTTTTAACATTCCATTCAGCCCCTAAGCGTCATACAGGTTTTACAGCCAAACCATCAGAAATACGGTATAAATGCATATGGCCTTTTTTAAGCAGAATTTTAAGCTCTACAATTTTTATCTGAAACCTTTTTCCATATCTACCATCGTTTTCGTTTTCTTACTTATTTATACGCAAAAATAAACTATTTCATCCTTTTTCAGCCCTTAAGGAAAGGGTGGGGCTAGTAGTGTATTAGGCTTTTTTTTTACATCTCAGCTCAATACAACTTTTCCCGTAGAGATCTCCTTCCGGACACATTTTGCGACTTAACCTACCCATTTGCTTGGTCTATATGTATTTAGGGGGATTTGATATTCTTCTCTTTAAAAAATTATAACCTTATATTTCTTGACTAATGTCAAATACTTGTTCTGTTCAGATACAACTCTGTTTCTTTTTGTGTGTATTTACTGATATTTATCTTTTTACGAGATGCCAAAAGTTAAATATCTCGAGTTGAGATGGACGAATATTTACTTTTTTTTTAAATTAAAGTTCTCGCAATTCTCTCTGGCTTCTGATAAGAATTTTTCAAAAATGTTTTCAAAATGGCCGAAAAAATCTATTTGTTGTCATTTGATTTATAAATAAATGCCAAAAAAGTGGCCCAACTGAATATAAAAGAATTTTTTTAATGTCATCGGAAAGCTGGCGTTCGGAATTAGATTTTGAACAAGAATGATCTATTTTGGACTCAATGGCACAAAATTCAAATTTTTTATTTTATTTTTTTATTCATTTTTTAAAGGTATATTTTCTGAGGTTGAAGCCGATCGGAACTCTCGACGTCCCTGGGGGTTAAAATGAAAAAAAAAAAAAAATCAGTGAAAGTGTTTACCCAGAACTTCCCTCTTTATTCATATAAGACGGTCACTCTAAAAAATAATGAATTAAGAGATGACATATGAAATATAAAAAATTAAACATATTTTTCAAATTTTCAAAACAAATTTCTTTCTTGTTTAGAATGTCACGAGCAAAAAAAATTTTTTTCCATCACCCATTTTATAAAAAATGTTTTTTAAATTTTCTAATAAATTTTATTTCGAAATATGTTTAGAACGTCATAAAACGTAGAAATTTTAAATATGAGCACAGCAATTTTTTCCATCATCCATTTTATACAAAATTTTCAAAATTTCAGACTTTCTTTCTATTTTAAATTTTCACAATTTTTTTCTAAATAGGTTTAGAATATCAGCAAACGTGAAAACTTTAAATTTGAGCAAAAAAAATGTTTTCCATCACCCATATTATAAAAAAATTTCCAAATTTTCAAAATTTCAATTTTTTTTTCTATTTAAAATTTAAAAAAAAAGAAATTGTTGGGATAGGTTTAGAATGTCATGAAACGTGGAAATTTAGAATTTAAACGAAAAATTTTGTTTTCCTTTATCTATTTATTCTATCCCTTCGGTATCAGAGGGAAGTAAAAACGCTCTTAAGGCAGTTCAATTTTGTACGTTATGTACGTACTCAAATGACCCAATACCAATGCAGTTTTATTGTAATTTTAATTGCGAAGGTTTTTTGTTTTAGTTTGTCCCGATCGGACCTCTAGAACTGGAGATATTCACCTTTTTACCTAAAGAAACGCTTTTCAGAAAACAAAATTGTTCATAAAAAAACGCAATAGGCTTTGGAATTTCAATACTCAACTATATACTGCTGGTGATATCTCAGAAGGTATGAAATCATAATTTTGCTGTTACAAAACTATACACATCAATGTCCTTTTTTGATTCCACTATGAGGGATTTAATTTTTACTAGTAAACTGTTAATTTACGCGAATTATATTACTTTTTGGCCATTTAGCTCGAAAAAAAAATTATAGGGAAAATTTAAAAGTGTGGTATTTGGAGAGAACGGTTCACGAAAAGACTAATTAAATACAAAAAATATATCTTCCATTAGGTTTTTCTCTTTAAGACGCTTTCTTGATTTTTTTTTCTTGGTATTCAATGATCTATTTCTTCCAAACATAACCTAGTAACAACTAAAAAAAAGTACATTGAAACCATAGATATTGTGTTACGAAGACTATTATCGTTGAGAAGAGATGGATAAAATTGAATTTATTATGTATACATGGATCCACTACTAGAAATCAAAATGAAAAACGATTTTACTAGCGCCATCTATCACTGCTATTAGAATCATATTATGTACGTCAGTGAATGATGCAATAATTAAAATAATTATTGATATATGTATATTCAGCCGTTTTATCTTTATTTGTGAATTTGCTTGTTCCATGATATTCTTTTTATATGGTTTTTATACTTTTTCATATAGTACTCGATATTCTCATTACACACTTAAAATTTCGTATTATTAACTTCTTCCGTTCTTGAGACTGAAATTAGTAATAGTTGTAAAAACTGAGCGCTCATTTGTGACGTCACTATACGCAAGTGACGTAAGAAAAATGGCTTTCTGGGATCTTTCAAATTTAACCTGAAAAGTCGAAAAACATGGAATTTTTAAACGCTGCTAACTAAATAAATACGGCGAGTGGAAGATCGTTCTATGTGTTTACGGAAAAGAGAATGTTGGCGATGAATTCTAGTCGTAAATTGCAGGGTCAAAATCGAAAATTCGTCCCGGCAGGAGCGAGAGAAAATTGTAATTTTTTGACATTCCACCAAATTGTACTCCCCTACTGTCAAGTAGTAAGCAAAACAAACAATACTTCGAAAACACTTATAATTATAACAAGTAAGGAGCATCAAGTCTATTGAGATCGCCGAGTCTATGCGTATAGTGACGTAGCGCCTGGCCACGCCCCATTTTCGTGAGATGGAGATTTGTAATAGTTTTTAAGATATTAAACGTGCGAATAAGATTCTGATTTTTTGCAGATCCATTAATTTATACTTGCACTTTCGATTTATGAAATTAAAAAAAAGCCGAACAAGCCCATTGAGAATCTTTAAAAGTTAAGTTTATTTAGGAGAGAATTCGATATTAAAGTCCAGAAAAAATTTATAGATAAAATTTAAAGGCACAAATGGTATTTAAAGAGAACATTTCATGAAATAAAACATTTCATATGTTGATGTTGCAATGCGCTTTACAGCGACAAAACTGTATGTAGAATTATGGCCATAATACCAGAAATGACCTTTCATTGGCTACTATGTTAATGAGTGAAATAATCTGCAAAAAACTTGTTCAGTCTGTAATGCAATGACCATTTGTGTTTGCTTAATTTTTTTCCAGGCTTGTTTATTTTCTTAAAATCTATTCTTAACCTACTCTCAATCACTCAATCGTAGAATCTAGAATTTTATGACAGACATAGTGAGACAGGGCACAATTTATTGCGAAATTCGAACCACTACCAAAGTATCAGCAGTTTCTTTTCTCATCTTGGGAAAAAAGATTTTCCTATTCGAGAATATATGAATTACGGCGCGTGCGCCGTGGATAAAATCGTGTTAAAATTGGTAGTTAGATATTTTCGGAGTAGCTGATACGGAATGGTGAGTCCAATAGGACTGCCGTAAACACGCAACTTTTGCAGATTTACTTGACCTTTGGTATAGCATTTCTATTATTAATTTGTAAATTCAGTCTAAAGCGTTGCTACTAGGATAAGTTATTACTACTCGTTACAAAGCTTATTTGCAATAGAATAAGATCCGAGGCCACGTACTTAATTATTGCAAACGATATCTCTATACGAGTATAGCTCACCAGATATGTTATGCGCTTACCTTAAACGAAAGTAGTCGATTGCTCACAATTAACATAAATTATAATTAAAAACTTGTAGGTCGGCGCCTATGGTATCGCTGGTGCCATCTTATGATTACGAACTGTTCCTTTGTCGGTCTTTTTTATGAATTTCAAACTGACTTTGGATATGCTATACATAGAGATATTTACTTTGTAGAAGCTATTTAGAGTAAGATCCCAGCGCCGCCAGACCTACGTCATTTTAGCAAAGCTAATATTTTGGCAATAGATAATGTGATATGTAGTTAAGAACATGCATATTTGCTAGCTTGAAAGCGGGGCCCTTTTACAGATAACTGGTACAAGAGGCTCAAAAAACCTTACTCTGCTACGTTAGAGTATGATAGATGGTTTTCATATATGTTTGACAGAATACTGTTAAAAACCAACATTCATTATTACCAGACACTTTGCGTTTGCCCTAACTTCCGCCAGACGCTTAAAAGCTCGAAAAAAAAACCCACCCTAACCTAACATAACTGTGAAATCATATCTACTACCGACTATGTAAGAATCTAAACAAAACAAAAAATGTATTATGCTAGGTTAGGTTGGGTTTTTTCCGAGCTTTAAAGTGTCTGGCGGAAGTTAGGGTCCACGGAAATTGTCTGGCAATAATGAATGTTGGCTTTTAACAGTATTCTGTCAAACATGTACGAAAATCAGGTATAATACTTTATCATAGGTTGGTAAGGTTCTTTTGTACCTGTTATTTGTAAAACGGCCCCGCTTTCAAGCTAACAAATATGTACACGTTCTTAAATACACATTACACTATGTATTGCCAAAATATTAGCTTTACTAAATCGTAAGTCTGGCGGCTCTGGGATTTTGATCTAATATAAGATACTATAAAATAAATTTTATAAGAAACTTGAACTGCCTTTAAAAATGGCCAACTAAAATTATATTTATTATATCGTACACTACATACAATAAAGAAAATTTAATAATAGGATATTAGTAGCCAACCAGTAAGTACCTCCAGAGCCTAGTCTGTCAGTGTCCGTTAACGTTAACATTACTTTAGTTATAGTAATTGTATGTTGCATTTCTATCTATATTAAATTATAGTCAATTTCACCAAAAATACCAATTAAATATGAAGTAAATGTAGAAATAGCTATTCCGGCTCGTCATGGTTCACAAAAGAGTGGTTTAACTGAAACAGGTGTTGAATTTTGTATACATAGGCGTCGTTAACGAGCTTAGTAAATATTCTTTTTAAGTTTTCAAATTTTGATTTCTTCATCGAAGTATAGGGAACGGGTTAAAACATATCTCAACCGCTGTTTTCTAGGGCGCTGACCATAAAAAATTATGAAATAAAATTATATTTATTATATCGCATACTAGTTATTTGAATTTAGCTAGACATTATCATTATGTGACTATCCTATCTGACTCGAAATCTGTACTACTGACGATACAGAATTTCAATGCAGAACAATGCAAAATTTTACATTATCAGAGGATTATTGAAGCAGAAGAATTACAACTAAAGTACATCCGACTCAAATATTACAGGAAACAACATCGCAGACAAACTTGCTAAACAGTCAATAGAAGAATATTTATGTTATGCACTAATCGTTATTGATGAAAACTTGTTTTAGAGAATTAATCTATATAACTTTATTTTGTACATTTTAGTCTCAAACTTTAGAAATCTCTTTCAAAATCATATTGACACTTACTTATTGTGTATCACAGCATACAAATTTTAAATTCACAATCTCAAATGACAGCGCCATCTATTGAGCAGCATATATAATACGCAAAAATCACAGTTTTCTCAGTTTCGGTCTTCCGTCCGACCCGAAGTAAAATGAAAATTAATATTATGCATTAATTAGTTAATTATTCAAATTAATTATTGATTATTGTATTATGATTTGAATTATGTATGTGTGCAAAGTTTCATGTCGATCAGAATAAGGTCAATGTTGGATTACAAGATTTGACCCTAACTAACAATCTGGAGTTAAGAGTGCGTTTGCACGTCACAGTAAATTCGTATAATAGACACCGAACTATTGGTTATGGCGATATAACAGGAACCATACAATTTGCTAGCTATATAGGTTTTATGATCATGTAGCAATTCAATTGGTAAGTAAATTAAAATTCTTTTAAACTCTATTTCAAATGCTAGAGAAAAGAAAAAATACTCCGATCCTGCTATTTAGTGATTTGCAGTAGTGTTACCACTTCGAACAGCAACTGCCTCGCCCTCTATTAATAAACCGTCCAATTAAATTGGCAAAATTTAACACATTTTTCTAATGTATTAATCTCCTCTATAGGAACAAATATTATGCCGATTTTTAATTTTTATTGAATGGTACGTTCGCGTATAATAATCCAAAGGAGAAAACTTTGGAAACTTAATTTCATTTAGTATTCAAATATAAAATATGATACAGAATAGATTTAAGTTAACTAGTTCTAATAATTAAATCAAATCTGAGTTCTGTTGGTTTGTTTTTGAGAATAATGTATTAAAAGATTGACGACTGTAAACGCGGTATTTGGCCTTGGTAACACAGCCTTAACTAATAGCTTGTAAAAACAAATTCAGTTTCTTTATCCATAAAAGTTTATTTCAAACTTTAATAATTTGTAGAAAAGTGACTCTAAGAAATAGCATGACCATCATAAATGGTACAAGAACTCAGGGTGCAAGGAAACGCTTGAAAATATATTGTTGTTAAATTGCTTCAGCTATTTTTAGACTCGATCTCGATTGGCATCGAGACATCATTACCAAAATGTTATTTTTATAAAACCCAATATTTCCTAGATATACTATTATACTAATTAAGGCCATGTGATTTTAAAAGCATACCATCACAGTCAATGATCCTTAATTAATACTATAATTAAATCTATATGTATAGAAACTATAATCTTTTGATTGAAAACACTCATCTGTCATCGAATTGAAAACTGAACGATGTGGTTTGACTTATCTAGCGCACCTGATGTTCAAATTATGAGACAAGTTGATTATAAATTTAAAATAAGATATATCCAGTACTCTAGCTAACATCTTCAGCAGTTAATAGTGGCCATTTATAGTAATATCTAAGCGAACGAATCCGTGGTCGGGATATGGAATCATGTACTTAGCACGCCATAAAGTTTATATCAACTAGGCTCATATGAATGAATTGCTCGTTTTTACGGCATCGTTAAATTGAATCAAATCATCATATAATGTTAGAAGCTACATAAAATAGGAATATGCTTTAAATACCTCCACTATATAAACCGCAAGATATTCAATAGAGTATGTCTAATTTGTTTTATCTGTGTCGTTTTAACTTTGTAAACTCGAGAAATAGTTAAGTGGGTTGAAAAAACTGAAAATACATTACTTAAACCTAAGAAAAAATGAATAATTAACAAGATTATCATAAATTCGTTTTGGCATATACACGTGTCCATGGGTATTTTAAATACTAAAATTTGTAGGAATAACTTTTACTGTTCTTAGAACAGAAGAGAAGTATTTTTTTCTGATATCGCATACTAGCAGAATGAGATCGCTTCAAGCTGCAGAACCTTGTCATTATTGTCATTATGATTATTGTTTTTATTTTAGTATAAATAGAGGAGTAAAAGTAACATTTCTAGGGAACTGTCTCACTATATCAATTTTTTTGCTGGAAGTTGTTGAAAATATTTCAAGAAGCGCAGTAAAAAGTTTTGGATTAAATCCGTGTGGCGGAAAGCTTTTGCTCAAAGAGAAGAATATTCAGAATCCTGTTTTCTCTCAGTTCTTCTTAAATATCTCTGGTTGCATAACGCGTATCGCAATAAAAAAAGAGACATAGATTTATTCACAATGAAATTGAGAAGAAAACTAGATTTGTCCGATACTATTTGGTCAATATGCCACGTCGCAAAACATAAAGACATATTAGGGAGGCCATTTTCAAACAATTGATGATAACTTGAACAATAATGCACATATTTTAACGAAACTTTAGAAGAATATACCCCTTGTGGAGTTAAATCATCAAGCTTAGTTTCAAGTTAGAATGTTTAAATGTTTTCTTAATTGTTTCTCAAGTTACCGAAGTAACTCCTTGAAAATCCAGAATGATTTTGTGTTAGGTAAAGAGAAACGAGGCCCTACAGTTTATAGTGGCGTCCGAACCACATTTTGGGAATAATTTTATAATTAAAATTATTTCGCGGTAGAATGTTTACAATAACTCATAAAAAGTAATTGCAAAGTGGAAAATCTAATCGTCTATTTTTAGGGCCATCAAGTCTGTACGACTTGATGGCCCTAAAAATAGACGATTCGATTTCAAATTCAAAAATTTATATTTCAGATTATAGTTGTTTTTATGTACTTTGTGGTGGTATAAACAAAAATATATTTTACATTCTTTAAACCCAATTTTATAAAATGTTTCCATTTTCTTTTTTTATATAAATGAATTTTACTCATGAATATTTTGCCTAAAATAAAAATTATTGGTATATACGCTGTACCTTTTATCAGGGCCATCGAGAATATCGGCAAAAAAATTGTTTCTACGAAAATTTTGCCGATTTCTATAAACTACAAAATGGTTTAAAGACATTTGAAATCCATGGCCTACTTTAAGAGTTATGCCGGAAAATATCGAAAATGAGGAATATGTCTAAGAAAAATATCTCATTATTTGAAGAGATACGACGAAAATTTTAAGTAAAATTTGTTTGCAAAACAGAGTATTCCAACGAGGTTTTATCATTTTCTTTCAAAACCGCTATATTTTGAGATTTACTCTTCAGGGTGTTTTTTATGAAACAGGCGAGAAGTAACGGCATTAAATAGAATAATTTCCTCCCTTTTCAACGACATATCGCTATATTTATTCGTTGGAACTAAGCAAGTAATTACAAAAACATTTATTAAACCAATAACATTTTAAATGGACTTCTGAAAATACACACTGGCATAGACCAACTAGGTTTCAAAATCGCCTTTCAATAAATGTATGGTTAGGTATTTTAGGCACCAATTTAATCGGTCTTCATCTTTATGATGGTCACCTCAGTGGCCAAAGGTACCTAAACTTTTGAGGAACGAATTTAATTAATTTTTAGATGACGTACTTTTAAAGAATCGACATGACTAAGTATTTTCAAGTATTTTCAAGATGGAGCCCCTCCCCACAATTCCTGTATTTGTTTATATTATTTAGTCGAAATATTGCCTCAATATTGGATAGATACCAATAGATTTATGGCCCCCTCGTTCTCCAGATATAACTCCAATGGATCTCTTTCTATGGGGGTATATTAAGGATATGGTCTTTTCGACGACGCCGCAAAATGTAGAGGACTTAAAGGATATAATTCAACAGGCATGTAATACAGTTACCCCCGAAATGATAAGTAATGTTTTGAATGCAGTGCCTCGCCGCGCTCGATTGTGCATGAGAAATCGCGGTGGATATTTTAAACACTTGATACGACATTTTAAAAATTACTTTGAGGATTAGATAAATATTAATGTTCTGTATGCTATATTCAGTTTTATTATTAATTTTTTTGTTAGCTGGATTTACTATATTCCTTTTAACTGTGTTAATGTTTGATTATAGTACAGATTTGAAGAACTTGCTGAATTCTTTCATCGTTCTATTTAATCATACTTCTCCGCGGCCAGTATGATGCTAGTTAAAGAAAATATTGGTTTGAAAAATGTTTGTATAATTACTTGCTTAGTGCAATAAATAAATATGGCATGTGATATATCATTGAAAAGGAAGAAAAACAGTCTATTTAATTTCGCTATTACCAGCCCGTTTAAAAAAAAAAATTATCACCCTGAAGAGTAAATCTCAAAATACAGCTGTTTTGAAAAAAAAATAGATAAAACCTCATTGAAATTTTCTGTTTGTAAAAAAATTAGCCTTAGAATTTTCGTCGTATCTCTTATAACAGAGATATTATTATATTTTGGATATGGATTTCAAATGTCTTTAAACCATTTTGTAGCTTATGAAAATCGGCACAATTGTCGTAGAAACTATTAAGCGAGATATTCTCGAGGGCCCTGATAAAATGCCTGTATATTAAAAGTACATAAAAAAAATGAACTATTTTAAAAAAGTAGCTTTATCTACACCAATTGGGACATTAGATACCTATGACATTTTTTCGCATTATGGCCATTATTAATAATCAAGCTAAGAGACATAACGACTTGAACATTTTTTCGGTTTTAAAAATTGTAAACTTTATTTTTGTTTATACCACCACAGAGAACATAGAAACAACTATTATCTGAAATACAAAATTTTGATGTACGACTTGATGCCCCTAAACAACCGACGCGACGATTCAATTGCAATTGTTTCTTAGGAGCTCTTGTAAACATTTTAACTGACCAAATAGTTTCGGACAAATTTAGTTTTCTTCCCAATTTCATTGTGAATAATTTATGTCTCTTTCTTTATTGAAATACGGGTTATACAAACAGAGATATTTAAGAAAAACTCCGAAAATACAGAATTCTGAACATTCTTTTGTTTAAACAAAAGCTTTCCACCACACGGATTTAACCCAGAACTTTTTACTTCAGTTCTTGAAATGTTCTCAACAAGTTACTGCAAAAAAATTGCTATAGTAAGGCAATTCCTTTCTACGCAATTTAGACTCTTAGATTTACTCCAAAAAAACCTTTTTCATATAGTACAATAGTTACCTAACTATTTAGTAATTCAATCACTGTTTAAAGTAAGTAATTGGTAGTTGTAATTAATTACTTTTCCAAAGTACTTTTACATACGATTGCGGTCAACAAAGTCATACAAATAGTGCAATGTGCATGCTTCTGATCTCAATAATATAGCATTTAGTAGATATTATCACAATGATCACCAAAAACCTGCTTAATTTTAATGCAATAAGATGTGTCATTGTAAAACACGTCGACAGATCTACTGAAGCACTCACTACTGAAGCAGTCTTTTTCATGATTCATTAACTATACGAAAACAACAAATTTTGCGGGAAAGTTCAAGAATATCTATTCTTAAATTGACTGTAGATTTTGAAAAATGAGTACCTACTAGTTTTTACAATATCAGTGGTGTTCACACATTTTTATTAAAAAGAGGCTGGTGACTTCGTATTTAAAAAGCTGAATACATTTTTTTAGCGCCCGGTATTTCGGCGGCAACGTATTTCTAGACCCATATTTATATTTATCGTCTCTCGATGAGAAAAATTCATCTTCTGGGTGACGCCTAGCAATTAATTAGGACTCTGCATAAAAGTCCGCCTTTTGATAATAATTCTATGTCGTATTCTAGTATCTCTAATGTTTAATAAATCGAGAAACTGAAGAATCATTTATGTAATTGAATAAATCCAAGAAATAGATACATTTTTGAAATAAAAATATTTCTTTTGAATAAATAAATGGCAAGGTGACGCTGAATGTTTAAGTCTCGGCGCGTTATTTAAAATAATTATATCCAATAAAAGAATACGTTTAACAACGATTATTTAATGCCCATTGTTGGATTAGCTGCAATAAATGAAACATGATATATGCGTAATAAGTTATGATAACCGTGACATGTTGGCAGCATAGCTCAATTTAATTTGAAATATGAGCAAATATAGAAATTAAATGCAGGTTATATTTCACAAGGATATAGCGTCAATTAATCTATTAGATATTAATTGCGAACTAATTAATTGCATAATTAGAGAACACTAAATAAATTTAATATCGGTTATATCGAAACATGGTACAAAACGCAATTTCAACGGGGACTTTTTAATAACTGCAAATTACCGCAATTTTATGCATTAAAGTGCAATTGCACGTTACCGTAGAAATTTTACCGCTAAATGCCGAGGAGCCGTCTAAGATCGTCTGCCATATGCTTTCTATTTTCTATATAAAGTAGTTATTAGAGACATAATTTTGTTAAATTATACACAAGTGTTTTCTTTGCAACCAATTATATCATTGGAGTTCAGATTAATTGACGTTCGATAAAGAAATATTAACGGTAAAGTTTACTATCTAGTATTGGTGGCGATATACTAAACTGTATAAATGGATACGAAAAACACATTTATTTAATCCTGGAAGCAATTTGTAAAATACCCATCAACAAAAGAATGGAAGAAGGTACAAAGGAGGGAAGTGTATTTACAAACACACTTGGGCGAAACACAGTTATCTCCTCCCCTCTTCTTTGTGCGACCGGACCTTAAAATCATATAGTTACAAAAGGAGACTAAAGAATATTTGACAATTTAATTATATTGTTTTTAAACATCAAACATTAAATGGAAAATATAATTTAAATATCTTGGGCCAGGTTAGCGATTGCAATGACGGTATTGTATACTTTTCTATTGGTTATTATATTCTTCGCAACAAAACGAAGAGTATGTTGCAGTGGATCAGCACTTTTTTATACCGGTAATACCGCTCGTAGAGAAGAGATTTTCATATCACTGTGTTGGTGATCGAATTCTGAACAACTTTCAACATGTCCGTCTGTCCCGCTTGTCTGTTCGTTCGTCACGTTTTTGTAAGCACGATAACATAAGAAAGATTGCATTAAAATTTGGACAGTAAATTTGTGTTGGCTAGAGGCAGAGCCCTATTGTTTTCGAACGATATAGGCCATTAAATAAAAAAGTACTCTTCTATGATTTGCAATTAAACAAAAAATGTTTAAAACGAAAACAAGTACACCCATCTTAAACTTAAAACTGTTAATTTCAATAGCTGGTAGCACAAGAAAGTTAAAAAACCAATAAAAACTGCGCGTTTCACGTTAATTACTTTGGAAGATTGAGGTTTTGTATGTGTGCCCTCCAATCTCGGCAGCCGTCAAATTGTGCAAGCGCCCCATACCAATTTTAGAGGCTAGCCTATGTGGAAATGGGAACCTGCACAGAAATAAAATAACGATTCCGGCTTGGTTCCAATTTTAAGAAAAACTGAAAGGAGGATTCCGATTTAGTTCTGATTTTTAAGTAAAACTGAAATAACGATTCCGATTATTGTTCGGTTTCTGCTCTTATAGATTTCTCAGCCCTAACTGAATCCACTTCGAACATTGCTTTTTTGGTTCACAATGCTTTTGTCTGGTCCGAGGTTTGTTAATAATGCTGACCTACTATACCCACCTTATAGTATATTCCCAGATCACTGACACCGCGTCAAAACAAATACATGCCCTGTTCACGTGCGCTTAGTTCACCAGAGCCCTTCGTGCGTAAAGTTATTAAGAATACACAATGAGTTTCCTGATCGATTTCAGAACGATTGGATATTAGGATATTGTTCTTTTAATTTCGATAATATACTACCATAAACTTCAAATGGATTCACTAAACCGTTTATGAGTTATAATAATTCAAATGTTCGAATAAATGTAAATACACTTTACGCAAATTGCATACAACTGAAGTCGAGAAAACAGCTGGCATTCTCCTGAAAAATGCAACCAATGGGGATGGAACACGTCACGATCACGAGGCAATCACGCATATTTGTTGGTCTCAGCCGTCTGTGAATATACTTTAGTACACGAATAACGTAGTGAGAGATATAAAGAGAAAAGCTATTCTTTGGAAAAAGTATAAGCAAACAAAAAGCAATAATATCTATAGGGAATTTAGTGATATCAGAAAAAAGATAAAGGATGAGCTAAGAGAATTGCATGAAAATTATTTATTGAATATACAAGAAAACATAAAGAATGATCCAAAGAAATTCTGGCCTTATGTTAACGGTAAAAGGAAAAGCGGTTTCATTCCCCATAATGTTGCATATAATATTATATTGTCAATGCCTTTGCCACCATCTTTCAGAATGCATATTTAAAGCCTAATAACAACGGAGATAAATATCATTCCTATGAAGATAACAGTAACGGCACCAGTTTATCATTAACAGAGTTTTCTGAATTAGAATAGAATAGAATTAGAATTAGAATAGAATTTATTTATTGGTGCATTTGAATAAACATTAATTCATTTCACAAGTCAAACAAAACAAAACACATACAAGGACTAATGTTATACAATATAAAAATTTAAAAGTCTAAAAAATAATTTAAATAACATGTAAATAAAATAAATAATCACAAAACTACGTGACCCAGTTTTATTCGATAGAGAAAAATTCTTCAACCTTAATGTAACAGTCCATAAACTCCTTTATGCTATAGAATGCCTTCGATACAAGAAATCTTTTTATTTTATTTTTATATACATTATAAGCTAGGTTTCTTACTGAGAATGGTAGTTTGTTAAAAAACTTTGGTCCATGGAAATCCACTCCATTGTGAGATTTACCTAGCCTACGATACTCAATGTATATATCTTGTCTCTGGCGCGTGTTATATTCATGGATATCTGATGAAATTTGATACTTGTGGTAGTTAGATTTAATGTATAACAAACAGGTGTAGATATACATACTAGGTATAGTGAGTATTTGCAGGGTAATAAATTTGTGTTTTACTTCATCTCTATAACCCAGCCCGAGAATTATTCGGACGGCCTTTCTTTGCATTCCGAAAACTCTTTCACAGTGAGCGGAGTATCCCCACACTATAATGGCATAATTTGCGGTAGAATTGAAAAGGGCATGGTAGGCCAACATCACAACATTTCTATGGACAGTTTTATGTAGATTTCTTAATAGGTAAAGGACTTTTGCTAGCTTGGCACAAATATAATTAATATGTTGATCCCACTTGAGGGTAGGGTCTACCAAAACGCCTAAGAATTTTATACTATCCGGATTTTCAATGTCTATATGCCGGAGTGTAAAAATCATTTTGTCAGTTTTTGTTTCATTCAATTTTAAGCGATTTGCTACAAACCATTGTGACGCGTCCTGTAATGCTAAATTCATGTCATTCAGTAGAGTATCATAGTCTTTACTGACATTTTTGAGTGTGGCGTCATCAGCATACAGCAGTATATCACTGCCTGGACCTGAGAGTTTAAGATCATGTATATAGATTAGGAATAACACTGGACCAAGCAGCGATCCCTGCGGTACTCCATTGATTACCTCCTTCTCATCTGATAAGACACCATTAAAAGATGTCTTTTGTCTTTTTGTCTGAAACGGAGGTACTTAGTTCGTTAAAAAAAAGTGAAACCTAAGTCTACCAAAGGATCAGATTATATTCCTGCATTTATCGTAAAGGTTTGCGCGGCCATCTGCGCTGGAACACTCACAATAATATTTAATCTATCTTGACAAAAGGCTTACGCGGCATTCTATCGTCTGGACTATGACATTCTATTAGAAAAAATTGAGTAAATTCGAATTATTAGTAGCACAACTAGATTTCTTCTATTCGTGTCCAGAGAATAGGCATCAATATGTGAAATATCGTGCTTTCATTTAATGTTCTGGCCACATCAGGCGTTCCCCAGGGATCCGTACTGGGCCCGCTTATGTTTGTTATGTTTATAAATGATATTGTAGCTAATCTGAATGTAGAGAGCCTTCTGTATGCAGATGATTTGAAAATTTATTGCGTAATAGAATGCGCACAGGATTGTGAAAAACTTCAAAATAACATAATAATTATGTGCGCATTCTATTACACAATAAATTTTCAAATCTTCTAAATACAGAAGGCTCTCTACATTCAGATTAGCTGCAATATCATTTATAAAAACAATAGTACCTATAAAATTTAAATGTAATAGATGAATTTAATAATTTATGAAATAGATATGGCTTTGCGGTTGCCGGTCCTTGCGTTTGTTTTTGTATCCATAACGATGCAACTATTATTTTATTTATTTCTGTCAGTGAAGTAATAGAGTATGTTGAATCCTTTCTAAAGGTGATAATGCAGGACGAACAAATTCCACAAATTCTCGCCCAAAAGGCCGCAGAAGCCAATGAGTCACTGTTAACAAATAAATCGCGATCACTGTATGAGAAAGAATATGAAAAATTTCAACAATGGACTAACAGAAATTCTGTAACTGTCAGCCAGACAGTTACCTATTATTGTAATTTTCAACCTTTTATGTTTTTTGTTAAATTTTTGTCGGAAACTCTTCTGGTGAATGCAAGTGTTGATATGTTAACATTAAAGAGGCATGGGAAGTGGAAAAGTGACGCAGTTGCATCAGGATATATTGAGGACAGTATGGCCTTTAAAAACAAGATATCTAGATTACTTGCTGGAGATTCTGGTATTGACAAAGTTGAAATCAATCAAAGCAATGTGCAGGGTTCGGGAAATTTATCATCAGAAGGCGATGCTACTTTCAGTGGATCCATCTCCAACTGTACTTTTAACTTTAAGTGTTCCAAATAATAGATTTCCATAATATAATAAATTTTGTACCTGTGTAGTTAACAGCACTAATGAACCTTAAATGAAACGTCTTTAATAAAACAGCTTTTTCAATATTTTCCAAAAGTTAGTAATGGAGGTCATAGTAAGCGGACGTAATCATTACGCCCGCTCTTTTTGGTCCCTGGGTTTAATGGCCTTGTTGATATATCTCGGATCCAAGCAATGAACAACAAATTATAAGCAAGTGAAATATAAAATCATTTATTGAATTAAAACTTCAATTTGTCTATTATTTTATTCACACTCAACCTTTTCTTTTGTTAACAAATTATAGGTCTGTTTTGCACCTAAGAAATCAGTTAGACAATTGTTTAATTGTAACATTCCAGATTTTGCCTATATGTTGTAACCTAATTCATCAATATAATTCTATATTGATAGTTTTTTTTTAATTAAAATTGACATCAATATTTCAAATGGCACATGTATGGAAAATTTAAATCTGTGTGAAAATTACCTTATAAAAAGACATATTTCTTAAATGACTCCATTTAATATAAATGAACGTTATGAGAGCCGGTTGAATTGGTTTTATTCGATAAATCAAAATGTTAATTGTATAAAATTATTTGTTTAAATAGAATTTGTCAGTACAATTTGGTTATTTATTGCCTTCTATATAACTAACTTTGAAGCCATAAGAAACAATTGAAATTCTTACTGAATATCTCACTTCCTCTAATTTAAAGCTAATAATAAATTAATAAACATCTTTTTTTGTAAAAGAACTTACAAACGAAATCTCACTAACTCTCTCCCTTGATTGAGTCTCAAGCGAATAAAGAAAACACCTTAATGAGAATTACTTGTTGAAAAAATATAGACACACAACCATTCTCTCCGACACTGTCGTTTGTGGGGCATGGAATATCTATTTAGAATGTCTCTCTTTTGTGCTGAGCGGTTTTATTAGTTTTTAGGTGAGTTTGTCTTAGTGTAATTAATCGTGAGGTTTTTCGATTTAACAGTTCTATATTCACTTTATGGAAGTCATCTTAACGTTTATGTACCCAAAAATCTTTGAATATACTTTCATTAGAATTGTCTATAGCAGTTTGCTGTATCTAGGAGAATATATGGGACGAGTGATAAATAAAAAAAATTAACGGTCCTCAAAAACCAGGCCATTAAAAATGTTTAACTGAAATGCACCATATTGCTTTATACTGATATTATGGAAATACGGTCTAATTTCACCTAATTATCCGAATTGTGCGAAATTTGATTAGTAGGTAAGGTAGTTAAAAAGGGTGAGAAATCGCATCACACTTTTGTTCGATTTCTTTGAAATATCAGTTAGGATATTTACTGGACACATTACTTTATTTAGTTTAGTCAATCTAATGTGAGAGTATTCCTGAACTTCATTATCATTCTCTAAATCTTGAATCCTGATTTGACGTGTCAGAGGGGAAACTTGCAGCTTAATCCGTCCTATGCTTAAACGTGATTGAGTCTCTCTACTTCTGTTTTCCTGGCAAACCAAGATATATCCGACGCCCACCCAAAGAATTTGTTCCCTATGATTGGACGTTTTCGTTGTGAATGTGCAGTAGTATAAACAACTACTTATCAACTTAATGACTGATGAGGGGGGAATCACGTCCTGTAGTGCTTCATATTATTCCTAAATACTTTTTACAGTAATCATATATGTTTTTTTGACAACAGCATAGGTTTTTTTCAGCGTTTGGCCCGCGTGTTAACTGCATACACTACTCTTTCCAGATATTAGGTATATACGTATTACGTAGGTATACCAAGACCACACAGCATGACCTTATAGCCAAGTCGGAATAGTATTAAAATTATGGCACTAGTTTCTGTGCAGTCGGCTCAGTGGTGCATTGATATAATGATATACTGATTGGTTTGCGACCATGGAGTCCGGGTTCGAATCCTGGCCAGGGTATAGATGTTTAGTGGTGTCTTTCATGTGCTACCGAAATGGTAGCAGTGAGTTAAACCACTGTTAAGTGGCACAACATGTAACTTCACCAGGACGTTAATATAAATAAGATCATTAAATAAATAAAAATAGTACATATGCTCAGAAATTAGATATATGTATTATGTATTAGTTAACATGTTGGCTTTGATTGGAAAAGTAAAGCTCTCTAACTATAATTTATAAATATCAGTTAATTTAGGACTTCGATAATTTTTGTTTTATTACTCTCCCAGCGTAATCTGTCTGTTTTTCTCCCGACATAACATTTTTTGGAAGGACACATGTTCAGTTAGATAAAATAGTTTTGTCGTGAGAAAAAACATTTTAATTCTAATTTATTACATCACTTGTTGACACTAGATTTACCTCGGAAATAACAATTGCTGGGAATTCTTAGACGTGCATGGTTCACAAGTCCTGAAACGCTATCTAAATATCAAAATAACAATAGATTTTGTGTGTAAGGTACCAACTTAATGAATTCTTGTAAAAGGTAATAGAACTATTACAATTATTATAAATACTGCAGTGCGGGAGTGAGGAAGGAACCTTAAGAGTTCCATTTTGTCCTATCCTTTTCATCCGTCTTGCTAAACGAAGTGTGTTTATTCATCTATACTTCACATTATTTAATGTCCTTGCCTAGCCTAACACGAATTCTGAGGATACTGTAGGACTGTAGGTTGCTATGATTCAACCAAAATTTATTATTATTTTAATTATAGTTATACAAACCTACAGGAATTACTTTGCACTAATGGGCTGGACCTATTAGCAAGACTCATCGCTTTTTATAATTATTAAGTGGGAAGATATTCACTTACTTTGTGAGTGTTTCAAGGGAAGAGGTGTATATGGTGCCGCCGACGTCTATATGAACTGGCGCCGTGTATCTGGAGGCGGCTGCCACACATGGAATCCCCGTTATTTTGTTGTAATTGACTGCTGGTGGAGTCGGCGACGATGAATTGGACATTGTGGGAGAAGTAGCAGGAGAACTACTCGGCGACATCAACCTGAAATGGGAAAGATTTCAATGAGTCGTCAAGCTGGATACCTCGCAGAAGCACTCTTTCCTTCTGGTATCCTGTCACTGGGGATTCTTAAAGTTACGTCATTCTCACACGCTCTGCTAATAAGCAAATGAATTAAATTGGCCGGATAATAATGATATAATAATATTAAAGAATATAGACGTTCTTCGTTTCAATTGAAGTGAAGAATTTATTCTCATGTAAAAGCAGTGACGTCCTGACCAAAAGGTGCTGCTCTGTGACATAATATAAAATCCTTTAGGTACTTGTTACATGCATTTCAACTGGAGAAATGAGTAATATACAAGACAGTGGATGATAAATACACATAAATTAAACATCAATAATTATAAAAATCAAACTTTAATTAACTAACACATTATTTGGGAATATAATTTAAAATAGTTGGCTTATGGATCTTCTCCAATGCCATAAAAAAAGCTAAAATAATTGGTTAACGAGACTTGTTCATCTAATTGAATAATGACTAGATTTTAAATTATCGGAATTATAATTTTAATTGCAATTTGAATATTTTCTCTTATTGCATCAACTTAATTGAGTGATTAACGCACTTTTCAAACTGAATTTTCCACTATTGTTTAAAATATTTTCTATTGCGATTATTGGTAAGTTAAGTGGTTCGTAAGTGACTACCCCAATTTATGTTATTATGGCCAAAGAAGGCTCACGGGTCAGCTATGAAACATAACTTTGTAACTAAGGTAAGTTTGATTACACATTCTTTAATCGAATTGAGAACATTCTTAAAAGTGGCCCATTTGTATGTTTCCTATGCATGCTCAGTCATATTCTATGAAATCTTTTGCAAACTGTGAAATATGGTCTGACACTGGTCCCATATTATTTTCATTAAGCTATGTATAGCAAAAATCCGATAATTTGGCGAATGTGTCAGTGATAATTTCGTAGGAATTCGATTAAAATTAGTAGTTAGGTATTTCCGGAGTAGCTGATACTGAGTCTAATGTCAAACCTTAAAATTCTAAATGGAAAATCCAAAACGGCTACAATGAATGCAAAAGTTTGAATATTTACATGAAACTTGGTACATAGAGATATGAAAATTCGTTGATAACAAGTCTGATGTTAAAATTACAAAATTTGAAATGACGGATATTTTCTTTTTCTTTGTAGAAACTATGTAGGAGGTCACTATAAAGGGTGAAAATTTTTTTGGGAAAAGACTTGAATTGACTATAAAAATTGTCACTAAATATTTTGAAATAACATATCACCTACATGTCGTCTGGTTAATTGAACCTTATTACTAAATATTAATATTGATGTTGGTGTAAGAATGAACAGATAACAATATCGAATGTACTTTTACTCGGTGAAGTTAGTGATGGTTCATTCCATATTTTTACTGCACATAAAAAACTCAAATCTGCCGACCGAGCTAATATATAGGGAGACTGAGGCATACTGATTTTTTCTGGACTAGATTAAATAACAAAACATAATGTATTGCTTAATAAATAAAACATCATTACTTTCATCTAAAATATGGCATGATTAAAATAAGAAATAATCGAAAACACGCCTCTTTTAATTAAGATTTCCCACTCTTGTGATTATAGTTACACAAATCACCCCTAACTAAAACGTCAAGCCTAAGGAGCAGATAAACAGAGACGTACTTTGAATGCATCTGTCAATGTCGCGAAGGACAGGCAATATGTCCACCAATGCATCAGATATTCCTATCTTGATGCAAGACAGAGTAACATATTTTAATTTGAATTTTAATAAAACTTAATGTTTTACGATTTTCACAATATTTTATTTACATATTTTAACAAAAATATATACTACATGACAATTGTTTCGCCAACACAGTGGCTTCTTCGGATGTGAGTATTAAACTAACTTGTGCAATGCTAAACTGAATGTTAAAATAGAGGTAGCTGAGGCAATAAACAAACCCAACAAATTTATCTTTTACGTATCATAAATGGGAAAACCAGGTCCTTGTAATTCAGAAATACTATGGATCTATATAATTAAGGTGAATTGTTGTTAAAATACATAGAACAATGGAAATTAAAAAAGGTTAAGTAATGATGAAGGGTTTGTTTCCAGTTGATCATTTAAAATTATATCAGAATATTTTAATGTATTGATTTCTAACGATCCTAAAAGTGTTAATTTTAATCCTTTATTTTCTACATGTAATATATCATAATTGGCGTTAAAATTATGGCCTTCTTCCATTGGCATTTAAAAAATATTGAAATCGTTTTTTTTTTTATTTATAGAGTTCTTCCTCTAAACTAATTTACTGTCCAAATTTAAATAAAATTAGTATTTTCTGTCTTGACTTATTATACAAGAAACTGACGGGTGGACAAACAGACAGACAGACATTTTAAAAATTGTTTGGAATTCAAAGACATTGATGTGATTTTTTTTCTTTAAGAGAGATATTTACGATTTTAGAAATGTGCCGATCAAACGCAATATAGTCTTCGTTTTCGTATTTCTGAGGAATAATAAGACTTATTATTATTCTTTAAATAAGTACTATAAAAATGATAATCTGCATATTTGTTATTTTTTATTTATATATTTTTCTCTTTCTGTGCAATGTGTTTATTACATTGTATATGTTTTATTCTTCATCATACAAAGTATTTTTCTATGTATAAGTACATGCTTATATTCAAATTATTTTGACAGTTTATTTATGTATTACTTATTCTCATGTGTACTTCCTATATTGTTGCTGTTGTATATTTCGACTTGTGCTATAATATGTGATCTAATGGACTAATAAATTTATTATTATTTTTATTACAATGGGTTGCCTTTGTAATCCTGTTATACAATAATGCCTTTCTTTTGAACCAACCTTTCAAATTGCATAAAATAGATCGTTCCTCAGCTGTCTATGCTCGTTAAAGCGCTCGATTTTCTTACCGTTATTCTTCCCCGGTCTATACAAGACGTGCGGGGATTAAATTTGAAGAAAATTAATTTTAAAACTTTTTAATGTTAGAGTTTTCGACATTGCAAATAAATGAAGTGTTGGAGTTCAATTCCCCCAAATAATGTACTAGATAGTGTGCGCGGTTCTATGGTTGGGGCTTCCCCTAGAATAATTTTCCGGAAAACTCCCTTCATTATCTCGTCTTTTTACCAAATCCCAGTTTTGTGCCTTATGCGTCTTGATTTTATACTTTACTTATATAAATTTCTTAAACTTCGTGAGTTATTTATTGTACCACAGCGCATCAGTTTAACGATAGTTCTAGGTCAAACACCTAAGAAATGATTAATTGTTGCAACAATTGGTTGTTATCTGATCCACAATAAAAAAAACTGGTGTAGCTGGCCAGTAATGCGCCAATAATTCACATCAGGTACGTATTTAAATAATGTTTATAAACCCATGTATAAAACCAACAATCTATCACGATATCTATTTAATAATTTGTCATTAAAATATATTAATTTATATGTTGTACAGTACAAATTCAATTAATAATCATGACAGTAATTTTGTATAAAATAAAACTGATCCGGCTATAGTGTTATTATAGTACAGTATACAGGGTGTAATCAGTTTCATGTCATTTAAAAAAAACTGGTAATGGCGATCGACTAGACAAACAAAAAACCTTTATGACTTTTTCCTCTAGGGGCACTTTGAAAAAAACTGACCTAGGTCAACCTTTTTAATTTTTTTTGTAATATTAATGTAGAAAATAATTGAGAACCACTGCTTTTCTTGGTCAATGAACTTGTAGTTCCCAATTATACAACTTTTAAATTGTCATAAAAAAGTGCAAAGGCCTTGGATCATCAACCGCCTTTGATGGATCGCCTCAACCGAACTGAGGAAATTATAAAGAGGCAAATAATTCGTTATCTTTTCCTGCACAACTGCAAGCAAATAATGGCCGTAGAAGTTTAAACAGAGCATTTCTTTACATGTGTGTCTTTTAATTTGGAACAAAATATTGGATTAATGTTTATAATTTAGAATATTTAAATGTGATTTATTAACGTTTGTAACATAAATGAGTGTCCTGGGTTAAAAGCTTACCAACTAAGTAAATTAGTCGAAATGTGCATCTGCATCAATACACAGTTCGGTACGTCGAATTAAGGACATACGTACTCCGTTCAACACTAAACAATAAACTATCAACTAACGTTGTCAATAAAGAAAAATAAAAGAAAAACTTGGTCCAAAATCCAAAACGGAATACAAAAAGAACGAACAAGTAAGTTGTGTCTGTACGTAATCAAGAATTTAACGACTTGAACGGTAAAGTCAATAAAATAAATCTTCACTATAAATACACAGCGACCCGAAATTCAAAAATAACAAAAACCACGAACGGCGGCTTGGACGTGTGTACATAACGAAACACCCACAGAAACTAAAATATTGCACAAGGGAGAGTCAGAGTATAGTTTTCTTCAGATCAGATCTACTAAACACTCAGAAAACGTCGACGTCTTTCATCTTATTTACCGCACCGCTAAAGACCACCTACATTTTATAGCTATCTACACAAATATTGAGTATCATAGGCAAAGACACGCGCGACGATCTAAACCTGCCTCAATATTACAGCAATTCTCAAAAGATTTTATTGAAAATTTGCGAAATTTTTGTTTATTTTTTTTTCTCCAAAACTATGAGCTTTAGACCCCATGTTATATAAGGTTTTTTTGTTTGTCTTTTCGTTCCCTACCACCAGTATTTTTTATGACATGAAACTAATTACACCCTGTATATGCAAAAATAGGTGACAGGTAAAATTAATTCCCCCAAAAACTGGGTTTCAATTTGTTGGTTCGTTGTTGTTATCTTTTTGATATGCTAAAAGTTTAGATTTTTTTAAATCATAAATAATTATGTGGGGTATCAAATTACAGAAAATGTCATGCTGAAAAAGAAAACGAAATTTATTTAAAAAAATTAAAATAAGTAACACACTAAAAGTCTATACACCAGTCAATATATACACAAAAAGGGCCCTACCTTGCAAAAGGTCATGTAGTTCTAATTTTTTAATGTATTGTTAAGACCTATGCGAATAATAAGAAACCAAGTTTGCAGCTTCGAAAGACGTGTGCGAGCTATGCAATTCCCAAAAAATAGCGAAATTTTCGCAGTTGTTTCAGTTTTTGCTCAATATCTCCTAAAGTATGCAACCTACAAAGAAGCAGATTAAATTTGCTACAATGCAAGTCCAAGCCAAGTTCTGTATGTCCAAGACTTGCCGACATACAGCTCTTCAAAAACTGGCAATTGTCTCCAAAAAGTGAAAAAATTTACTAGTACTTAGTACTCATCCTACGAAGAAAGTCATGGATATTGGATTTTTAGTAAATAAATTTACCTCGAAATCATTACCTATGACGTGGGATAAGTACTTTTTCCGATATTTGGCGAGATATACAACCAAGACGAAATTTTTAGAACGGAACTGTATTTGGGCTTGAATTATACCAAATTTAATCTACTTTAAAAAGGAGTAGTAACATTTTCTGTACAATGCATACTTCACGAGATACTGAGGAAAAACAGAAGCAAGTGCAAGAACTTCACTCTTTTCTGGGTATTGCGCAGCTCGCACAGGTCTTTCGAAGATATAAACTTGGTTTCTAACTATTGCTATAGGTCCTAGCAACATATTAAATAATTAGAACTGCATGACCTATTGCAAGGTCGAATCAATTTTTTGTATAAATTGGTTGGCGTATAGACTTTGTGTGTTATTTATTTCTATTTTTTAAAACCAATATAACCTCAGTCAACATGAAATTTTCTGTAATTTGATACCACATACAATTTTTTATGAGTTTTAAAAAAATTTTCAGGATGGAAGAAAAAAAGGAATTTTGCACATTCATAATTTTCTAGATTTTTGGTACGTAAAATGATACCAACAACGATGTAAAAAATTCAAACCACGTCCTTGCGGAAATTAGTTCGACCTAAAAACCTATATCTACTGTACTATTAACTAAATAATTAGTTATATAAATATGCCAGTAAGCGACATTTATGCTTAAAGATGTTTGTAATGAATTATATTAGTATTTTTATGATTATGTAATACAGCAAATACACTGTAGTTAGCAGCTGGGTGACCAAGTTAAACATTTGCAAATAAATCAAAACGAAAAAATGGGGGAGGGAAGTATGAAGCAGCGGGTGTAACCTGCAACGGGTTTCGTGGTAGGTGAAAATTTTTTCTATGTTCAAGGCCATGTATTTTTCAGGATTTCAAATTTTCTGGGAAACATTTGTGTAAATTTAGCATAAGGCAGTTATTGTACTGGACGACTGAAAGGTGAATGATGGATAGAATATTCGTATAAGCGGATGTGGGCATAATTTTACCATATTTTTAATTTAGTTTTATAAATGATAGAGTAAAAGAAAATAAAAATATTTTATCTCGAAAAGATACAAAAACAAACAGTACACTATGTTTTAAGAAAGTGACAGATTTATTTTTGAATGAATATTCTTCGTTGCTTTTCATTACACAGGTTTTTTCAAATTGATTGAAATCCCTTAGGAGCTCTAACTACTTAGAATATGTGATACACTTTTGTTAACTTTTTGGTTATATCTGAAAATATTTTTTCCAGAACTGCGTTTGATGGTGTGATACCACTACCAAGGAAACCAATTGAAATAAAGCTTTTAATTCAGTTATGTTTAAAAAAATTTCCAGTCACTTTTAGCAAACATCAATGTCACTAATAGTTTCACGAATATTTTTATCACATTCGTTAAATGAGACTAGGCGTGATATCCATAGAAAGATTCGCTTAATGGGTTTTAGGCATACCTAATAAGTAGCTCACCAATGTATACAATTTTGTTTATATTGTATTGTTAATCTGGAAAATTAGACTCAATTTTTCAAAAATTACAATCACATGGCCCAAAAATGTAAACAAACTAAAGAAAACTCTTAGCCACCTAGATGGGACATATATTTGTCATTCTAAATATATTAAGTTGACAAATTTCTTTAGCTTTTCTCCACTGGAAGTGAAGCTGCTAAAGTGGCTGTAGATTTTCAGCACAATTCCTCCAATATCAACAGCAACACATTATACTGACTGTTTAAATATTGTTTAGTAGATGGGCTAGGCACCTCTTTTTCAACAAACTCGAATGTAAAAGCTGACCTACGTCTTTGGAAGTTAGTTTTGGTGTTATCGTGGTGTCATATTTTTAATCTCCTCATATATAAAAACGTAAGGTCCAGCAATTGTTCTAAGATTTAAAGTTGAGATAAGACCAAATCTTTACTTTTTCAGGTTCCACGAACACAAAAGTGGTTTTTAACAAATGTCTCTATGTATGCGGACGCGATCTGCAGATACTGGCGAATCAATTGTATTTGGCACAAGGTACTCATGAACTGAAAAGGTATAGGTGCAGATCGGATAACGTTTAGTGCCCTCTTGATGCATTGACTTGTTCTTGTCTTGTTTATCAATATAATATCTCTTTTATTGTACCATTCGATTATACTATTCAATGATTGTAGAAATATGTTGATTTAACTATTATTTGTTTATTTTCCATTAAAAACGAATTGTTTGAGTGCCGCAACGGTGGGTCGTTACACATAAATTACAGTATATGCAGAACTGAAGCCTACATCACATGGCTTAGAGGCACTGAGCTCTGTTATTAACTAAATCGATGAATCTTTGCAAACATTTGGTGGAGAGGTATTAGTCGCTTCTAGTAGCTTCCCATTTTTTTGCTTAAATAATAATTATCTAGGTTTTATAATTGAGTAAAAGAACTCAACTTGGCTTCTTAAGCTAACTGGCGCACTAGATCAATTTGTTTGATGTTCGCTATTGCTTATAACTTTATCATAATAGATAGTTACTTGATAAAGACAATACAATTATTAATATTATAAATAAATGGTAGTGTAAATGTATGTACAGGGTGGGCAACTAAGAATGGAGGTCGGCCATATCTCAGAAACCAAGCATCGCACAAGTTTAGGGAAAAAATTACCTTAGGTAAAGTGGTTATGAAAAATCGCTGGAAAATATTTTCCAGTTTCTAAAATGGCCGCTAGGGGGCGTAACAGCCACAGCAGAATAGAAAATCAGGTTTTTCTCAGTATTTTGCTCAATTAAGTGGTATTGAAAATACATGCATCGTAATCCTAGGACAATTCTGAATCTTTTTTGTTTTCCATTTTTTTTGTATCTTCAAGAATAAAGTGGTGGGGAGATGCCAAATATACATTTTTTCAAATGTCGATTACTCCGATTAGCCTTAACGGAATTTAACAAACTTGGTCTCATTGGAAAGTGCTTTTCTTGGTCTATCGAGTGCATGTTGGGCTATATCCATTTGATTATTACTGTCGCCGCTAGAGGCCGTTATTTGACATGACAACAAATATCGAGCTTTTTCTTAAAAAATTTAAATGGAATGGTATATTTATTTTTACACGGTAAAATAGAGAATTAAAAGCCTCAGATATCAGTGAAAACCGCAACTAGATAACTTTTCTCTAACGGAAGATATTAGCAAACAAAGTTGAAATTATGAATTATTATCAGATCTTGCCGACGGGATTTGCAAAGTAGCTGTTGAAAACAAGTAAGCTGTGAAAATGACACAATGAAGAAACAACATATATCAAACATATCGAGTAGAATATATTACATAATATAAAAATTAGTAATTAATAACAGACAACAATTCTAATAATAATAATAACAATATATTTATGTAGACAGTTATGAAAAGACTAATTTTACTTGACGAATGCAATATTTGCAAATTACGCGAGTCAAGTAAAATTACTGTTTCATAACGTTTTTATCTAATCCTGCTCTAAAATAGAAAAGAAATGGCAATTTATATTGAATTTTATTTTGCGGTTTCAAACATTGTTACACCTACAGTGGTACAAATGAATTTTGTGTTTATCGCTGTACCTGAGCATTAGTAGGTATAGGTTGACATTTGTATTAACAAAGTTCAGTTGTCAATCTGCTGAATTTTTTTAAGCAAATTAAGTCAGAAATTGTTGATTTAGATGTGGATATTCCATCTGATATAAAAGAGTAGCAGTAAATTCAATAATACTTACCTGGTAAATCAAAAAGCATATATGAGGAAGTATAATATACGAAATTTGAAAACTGGTGTCAACAAAAGTGAATAAAAAGATGTATGTGAAAAGATTCTCTTAGCGTATTTCGAAACGATGAAAAATTATAAAGCGTCACGATATGAATATTGAGTAGGAATCAATATTAAAGAATTAAATGCCAAAAGAAATATTGACAAAAAATATACCATATTAATACCATTTTTAAAGAGAAAATCTTCAGGTTACCACGCTAAGAAATTTATTATTTTAACAGAAGAAAACTTTAAATGTTTTGTTAAAAATGCAGATGACGGAATGTTTCTATTTGCATTTTATTAATAAAGTGTTTTTTGTGCCTTAATGTCTTTTCTCTAAATGATGGGTTTAATAATAACAGTTTAATTAAAATTCATTACATCACTAGTTATGTAATGAAACTGACAGTTATGAAAATTGGGACGTTTCGTAACTTCAAAAATACATTTAAAATTTCGTAACGATGTCTTCGATACACGGTACACTTCCTTCGTACGAAAACCATGTGCCAGTCGAATAAAAACTTTTTCACTTGGATGACGTCTTTCAGGATATTGCACTGCATAGACTCTGGCAGCAAGAGTTGCATGTCTCATGCATTCGAACTAAATCGCTAACATGTCAAATGCTTCATTTGTAAGAATCATTATAATTTGAAAAATTAATTCCAAAACGAAAACAAATTCAAATAAAAAACTAAATACTGCACAAAATAACAATAATGACAAGTTAAATATTTTGACATAATATGTTGTTTCTTCATTGTGTCATTTTCACAGCTTACTTGTTTTCAACAGCTACTTTGCAAATCCCGTCGGCAAGATCTGATAATAATTCATAATTTCAAATTTGTTTGCTAATATCTTCCGTTAGAGAAAAGCTATCTAGTTGCGGTTTTCACTGATATCTGAGGCTTTTAATTCTCTATTTTACCATGTAAAAATAAATATACCATTCCATTTAAATTTTTTAAGAAATAGCGCGATATTTGTTGTCATGTCAAATAACGGCCTCTAGCGGCGACAGTAATAATCAAATGGAAATAGCACAACATGCACTCGATAGACCAAGAAAAGCACTTTCCAATGAGACTAAGTTTGTTAAATTCCATTAAGGCTAATCGGAGTAATCGACATTTGAAAAAATGTACTTTTGGCATCTCCCCACTACTTTATTCTTGAAGATACAAAAAAAATGGAAAACTGAAAAGATTCAAAATTGTCCTAGGATTACGATGCATGTATTTTCAATACCACTTAATTGAGCAAAATACTGAGAAAAACCTGATTTTCTATTCTGCTGTGGCTGTTACGCCCCCTAGCGGCCATTTTAGAAACTCGAAAATATTTTTCAGCGATTTTTCGTGGCCACTTTACTTAAGGTAATTTTTTTCCTAAATTTGTGCGATGCTTGGTTTCTGAGATATGGCCGACCTCCATTCTTAGTTGCCCACCCTGTACATAATGATGCAAAAATGTATCTGACCTATTATATCATTATTTGATCTAATGGAATTCATAAATGATTATTATTATTATTGCTATTATTGTATAAATGGCTACACTTATTTATGTTTTAATGAATATGTAGAGTGACTAATGGATGTTAATCACATGAATTGGATATTTATTGGTCACTGTTTAATTTATACCATAAATACTAATTTCAAATGCAAACTAACAAAAAATTTCAAGGTTACGCATATGATGGTGTGATAAATGTTATTATTTTAAACATTCCTTGATAAAGCGCATAAGCAAATACATTAAATTTTAATGTGACCTAACAGCTAATAGAAGCTAATGCTTTAAAAAAGTCTTAACACCTAGAATTCGTGGAAATATTTTATTATAATTTGCACAAAGGTGTGATAAATTGAGGAAAGAGGCTGGTCAAAATGTCAATCTAGAAATCAATAAACCAAACATGTATTCAGAACTTCAGTGAATGCTTCATGGGCTTCAACAGTTATTAACTAAATCAATTATGCTCGAACTGATATGATCGATGCCCTCTTGAAACGTATCATCTCATACTTCCTATATTCGGCGTCAAATGTCATACAATATGTTGTATTGGAAATAGATTTGGTAAACATGCAACTCGTTGAAAAGTCTTCAAGCCACTGTCTAGTAACCTAACCTAAACAGTTACCATTATTACCGCAAGTCACAAAACATGGAATTTTTGGATACCTACAATTTTAGATACGTATTAGAGACAATCCCTGAAAAGTCTCCAAGTTTACGGGGTGTACATTTTGAGTTACAATTCCGAGGAAAGAGTGTGTTTACGAGCTAATTTTATTAAAAGCTTTTATTTCACTTGCCTTGTCTGTCTGTCTATCTGTTACAAATATTTCAATCATAATTTCGACTAGTTCTAATTTTAAGCTTTGAAATTTCACAAGCGTGTCCGGTGGTAATGCAATATAATGTATCAAATATCATTCTAAATCCAATATGGCGGATGTCCCAAGATAGCGGATTCTCTTTTTCTTCACAACTCTCGTGATATGAGTATCAAATGAAAGGGTTTGACGAGTAAAATACGATAGACTATGTAACATTATTCTAAATGCAATACGGCAAACGCCCCAGGATGGCGAATTACCTTTTTCTTCTCAACATTTCCAAAAAAATCCAACAACTAACTTGATGCTGGCTACACCGGATTTATATGTAAGTGTATCAATAATACGTACATGTTTGAGTAAAGAATTTCCCATTAAACAAAAAATCATGCACACTCTAGAACGGGGTGATGAACGGAGAATGGAGTTCTATTTATTCTGCCAAGGAGAATATTTAAATGACAACAATTTTTAAGAAATATTCTCTTCACAGATGAGGTGACATTTATTACTAATGGTTCGGTTTCTACTCATAACTCTAGGTACTGGGCAACAGAGAATCCACACAGAGTGACATTCAAAGAAGCAATATTCACAAGAAATCAGTGTTCATATTGGGTTCTTGAATAGTCATATAAGGGATCCAACGTTTGTCGAACAAACAATAAACGGTGAAAGGTTTCGTATTTTCTTGAACACAGATTTTTGTGATATTATGAATTGAGGAAGAAAATACAGTTATTTTTAAGCTAGATGGAGTTCTTATACATTATTCGGTTATTGTACGTAGATGGCTTAATGATAATATTTCGAACAGATGGATCGAACGGAACAACTCTTTTATTTATTGGCTGCTACGTTTACTATATCTAACACCGTTAGATTTCTTTCTGGAGAAATTTAAAAGATATTGTTTACTGCACGGGACCACAACATTTTGACGAATTAAGATAACCAATTGAACAAGATTGCAGGGAAATAACACCACAACAGTTAATGAGGACCCATCAAAACTTGAAACTGCGTTATGAAAAATGAAGTGAATATTCAGAACACAAAAGTTTTAAATACTTTGTTAGATTTTTAGTTATTATATATGTTTGTTAACCGACTTCCGATTTTGTTCAATCGTTTGGTTTTGTTTATTCATTTCTAAAGTAATGTTGACTAGTATTGTAATTATTTGATGTTATTCATCTTACTAAAGAGACTATATTTTCAGCTTTTATTTCATTAGGTTATAACAGACTTTTATATAAGTTCAGTCGAAAAGTGAAAAATTTTAAAATTTGACGATTGAGTAACAAACACTCTATATGAGGTATCGAGTTAAAAGTTAACTGCCAATCGATTACGCTATTCATTTTTCCGATAAAAAATGCCTAACAGTCGATCTCGAAATTTTGACTCTTTTAGGGGACCTTAGTAAGTCATGAAAATATGAAATTAATATTTTTTAATATGGTCTATTTGACCATTTTAAGGCCCATGGAGTACTATGTCCCAAAAATAAATTAAATCGGGGAACTCGTTTCACAATAACAGGGTGTTTCGGTATTAAGTAGCACCCACACTATAAAAAATATCTAAAAATACTCTTATTTGTGAATTTATTAAAAAAAAGAAGATATAAAATGTACAAAGAAATATAAAATATGTTTTTCCTGTCAGAGTAACATTGTTTTGTGCATAGAAATAAAATGTCGCAGAAACAACTGAAAATTTCTCTTTCATGCATCTTAACATTTTTAAATTCAATTTTTTGTTGTTGTTGAAATAGGTTTAGGATGTCACGATACGTCGACATTTTAAATTTGAACGAAATAAAATGTCTGTCTGTAACTTTTTTTGTGCGCTTATTTTCTCTGGAACAGTTTAAGAAATTAACTTGAAATTTTGTACACGGGAACTGGATTGTATTCGGAACTTATACGGTGAAGGGTTGGGGGGTAAATAGGGGAAAATAAGTAAAGCGAGCTGGTAAGAGCACAGAAATTTGGGATTTGGTGTATATACTAGAAGCGAAACACTGAGAATTTTCTATAATATTTTTCATCCCCACCATCACCCCCACTATATTTATATTTTGAGTTGATTCTGTTGAAGAGTTAGCAAACTGATAAGGGTACAGAGACTTGGGATTTGGTGTATGTACTGGAAGCGAAGCCCTCAGATTTTTATAATATTTTTTAACCCCTCCCCCCACACTTACTCCATTATTAAATTGATTGATAAAATCAAATTGGGATTTGCACTTGAAATTTGGTAATCGTATGTACTATAACGACATCTGAAACTAGATTATATTTTGACATGATTTCGTTGAAGGAGTGGGAGGTAAGTAGAGGTAAATAGGGAAAAATAAGTAAAGCAAGATGGTAAGAGTACAGATACTTGGGATTTGGTCTATATACTAGAAGCAAAGGCCTCCGATTTATATTTTCATATATGTAATTTTCTTCTTTTAGTGAAATATTACTGCCAGAACGTTTCGGCGATGCGAAGGGGATGTTGAAGGGGTAAAAATGTGAATAACCTTTGATATTAGCGATTGGTAAAACGTGAACTTTAACATTGGTAGTATATTTAAAATTAATGAAAGAGACATATTAAATCTACCGAAACGTTTTCAAATTCTCTCGATTTTAGCTCTTAGCGATTTGAAATAGTTTTGAAACATTACCTTTTAACCAGTTCTGAAAAATAACTATTATATTACATAAGATCTATCTTTTTAAAAACAGATCATCGTCATGAATATTTTCTCAGGCGACAGCAAGCGTGGGCCATATAAATGAGAAGTTCTTCCTAAAATGTAATGTATTTTTTATATTTGTAGTCACCTTGGGTATATTACATCACATGCCTCACAGCGTTAATTCTGTTGTTATTGTTATTCCAAAAAAACTCTGCAGTAATATACGCATTATTTGACTGTCGGTAAAACTAGGATTCAAGAGATACCTAAACGAATAATTGTTTCAGAATGAAGTCTTTCAGAATTGATTCAAAGAAAAAGGGACACCATCATACATGAATTTTAAAAATGATGATGACATTTCTAATGGGTTGCTAAGTTTCTGATCTGGTGCTTATTTTGAAGTTGTCTATCTAAACAACGATTTTCTCTATCATGATGAATTCAATGAATTCTATTTTCACACAATAATTTGTGCCAATCAGTACGATGGTAAGATTGTTAAATTATTACAAAATATTAAGTGCATTGATTCAAATTGGATCGGTTACCTGGATATACATTGGGCTGGTCCAAAAAAAAAGTTCTCTGATCGTCTTCCTCTTTTACCAGGTTCTTTAAGATATCAAGAAAAGACCTTGCCTAAATTTTCCGAAATTTGTATGCAGGAATAGAGGTGGCCCAGCCCAACCTTCATTCGCACTTTTACTGCAGTTTCCTCCATCTGATCTCTCGTTATGGCATGGAATAGACAAAAATCATTTCAGATATATTTTTTCCTTAGAACACGATCTCCTTACTAGTTTTTATAAATACGTATCTCTTTCCAGTCGAAAAATATCGAAAAAAACCTTTAGGTTTTAGGTGCGACAATAGGCCACAGACAGACATTTTTCAAAACCACTTTTTGGGATCAGGAACCTTGAAGTCGGATATATTTTGCAAGATGCTTATATACGCCGAATTTAAGTAAAGTGAAAGGGAAATTGAAGTGATATAGGCAACTATAGACATATACGTATTATGCATACCCGGGTTAAAGCATTGGAATGAAATATTTTTGTAGTTCGATTTTAGCGAATCGGTAACATGTGTTTTTACCTCAAAAGTCCCACAATATAATAAACTTTTGCATCGTTAACTAGACATTTTTATGAATGTAACATTTTAAAGTAATAAAAATAAATAAAATGTAATGTACTTTAAAAACAAGCTACGTTTAGTTGTGTCAAATTTTGTCGGTAACCTTGTCACTACGGGTATTGTTCATGAGAACTTGTTAGATTTCTCTGACGTATCTTTGAATTTTTTATCACCTGTATTATCCAGCTTTATTTCGACAAAGTCGGTACAGATACAGATATCAGTCGGGTGCAAGTAAATATTACTTCCACATCCACGTAGTGGATTGGAAGTATAGTAATCGCAAAAAAATTTTCAAAAATTTTTATTCGTGAAATAGGTTTAGAATGTCATGAAACGTCGAGATTTTAAATTTGAGCGAAGAAAAATTTTCTGTCTGTCGGTCTGTCGGTCTGTCTGTCTGTCTGTCTGTCTGTCTGTCTGTCTGTCTGTAACTTTTTTTGTCCGCACGTTTTCTCCGGAACGGTTTAAGATATTGACTTGAAATTTTGTACACGTATTTATTATAACGAGATCTGGAACTGGATTGTTTTTTGAGGATATCCGGTGAAGGGTTGAGGGTTAAATAGGGGTAAATAGGGGAAAATAAGTAAAGCAAGCTTGTAAGCGTACAGAAACTTGAAATTCGGTGTATGTACTAGAAGTTAAGGCCTCAGATTTTTTTGCAATATTTTTCAACCCCCCACCACCCCAACCCCATTAATGGGGTTGATAAAATAAAGTTGAGATATTCATTTGAAATTTCGTACACGTATGTATTAGAACGACGTCTGGAATTAGATTATATTTTGAGATGATTCCGTTGAAGGGTTGGGGGTTAATTTGGGGTAAATAGGGGAATATAAGTAAAACAAGTTGGTGAGACTACAGAAACTTGAAATTCGATGTATGTACTAGAAACCAAAGCGTCAGATTTTTTAATAATATTTTTCAACCCCCACCACCCCTACTCCAATATAAAAAGGGTTGATAAAATAAAATTGAGATATTCATTTGAAATTTGGTACAAGTATGTATTATAACGACATCTGGAACTAGATTATATTTTGAAATGATTCCGTTGAAGGGTTGGGGGTTAAGTAGGGGTAAATAGGGGAAAATAAGTGAAGCAAGCTGGTAAGACTACAGAAACTTCAAATTCGGTGTATGTACTAGAAGCCAAGATATCAGATTATTTATAATATTTTTCAACCCCCACCATCCCTACTTCATTATTAAAAGGGTTGATAAAATAAAATTGAGGTATTCGTTTGAAAGTTGGTACACGTATGAACTATAACGACACCTGGAACTAGATTATACTTTGGGATGATTCCGTTGAAGGATTGGGGGTTATTTAGGGGTAAATAGGGGGAAATAAGTAAAGCAAGCTGGTATGACTACAGGAACTTGAAATTCGGTATATGTACTAGAGGCAAAGGCCTCAGATTTTTTATTAATATATTTCAGCCCCCCACCACCCCTACTCCATTATTAAAAGGGTTGATAAAATAAAATTGAGATATTCATTTGAAAGTTGGTACACGTATGAATTATAACGACATCTGGAACTAGATTATACTTTGAGACGATTCCGTTGAAGGATTGAGGGTTATTTAGGGGTAAATAGGGGGAAATAGGTAAAGCAAGTTGGTATGAGTACAGAAACTTGAAGTTCTGTGTATATACTAGAAGCCAAGGCCTCACATTTTTTAGTAATATATTTCAGCCCCCCACCACCCCTACTCCATTATTCAAGGGGTTGATAAAATAAAATTGAGATATTCACGTAAAATTTAGTACGCATATCTATTATAACGACATCTGAAACTAGATTATATTTTGAGATGATTCCGTTGATGGGTTGGGGGTTAAATAGAGGTATATGAGGGAAAATAAGTAAAGCAAGCTGGTAAAAGTACAGAAATTTGTGATTTGGTGTATATACTAGAAGCGAAGGTCTCAGGTTTTTTATTAGTATTTTCCATCCCCCACCACCCCACACCCTTATTAAAAGAGTTGATAAAATTAAATTTAAATTTTCACTTGAAATTTGGTACATTTATGTATTATAAGTATATCTGAAACTAGATTATATTTTGACATGATTGCGTCGAAGGAGTGGGGATAAGTAGAGGTAAATAGGAAAAAATTAGTAAAGCAAGCTGGTAAGAGTACTGCAATTTGAAATTCGGTGTATGTCCTAGAAGCCAAGGCCTCAGATTTTTAATAATATTTTTCAACCCTTCCACTACCCTTACTCCATTATTAAAGGGATTGATAAAATAAAATTGAGAAATTCACTTGTAATTTGGTAGACGTATGTATTATAACGACATCTGGAACTAGATTATATTTTGGGATGATTCCGTAGAAGGGAATAAGTAAATCAAGCTGGTAAGAGTACAGAAATTTGGGATTCGGTGTATATACTAGAAACCAAGGCCTCAGATTTATTTCTAATATTTTTCAAATTCCACCACCTTCGCTTCATTATTAATGGGATTGATAACATCAAATTGAGATATTCACTTGAAAGTTAGTACACGTATGTATTGTAGTGACATCTGATTGAGATGACTCCATTGAAGGAGTCGGAAGTGGTAGGTTGTGAATAGTGGAAAATAAGTAGGGCAAACTAGAAACTTCATTTTTAGCGTATATGGTAGAAACCAACTCCTCAAACTTTTCTATTACATCTGCCTGAATATTATTAAAATTCTATGGCCTATAATTTCCACATACTAGAGTGCAAATATAGTCAAGATGTTTCCTTTAAAGTGACTTGGATGAAGAATCTGGATGTGGAAGTAGTGATTCCTTAGGCAGCGGTTTTTTAAATGGTTTTAAAAAAGGTTTTTAATTTCTTTCTTGCGCTACTTTATTTGAATTCGATGTACATTCTTCAAACATTTTTCGGGAAAGATCTTCATCGTCTTGTGTAATTTAATATAGATATCAAGTATTTATGTCTGTGGCCAGCATGGAATATACTTTGCTTTGGTGCGAACTTTTTAAAAGTTATATTTTAAGTTTATGTTATAATTGTCACCCTGTAGCTTCTGTGGGCCTGATAGTAGAAAGAATGTCCTGATATGTGTCGAACTCTGTAAAACAACAACATTTTGGAATTGGTAAAACATTTTTTATTTTGTGAGTTTATTGAAAACGATACAAATTTCATGGTTTATTTTATGCAAGTCAATAAATCTTGTTGTAGACTGAAAATGTCACAGATAAGTAACGTGCATTGAAACTAGGTCATATGCGTTACACAGCATGACCTGAAATGTGAAAATCTGCATGATAGATCTATGCGAACTGTGATGCTACAAGTAAATTATTACTTACACAACTTGAAAGCGAAATGCTCTACAAAAGTACAATGAAACACACAATTTTAATACCGCAAGTGTAGAATAGGAGCAGAGGAAATATTTAGAAATGAAATGAATATATTACATCGAAGTACAAGAGTAGTTAGATATTATATTGGTGCGTAACCATGATACTACTTAGTATCATGGTGCGTAACATTAATAGACGCTTAATTTAAATGCATCTTATAATAACATTATTAACAGTCTGTAAACTTTGCAATGTAATCTAGTCTGTAGGGTACCCAAAATTTGTTAGTTGGAGGAGTTATCAAAAATAATAATAATAGTAATAATCTTTATTGAAATAGGACAACCTAATAATACATGTTTTTGACATATTCTGTTTTTGACATATTCTTACATTTAAAAGAACTAACAAAATAAATATGAATGAATGAACTAAACAAATAGTACTTTACAAATTACATAATACTTAAGACATTATATTCTATTTTTATTTCATTTACTTTAATCACAATCTATTCATCTATTCATAATAAATTCTTTTAGTTTAGTTTTAAAGGTGTTTAATGTTGTAGCATCTTTTATAGATTTGGGTAACTCATTAAATTTTTGAAAACCTTTAAAATACTATGTATTCATAGAGTTACGACAATTACTTCTTGATATGTGAATATTGTTTGTACCTCTCGTATTATATGTATGAATATCTTTGTTGAAAGTAATGAAATACTGAAAATATTCAGGAGCCATACGATTTACTATGTTAAATACAAAAATCATGGTAAAATAGTATAGTCTAGTTTCAGCTGAGAACCAATTAAGAGATGTCAACATTGAAAAAATTGAAGTCGCCTTGCCATTCCAGTTTCAGTTGATAAATGTTGTGCTATTCGACTAAAAAAATACAGTTTTTTAGAAATTTTCTTATATATATAATCAAAGTGATGGTCAAAATTCAAAAAGTTATCAAGTTGAAATCCCAGATATTTTACTGTAGAGACAATTTTAATTTGCTCTCCATTAATATTCAAATTTATGTTGTCAATGTCAAGAGAACTATACTTATATTTTGTAGTAAATATCAACGCCTTTGTTTTATCCACATTTAATTTTAGTTTATTGATATTTAAATATCTATTCACAGATACTAAGATAGTATTCATTTTTTGGATAGCACTCTCCAGGTTAACATCACTACAAGCTACTAAGGTATCGTCAGCAAAGAGGTTAATAAATTCACATTCTACAAACAGTTCAATATCATTTATGTATAATAAAAATAGAAGGGGACCTACCACGCTACCCTGTGGAATTCCAACATTATTATCCATTTCGTTTGATACTGTATCATTAAAGCGGACGCGCTGTTTGCGATTTTTTAAATAGTCACAAATCCAGTCAAGTACCTTACCACCAATACCATATTGCTATAACTTAGATAACAATATCTTTCTATCGATTGCCTCAAAGGCTCGCTTTAAGTCTAGGAATACAGTAATAACATATTTATTGTCATCTAAGCTAGTTTTGATGTTGCATACTGTAATTTGTAAAGCTGTTTCACATGAATATTTTTTTTCGAAAGCCGGATTGATTATTTATTAATATTGAATTCATAAGAACATGGTGTAATAACTGTTCGTTGACAGCTAATTCAATAAGCTTTTCTATTGGTGGCAAGGTATTAATTGGACGAAATTCTTCAGCCTTCGTGGTGTTAGCTACTTTCTGGATAGGAATAACTGTACTAATTTTAAGTGCACTTGAAATTTTACCAGTATTTATTAAGTTTAGTATAACATGGCCAATAGATTCAAAAACTTCTTTAACTATTCAACAGTTTAAAGTTTCATGTATAGACAATTTGTTATCTAAACTGTTAACTATTTTTCGCAAGTCTTACATGAAAAGCACTTCAAAGTTGTCGAATTTTAAATATAAATTTATTGTTTAAATTACACCAGGTTTAAGTACTATCGATACTTTGAAAAATATTACCAATACTCTCAACAAAATATTTATTAAAATTATGTGCAATCTGTATACTGTCACAAACGACTTTATGATTATTACCAGTTCCAAAATTTACATATTTTGGCACGTCTTGATTCTTATTATTGACTAGCTTTTTAAGGGTTTTCCACATTTGTCTTGAATTGTTTCTAAATCTGTCTATCAAAATAACACTGTTTCATTTTTTTGTTTTAAAAGATTAACTACACCATTTCTATGTACCTTAAAAACTTGCCATTTATTTTGTTTTTCATTGTCCATACACATTTTTAACTCCTTGTATGCTCTATCCCGGTTTCCAATTTTATCAAGCACCTCATAATCTAACCATGGCAATTTAGATTTATACTGGTATGATTCTATAGGAGCAATACTATTAATTACAGTTTCACAATTTTCTAAAATTTCCTGATATATCGTATTAACATCAATAGAGTTTAAATTAAAATTAATCATTACAAAACTAGCTTTAATTTTATTTAAATTTTCCGTGCTTAATTTCCTAAATTTGTTTCTGATATTATTGAAGCTAACACTATTGCATACATTTACTGAAATTACAGAATGATCGGTTATTTTTGGACAATCATGAACATCTGTCACTGTATCAATTCGATTTGTTAACACATAATCAGCTAATGTCTCACTATAATCATTAATACGAGTAGGTTTTGTTACACATTGTTTGATTCCATACGTTGTTAAAAGATTTTTAGTGTTTTCGCCATAGAATGAAGTACCCGTCAAGTCTATATTAAAATCGCCAGCCAACACTAAATGACGATTTGTAGAGAATAACACATCGCACACTGCTTCAAAGTCTTCTATATATATAGAGTGTGAACTTGACGGTGAATGGTAGAGACAACCAACAATATAGACTGAACTTGTGAGATCAATTTTTAGTAGTTACACCAGTAGTTATCTTGTAGCTCGAATGTTTTAAAATTGGAAAAATTATAATTATTATTTATGTACAAGATGACACCACCTATATGTCTACTTCCTGTCTAGAGAATCTCCTAAATTTGAATCTCTCGAATGCAATATTTCGTGGCCAAAAATTTTGAGCACATATGGTCTCTAATAAGTCGTATTTTATTCCTACTTGGAAACACTTGCTGTTAGGTCTTGATTGTTCTATTTTAGTTTGGATATGTTTTACTATAAGATCATCTTCATTGGTGATGTTGACTTTCTTTTTAATATAGTTCCTAACTATAGTCTCATCTATTGTGTCAGGTATTCTAGAAATAAATAGCCATGCTTTCTTCTTATTATCACTCTGCCTATAAAGTGTTCATTTTCAACTACTTCACCGGTTCCTAAGAAAATATTTCTTTTTGGTCTACGAATATTTGTATTTATTTTTGGTATGATTGGAGGGGCACCCGCTATTTGGGCCCCGGATGTTGTTGACACTGTTGAACTATGGCTGGCTGATGATATTTGATGGTGATTTAGCTTCGTGTTCAACTTGCCTGCTTTGGGTGTCTGCTGGCTGCATTTTTGTGATCATTGGTAGAGGTACTGACTGCGTTCTGGAGTTTGGGGAGACATATGTGCTATTGTTTGCTGCTTTGTTTGATTTGCAGTCGATCGTTGAAACTTCAGAACAGCTTTTGTTGGTTTTCAGTGGGTCCTCTGGCCTCGTAGTATTAGCTGCTCTTTTAGAACCCTGAGTTGGTTTTTCTGTTGACGTTAGAAGTCTAATAAGATCTACATTACTATTTCGTAGTGTTTTTACGATTGCATTAATTGTTTGCCTTTCATTTTGTGCTTCAGCATGAAGATTTTCATATTTGTTGCATAGGGTGATCTCTACATCTTCGATTTGCTTGATAAAAGTTGCTTGTTCCTGTACCTTGTTTTTTAATTTGTTATTTTCCTTTATTAAGAGTAAATTGGTTTTGGTTATTTTATCACTCTGATTGATCACTTGACAACAATCAAGACAGTGGTACCAAAGTCTTCTGTTGATGGGTTCTAACATTCTTATTTTAGTTGTTGAGAGTTTGGAGCATGACTTACAGTAATTTTTTGTGCATTAATCACATGTATAAATTAGTTTGGGATCCAGGTTATTATTTTTACATGGTTCCCAATTTGCACATTCCATAGCTTAGGCATTTAAATTGATGTACACAAAGAACCAAATAAAGAAATAGAGAATTCAAGTTGATTCACATTACTTCTCATTGCCAATACCTGTAACAAAATTGCAACGCCTTGCCCTTTGGATAATAGACGTAATATTCTCCTGTTCAGCAGAAGCTATGGAGGCAATACTAAACGTACATCCTCTACATCTACACGTAAAGAAGGAGGCGCACGTAGTGTACCAAGGCTGTAGCAGGCATTCACATTCAAATTAGGCGATCTGGTTGGTCACTTAAGGATGCTGGAGCTAATCAATGAATAACCCACTGACTCAATGTCAACTAAGCAGAACTTCGATGGTCGCTTTTTTGTGCTGATTGAAGCATTGGTTGGAGAAATGGTCACTCATCTCGTACAAAGACGGATAGAAGATGACTACAGGGCTTGGTGTGGAACTGGCAGGACGTAATTACAGGTAAGACCACAATCACCTTCCAGGCAGAAATCTATACTACGTGCCTAGAAATGCATAAATAAAGGCATTCTATATCCTTTCAGATAGCCAAGTAGCGTTGAGCTTTGTCAGATCTTACACTTTTAAATCTGAAATTGCCTGGGAATGCAGACAATCTCGGAAATAACCGTCAGGAAACAACAAGGTTACCTTGATGTGGGTGCCAGGGATGAGGGAATGGAAAATAATGAATTAGCTAACAATCTGACAAAAAAGCGCTGAAGCTCCATTCTTTGAACTCGCACCGTTCTGTGACTTATGTGAGGAACATATAACGGAAGCGATCTTAAAATAGAAAAAGTGACAGAGAAGTCTTTCTGGGCCAAAAACAAGCGAAGAAGCTCATAACTTGTTAGACAAAGAATGCCACAAAGCTTCTAGAACTCACGAAGTCTGACAGCGCTGATGGCAGGCCTTATAACAGGCTACTGCCCTTGAGATAACATCTTATGAATATAAGCAAGGCAGAAAATGATAGATGCAAATATTGCGATACTGCAACAGTGCTGCGGAAAATATATCTCGCGAATGCAAGATGTTAATCCGCATCATGCTAAAATACCCAGAAAAGGAGATATTAACTCGTGAAGGTATTAGAAGAAATTGGCTTCCAGGAAAATCAAAAGCTTTGCAAAATATCTTCACAGTTTTGGGCAATAAATAATTGTAAGTTGTCACAAAAGAGCTTTTAGGTCGATGTTAAGAAGGGCCAAAGAGACAAGCGGCCTCTTAAACAAACTGCAATTTCAGATTTCTTTTTTATTTGCAATTCCACCGTAAATCGTTTTTTAACCGTGTACACTCGTCCAGTTAATAATAAAAGTCTTTTACAGCAAGCTAATATGTCTTGGTAAACAAACGAACTGGATACACTAATAGGACCTTGAAAAGAAAACACACCAATTTCTGGTGCAAACAGTCGACGACGATGGGAACTGTCTCTGTAATTGCACTGCACTTTTCGATTTTTATTACGATCACAATAGAGCTTACGGTAGGATTGTGGATGTCGCACGTATCTGTTACTGATGTATGGTTGTATACGTTCTCTTTAGTCAAAAGTATAATTGCAAGTGTTAATGTTTTCAAAAAATGAAATGTGGCGATGAGGTATGTCCCAATTTAAGAGAAGTACATACTGACTGAATAATATAATAAATATTTCGCATCTCATATTTAAATTTTTGTAATATACCTTATAAGAGCCTGTGTTTTTCTCCGTAGATTAAAAATTGCGATTAATATAAACCCTTATTAATTTATCAAAGTAATTATATCCCACTACAATCAATAATGATTCATTATGTTGTTAGCATCAATACACTGTAAGTCAAAGAAATAATGCAATTGTACATAGTCAGCATAACAATGTACTTTATAAAATATGATTTATTTGTGCAGTATAAATATGAAATCGCAGAGGCCCCAAAATTGACCCCTGTGGTACATGTTAATCCAAGGTAATTTCAAAAGATAAATTAAATTTACCACTTGCATTGAGCAAGCGTAGATGAGTTTGGTTATACTTGCATTTCGATAAGAAAAGGCAGCAACTCGAAGTGCGGTGAGCACTTGGATGGGAGTCCAGATAAATATAGAGTTCTTGCTCCGCCTTCTAACGACTCGTATATCAGCGCATACGTAGAAGGCATGCAACTTGCGTAGGTTGTAAGGCAGTCGGTTCCTTGTGTATTATATTAGTAAAAAGGTTAGCAAAATTTCCATGTTGGTGGTTGCTGTCAATAGAAATAACACCATTTACATATTTTGTAAGTTGCTCTAAATGAACTGACGCACATAATCACCAGCAAACCATATCGTACTTATACCAAAGACCCTTAAAGTTTTATCACATATGTTTTGACATTTATCATGACATTCTGAGATAATCCAATCATTTCTTAACAAAGAAATTATAATATTTCGAATAAGAATCTTACTTAACTATATTTGCTTGCCTAGGAATTTTACAACCGTTGATCTTTAACCTCTGCCTCTGGCAAATACCGTGTTTATGATTATGATTAGTCTATTAAAAATAATTTATGTTATACCAGGAGCCTAATTAAGCAAATTCTTGATGGCTTTAATATTTCGACTGTAGTTGGTATAATTATTTTCTTTTCATCATTAAAACGTTATTAATATTATATCTAACAGACAAGTAGCTTAATATCTGCACATATGTTATAGGAATATTGTCGAGTGAATCTCTAATTCACATAAACGGACAAATAAATACAGTGATTAAAATTACTTAGCATAATGGGTATCCCCAATAATCAACCGTTTATGCATGAAATTACAAGACCTATTTACAAAAAGCTTTAAAGACATTTCTATTTGTACTCTCCAACTCGATGCCTAACTTAGGTTATATTTATTGGATTATTGTACCACGTACACGTATTCCTGATACTTAATGGTGAATGTGGTAAAACTAACTGATTTTGTGAATAAACTGTTTTCCAAGGCTGAGTTTCCTCTAATACTCTACATGATCATTTAGCCAATTTACTACTATGTTGTACGATTCAGGCAATCCAATATCTAATAATATTGATTGATTGATTGATTAGCCAGCGCATGGTATGCATTGCTGCCACTTCCGGATATCCGATCTGGATATTTTTATATATCTATCGCCGGACCGGCTACATACGCCGGATTGGACATGGAATATGCTTGCTATAAGCAGCCACATGACGCACGGGGTAGGAATATAGAATGGTAAGTGTATGTATGCGCGCTGCAAGAAAAGTATAAACTTTTGATTGACATCTAGCAGTGTGAATTACCTCCCGTCCGCTTGCGTCCACATATGGTTTCATGCTTCCTAGAAACTTGTGTTTGCGCTTCAACGTCCCGCATCAATGCATTAATTTTGTTTGTTTGCCAAGAGACTGTTACAAGTTAATATTCGTCTTAAACTAGATATTGCCGTGTAATTTGCATACTTTTCAAAAAGCATTTTGAAATTATTAACTATTACTAGGTAAACTTACGGGACATGAAATGTATTGCTTATTTTAGCTGTTATTCTTATAATGATTGATTTCTTAATTGACTTCATATTAAAGGATCATACTCCCAAAGCATTAAGTTACAAGATACATCAGGTGAATAAAATTACAAAAATTAATTTTTGAAAAACGTCAATTTTTGAAACATTAATTTCTGCCTCTCAAACATATTAAACTTCAGTTGGCGTTAACGTCGTTAATAAATAAGATATTTAGATTCTAAAGAGCGGACATTAAAACTTGAATAATACCTACTATACAGGGCTATTCAGAGAAAGCGGGTATTACACATTTCTTGGGATCTGTTCAGTTTAGAACATAAAACAAAAGATTCTGAAATTTTTCATTTCTTACTATGTATTGTAGCTGTATGCACATCATACAGTGCTGATTATATATCTACATTTTACAAAACTTCGTCCATGATAAAAAAATAGAGAGAGATAGGTATAGGAAGTGCTAACATCAATCGATGCAGTATTTAACACTCTATTAAATTCTGTGAAAATATACAGGAAGTTTCATTTCAAAAAACTAACTTTTGGACGTTTGAACTAAAACAATGTTCGACTGTGAAAACAAATTACCCAGTCTGATATTGTGAAAATATAAGACAATTTTTACTTAGATGATAGAGTACTTGTATGAGTTTGAGAAAAGAAACTCTAAATCGGCCACATGATAGAAAATATCGGTTTTATTTCGAAAGGAACTATCAAAAACTTCCAATAATATTAATTATCTCGAGAAGTTGTAGGTTTAAGAGTATATTATGGTATATAAACCCAAGCTCAAATTTTATGAGGGATCCCAATATGAAATAAAACATAGGGCGTTCCATTTAAAATAACAAAGTTAGATACTACATCCGGTGTAAGCAACATGCATGAAAACATTTTCGTTAGATCCGTCATATCCCAAAAACCGCCTTAGCTCAATTTTCAAATTTCTAAACTGAACAGATCCCAAGAAACGTCAAATACCCGCTTTCTGTGAATAACCCTGCATATACTATGGGATGTATTAAATTTTATAAAAATAACAATTTAGGTATTGTTTTCGCCAAATTCTAGAAAAAAGTAGAGTCGAAAATCATATGCGCTAAATCTTTTAATCCTTCAACAACCATGACCTTTACAAAAAAAAATATTTATTTACGATACCAGGATCTGATTGCTGAAAATCTCCGCATTCGAAGCTTGCCGTTATTATTTGTATGGTTTATTCATAATTGGAATATTACTCATTATCGAGTAAAAGTGCCGATATTCGCTATTTTTTGAGAGGAGCATCAAGAGTACCAGAACGTTTTTGTTGTTCTCCAAATGTTCAGGATTTTGTAATAAATAATACAATTGTAAAACAATTCCAGAAAAAAGTTTCAAGTAAAATACTTTCCTCAATTATTATCTTTATTTCTTTCTTAACACATAGCATACAGAGAGCACTTTGCATAGATTATCCATATGAATTTTCCATCTCATCGCGATGCAATATAAAGAAATATTCTTTATGCATTCAATAGATTTACAATATTTATCTATCAGTTGGCCTTCGGCTATTTTTGGGAAAAGCTGAATAAAAGCAACTTTGGTACCACATTATAAGTAATCCCTTATTAAATCCGTAACCGGGAAAAGATTGGAACCTTCGGGTGATGCTACTTCTTAATTAGTTTCCACAAACATCAAAACACTTGACCACTGCTACACTCGAACACTATCAGTCGATGTGCACTTCGCCAACCATGTTGGCGTCACCTGGTGATGATTAAAAAAGTTCAGATTTAATCGTCTTCAAAGATGTATAGTGTTCAAGTATTTTAGTGTTTGTGGGAAGTACCTCAGAGGCATTAAGCCGTTGCGGAAGTTTAACTTTTACTGCAATTCATACATATGTGTAAACGGCACAAATCCTTTTATGAGCTTATTCCAACAATCATGTACACATAATACATAATTTTTAAAAAGTGAGTGTCTTTCTTTTTGCCGTAAATCATAACCTTAAATGTTTCGAAATTAAATGTGAATAATAGAAATTGTCACGCTTATCTTGTTCTAAAGCCTCTTTAAAGGCCACTCTAAATAATTGCCTTCCTATTTAACGAATATTGCGATATAAAAACAATTTAAAATACAGGTAAGAGATGATTTTAAAACAGACATTTGTTTTATATAATACTGCCCGCAGGACGGCATTGTTTAAGACATTGTTATCCCAAGTTATAATGCCGTATACATTATGTTAATTGGTGTTCTTGCTTGATGTATGTCATAAAAGTTTAATTGAATAGTTTTAATTCACACCTTAAAGCAATGCTTGCGATTTTTTCATGTTGATTATTATTTATTGCTAAAGACATAATATAGAATGTGCTACAATTATACTCCTGATTAATCGGCATACTTATTACATTATTAAGACTAAGCAAGGCGACTAGATTCGTGGGGAGCGAAAAGTAGTGCGCTAAGAGAAGAAAAATTTTCCTAATAAGCTTTCCTCGAAGAGCTCATATGATATACTTGGTAAACAATTGATTGTAAATTTCATTTTACATTGATAAAGTGAGGTTATGAGGCAATTCCATGCACTAGCAAATCATCTATAGGATATTACTGTATAACTAGAAGTAATGACACAGTAAGGTAACGTCGATATTTTGCATTATAATTAATTAATCAATCTGCCAGTTCAAAGGGGAGCGCTCACACGAATTGATTTACACCATGAAAAATATAAGCAAAAAAATGTGTTTGTCAAAGTTTTCGGAGTCTACGACACAAAATTTACCCAAATATTCTGAACTCTTAACAATTATCTAGAAGTATTAAAAATATTCACATTTTGGATAAGTATTCAAGGATTGGGAACACTGCTGACAATGGTCGCGAGTCTAACGCTAGCCCTCCTCTCCAATGTAAATAGAGAAGACACCAAGGGTTTGTACAGAAGTACACTTGGTCAAACTATATTGAGAACATGCAAATCGCGCGCCGATCCGGGTCCAACCCTCTAGTTTGATCGCTCATTACTTATAAACCATTGCGCCTATTGAAAATGTGCATAGGACTTAATGTGTAGTAAATTTCATGTAGAGAATTATCAATTTATTATAACGTTTTTTGGGGGACCAGTTATTTCACTGAATATTTTCAGTGAATCATTCTTATCTTTGTAACTATAAGAACAGTGACAAGAAACGGTGCCGATTGCAAATCGATATGTACTTACTGGACGACGGTTCGGAAAATAATAGTTAACGCGTGGTTAACTATTCAACGGACGGGGCAGAATTGATATTCAAATCTGCTTCAATGCAAAATGAACTGCGCTGGCTTACTGACCAACGCCCTCAGTGTCAGTGTTTGCAATATTACAGGTAATCCTCTCACAGCCGGGTTTACTACATTTTCTATATAAAGTAGAAATTTGTTTCTCGGCTTAAGCTGGCCAAATTAGTAGAAATCTATAGTAATGATTTTAACATATATTCGCTGGTAAGCGGAGCAAATAACGAAGTATAATATTAAGTTAAATTTCATTTTTGGCAACGGAAAATCACTTCGTTACAATTCTTTTACAAATAGACTTTGTAATGACTTATCCTGGTAGCATCGCTTTAGACTGAATATCCAAATTAATAATAGATATGCTATACTTCGTATTTACGTATTTCATGTGCCAAAATGACATAGTCCTATCTTGTCAATTCGATGATGCTAAAAATTAGTAGAATATACACAATACAACACTTAGGATATCAAAAACATTCATTCGTGGTGGCACAGTAACAAAAGTTAATAGGTTAGAATTGTTGTAAATGTCCAACATACAATTGCATGAAACCACCTTATAAAGTTTATCTTTTTTATTAATTGCAGAGGAACGCTACAATTTTCATGGTTCCATCGCACGCAATTTTGCACGAATATCTTAAAGAACGAATTGTTCAGTTTATTCCACGGAATAACCCGGCCATGATTTTCACAAAATATAAGTTAAATGTTGGTTCTAGTTCATTTTAAGTGCACTTAAAATAACTTGGTTTGTTACGAGACTTAAAAAAAAACAGTTAGCTTATCTAGCTATATGTTTTCATAAATAATGAAAACTTGTCATTAAAATCATTAAATGTTATTTATTTACAGTTGAATATATGATCTCTATGTTTAATAAACAACAGTAAGTCATAATAATACCATTTTAAACTATGTTTTTTTACTTTTTGACGTTTATAAGTACTTTCAATGTATATCAGTTAGATGCGCTCCATGAACCAAAAAAATATATACCTCATTTTATAATTGAGTATTTAAGCCATTAAATAATGGTCAATTGGCTCATAAAGAGCATCTAACTGAAATACACATTAAAAGTTTGGAAAAATAAAAAAAAAGCTGCGAACCTGCTTACTTTGATATGCTCTTATTACGACTTACTGTTGTTTTTCAAATGTAAAACGTATAGAAACAAAGATATGCTCAACTACAAATAAATAACGTTTAATAATTTTAATAAATTTTATTTCTATGAAATTAGTGAAGGAAAATATATATTGTATCTCTCCTTGTCCTCTTTTCTACAAATTGATGGATGAACATAACAGATATAATTTGGAATATACTAATTTGTCGATATTCTTGCTGTTTACCCAAATCTTCGCAACGCTATATGTAGAACTCGTTTCTCGGCGAACTCTTTGATAAACGTATTTGCTTTGTTGAATTGCATCATACGAGTGAAGTTCGCGTTTACCTCTATCTATTTTACAACACATTCGATTACTTGTAGATACGCATCGAATTAGGATAGCGTTAACTCAGCGGTAGAGATGGTAAAAGTAATTTCACTCATTTGGAGTTACAAGTACCATAACAAAATAACATTACATTGGAACGATCACTTTGTAATGTTCCTGAAAATCATGTAGGTGCGGCTAACCTACTGTCGTTCAACATTCGTTACGAGAAATCAGTCAATTATGCATTGAGTAACTAGACGGTATGTTATCTAAAAATACCTCGGAAATAACGACCCATTTCTAGTAGGCCGCGCGTTGCAAACGGAGTGATTGTTTACAATTGCTTCGACTATGTTTATCAAAGTGAAAACATTATTATAGACTCGTCTCAGTACGCCCCTTATAAATCGGGAAATGACGCTCTGGTATGCAGGTTCTGTTAATTACTGACTTTAAATTTTATGAATGATTGTTCAACTTTAGAAAATGTACGTTTTAATTTTAGCATATAAATTTATTATTCAAACATACCGTAGTTTTATTTATTTCACTAAAAACCTAGATTATTCCAACCTTGTTATCGGGCATAGCTAATTACCAACCTTGTTCCCAAGCATATCTAAACGTTTTAAAAGTATTAATATTGTCAAAATATTTTCATTAGCGATTTGCATCTGAATTGTGCTGGTGTCGCATAGACACCTTGCTGCATCAATTTTTTCGTATTTAGCATTGTTTTATTTGTGTAACATTCAAGTTTTGAGACAAGTGGTTAGAAAGTCCTTGTTTTACGGCAACCGTAAACAGATATTCTAAAGAAACAGCTTAGAATATATTTCTTTTTGAGTTAAAATTTAACCCAACAGCATTCTATCAATATTATTAAAATATTGTCTTCAGATCATTTGCAAAACAAAATTTTCTAAAATTAAGCCATATGCATTTCAACCGACAAAATTTCTAGTATTCGGGATATTATAATCCTTGATTAACTTGAATTATTTATTCCTGAAATCCATTGATTACGAAATAGTCGAATAATGCTTTTGAAAGAAACGTTTCTTAGAATCAATATCTTCACGTAACTCTGTTTCTACTTACAAAAGAAAAGAACCTAAATTAGTTAGAGTTATGGTTATGATTTTGCACAAATAGCACTTTTAATTTGATATTATTTATGCTTTAAAATGCGGTCAAATTTTCGTTTTTATTTTGCAATCATAATGTTGTTAAGTCATTGGGTGCATAAATACATTCAATCTTAAAACTTGCATTGACATGATTTAAAAGAATTAATTGGTTATGTTAAGCTAATAAAAAATCTTACCTCATTTTTATTTGTGCGCTGGGAAACATGGTCCTATTTGTTAAGTCTTTTGGTTCCTTATCCACGTCATTTCGTAAATCAGTCTTTTTTCTGAAAAAAAGAACCGCTAGTATAATAATATATTTGATATACAAAGTAAGATATAACCAGTTTTTTACTACATTGAAATCATATTAGATTGTCTTCGATCTACATTTTTAGTCACATTCAATTACATCCACAATCCTCGTAGTCGAGTGGAATATAGGAATCGTAAAAAAATTAATATTTTTTTCGTTGATAGCTTTAGAATGTCATCAAAGAGATTTAAAAGGCCGTAACCGGGTAGCCATGGGGAATCGGCCTTTGCATCGATTTTACTGATATTCACCCCAGTGGTTGCTTAGTAAGCGAAATTGAAACGCTAAATATCAGCTTCTATTTGTTGATATTTACTGAGAAAAAAATATTTCTCGAATTAAAAATAAAATTGTTTCTCAGGAACCGCTGCGTTGCTGCGAATTCCATTGGATTGAAATATGTTATAGAGGTACAAAAGATCTGTTTACGGTATTTTTCTTGTAATTTTCACTCTACAGGTAGTTTGGGAAATAATGGTGAAAATATTTTAAACATTTAAAAATATATCTTCTACTCGGAGGGAAATTGCCATTATTTTGTTCCTCGTATATTCCCCTGTAATATGTTATCAAACTTATAATTGTCTGAGGGGCATAACATTAAAATTTATAAAAAGTTTTTACTAACAAGTTTAGCGTTGTAGTAATTATTTAATACACAAAAATAATATAAAAGTTTATTTTTAATATACTAACTTGAAAATGTATTAAAAAATAATACGGTATTGTTTAATCATTGTATGTCACTATCCTCTTCAATAGTAACAGGTGTATCATCATACTTAAATAGTTTAGTTAGGGGTTCGGCGGGCCTTATTATTTTCCATAACATACCTAAATAATAAATACCCTACTATTCTCATACCATTAGGACACTCGCAATAATACCTTAGGACTTCAGAAACACTAGATACATGTGGATTTTACTCCAAATAGCATGTTTTTTTTAAATGTAACGTGATGGAACTTTCACTTTTAAAATATTAGACTTGTCTTCAGGGCTGGCATCTTTTCAATTTAACGTGTGGTGCTCAGTTTAGTAGGAAATATTGCGAGAGGGGAAGAAGGAGGATACCTTTTTAGCTGCACTCAAAGATTTTATTTTGATTAAAAATTAACGCGTTTGACCGCCCGCCCCCGCTTCCCTCCCCGGGATGGACTTCTGACTGCAGAGCTATATGTACTTTTCAGCTAGTAAGGAGGGTTTTTACATACAAATTTTCACTGCACCTTATATATCATTTTTAATTTCCATAGCCAGCTCTTAGGCTACTTGTTACGTCACGATATTTGTTGGTAACTAATTTCACCTTGATTTACATAAAATGGAGAATTTCAATGATTGCTATATATTTTTCGGACTACCATGACGTAATAGGAACAAAATATAAAATTAAATATCTAGTAGAGTTTTTAGAAAAAATACCATGTTTCATATATCATTTAAAATCTGTTTTATGGTCTTTCAAATTGTGTAAAACAAAAGTAATACTCATATCGCAGCAACTTTTAGAAACTGTACATTCTAATAAAGGTTTAATCAGAGTTGAGAATTATTGCATTTTTTTCAAAAACGTATCTAGTTGTCGTTGCTGGGCGTATGGTGCTCAGCACCACCACTTTGTTTTACGTGTGGTGCTCGAGCCTGCGAGCACCACTATGGTCGCTGGCCCTGCTTGTCTTTAACAAAGTACATGTCAATAGAGCCGGCTTTCTTCATCATTTGAGCCAAATATGATATTGCTTGTTGATATTGGTAAGTATCCGTGAAGAATATTTGGAGTTCAATTTTCGTAATTTCAGAGAAACCCAATAACTCGGTTGAGGATAGTATTTGAAAAGGTAGATTTTTCATCAGGACCTAATTTTTTCCTGAATTTGTTCAACAAAAACGAAACAGTCCGGTAATAGCTTTTCCCATCTGGTAGCATTTTATGATCTAGAATATTCTGCAGAAGTTGAAACTCTTTTAAAATTCTTCCGTGTACAGACTCAACTACCCAACGGGTATTGGTTACAAATCGGGAAGCATTCGCTTGCTCGACAGTTAATTGTTTTTGTTGTCCTTTCATTGGCATTAGTACTTTGAAACCTCTATTTTTAAATACATTTTCATGTTATTCTATTAAAAATATGCCTCTATTGTATTTTTGTGTATTAAATAATTACAGTTGAACGCAAGTTACTTAAAACTTATATATATATAGCATATTTATATGCTATACCCCTCAGACAATTTTAAGTTTGGTATCGTATTATATCGGAATATACGAGGAACATATGATAGACAATGGTAATTCCCCTCCGAGTGTAAGATATTTTTTCAATGTTTAAAATATTTTCACTGTTATTTTCCAGACTTCGGTAGAGTGAAATTTGCAACAAAAACATCTAAATAGATCATACATTTGTATTTTTAATTCGAGAAATACTTTTTTCTCAGTAAATATCAACAATTACAAGCTGATATTTAGCATGTTTCAATTTCGCTTAAAAAGCAATCATTGAGGTGAAAATCAGTCAAATCGATGCAAAGGCCGATTCTCCATAGCTACCCGGTTACGGCATTTGGGCGAGAAAAAAATCTGTCAGCTTATCTGTAACTGTAACTTTTATGCGCACGATTACACTGAAAAGGATTAAGGCATTAGTTTAAAAAGTGTTATACGCATCTTTCATTCTCATTAATGTAATTGTGGGAAAATTAGGAAGAGAGAGTACTGAAGTAGCGTTTTATGGGTTTATGGGGGCAGACGATTTCAAATAATATGTTATTAAAATTCTATTGTCAATTATTTCCACATACTGGTGTGTATTTATAGTATCAAGATGTTTTCGTTTGAAGAGACTTGGTTGGTAAATCTGGATGTGGAAGTGGTGATTTCTTAGGCAGCGATTTTTTTAAAAAGAAGCGTCGACTCATATACACAGAGCGAAATCGTTTTGCAATTTTTTGCACAGTTTTGTGGAATAAGCTCTTGTTGTAATTTTTTTTAAACACAATGTTATATAGTTTTATACATTTCAATTTTACGTGTATTTATTGTATACTTCGTTTGTCCCATATAAAATTATGTCGCAATGATTTAAGCTTAATTTATTGTTATTCGCGTCCTCAAACTGTATATATTTTTACCATTCTACCTCTGAGTAGTTTGAGCAACTGTCAAAAAAGTTTATAAACAATATACAGGGTGTTTCAGGTGTGCGGTCATTAATTTCTATGGGTGAATCTACATAAAAGAATATGAAAAGAAATTTATATTATATTTATATAAATAGGTGGAGAGCCGATGACATTGAAAGTACCATCATCGCGGATATTAAAAATCCTGGTGAAGATTGATTGTTGAAAACCATACGAACAATATGAGCCCGGTATTACGAGGTTTCTGTAGCAGGAAGTATTTTTAATTAAATTAACTATCATTAAAAAAACAATAATGTTTTACCGTTATCGAGGAAATTGATTTCAATCAGAGCATTTTTCAGGAAATTTCATGCTCTTTCAGAAAAACCTGGTATGACTACCTCTACTCTGCAGAAAATGTCTGTCATACCTGTTTGAAGGAGGTGATAGATAACAAAGTTTTTCCGTGATGGCGTAGAAACATTTTTTTAAATCTTGTTCTATTTTGTGCGCTCTTTCAGAATATCATGGTACGACAGCCTAAACACTGCCGGAAGTACCTGTCATACCGGTTGTACTTATAATGGAGGTCAGGAGTCGGAAGGACACGCAAGTATCTGCTACTGGACCAATTTAGTTCCTCCTCCGTTTTCGAGGGCATTGAAACCGATTCCGGGATTCAAAATAGATTTGACCCCGGCTACCCCCCGAGACCGTCCTTAAACCACCCTTAAAGTGTCTTTCCCGGCGCAGGCATCAATCCAATCCTATATTTTGGTAAATTTGTCCTCCCTGTAACTTAAGGTGGTAATTTTAGAGAGAGACGACCCCAATCACCCCTACCCCTTGATTCAACCCTTACAGTTAGTTGAATTTTTATTTTGTAAAAAATATTTACAATTTTTTAAAAACGGGGTTTGTTGGAGGGAAGATGATGGCGACCAGGGTTATAACCAGTGGTGGTTGCAACCCCTCCAGGGTGTGGAATTACACTTGTTCTTTTTTAGCGGGGCGCCTAGAAGTCGCCGCACTCAGGCTTTGTGGCCCATTGTGCTACCGCTAACAAGTTAAGGAGTTCCCCCGTACAGACCGGATTCCAGCCCGAAGACTGAAATCCCTCCCACGTGAGAACTCCTTATTTCCTCCAGCACTAGAAAACCAGTATCGAAGTGTTTGTGCCTCAGGTTCATCAGTCCTGGGCAAGAAGTGAGGACGTGGATGGAAGTCTCCTCCTCGTCCTCGCAGAACCTGCAATCGGGGTTGTCAACCACCCCCATTGTGTGCAGGTGTTTCCTAAAAGAGCCATATCCGGTCAGGAGGCCTGTCACGGCTCTAATTTGCTTTCTACTTAGAAGCAGAATTTGCTTTGTTCTCTCCGGCAAGGGCCCTGAGATTAAGAGCTTCGCTTGCTGGAGTCCTGGATAGGAATCCCAGAGGTTAATGAACTGGGAGCGAGTCCAGTTATCTATTAACCTCTTGGCATGGGATCTAGGGTAGCCGAGGCCCGGCTCTGGACCAGGCAGAGATCTCCGAGAGCCGTTTCTGGCCAGAGCGTCCGCCCGCTCGTTACCCTCAATGTTGCTCTGTCCGGGCACCCAGAGAAGCCTGACCCAGTTTGATGAGCCAAGTTCACAGAGGGCCTGTTTACAGTTTTGGATAAATTTTGACTTGGTCCGACTCGATGCAAGGGCCTTGAGGTGGATTTCCACTACTGAGGGTTGTTGCAACCTTGGCCGCCTTTCACCTTCCCTCCATAAAACCTCCTCTCTGAAAATGTTGAATATTTTTTGCAGAAATTAGCACCTTGCGTTATAGGGAGGGTCAATTCACCAAAATATTTGGATTGGATTGATACCTGCACCGGGAAAGAGACTTTAGGGGTGGTTTTAGGGTGATTTCGGAGGGTAGCCAGGGTCAAAAACTTTTCCGAATCCCGGAATCGCTTTCAGCACCCTCGAAAATGGGGCGGGGGGAGGACTAAATTGGCCCAGTATTAGGTACTTGCGTGTCCTTCACTATAAGTACAATCGGTATGACAGGTATTTTCGGCAGAGTTCGGACTGTCATACTATTCTGACGGAGCGCACAAAATCGTACAAAATTTTAAAAAATGTTTCTACGCCATAACGGTAAAAATGTGTTACCTATCATCTAATTCAAATAGGTATGACAGACATTCCCCACAGAGTAGAATCGTTATACCAGGTTTTTATGAAAGGACATGAAACCTAAAAAATGATCTAATTGCAATAAATTTCCGCGATAACGGTAAAACATTATTGTTTTTTAATGATAAATAATTTAATCAAAAATACTTCCAGCAAGAGAAATCTTGTCATAGCGGGCTTATTTTGTTCGTATGGTTTTCTACAGGCAATTTTCACTAGGATTTTTAAAATTCACGGTGACTGTACTTTCAATGTCTTCAGGGTCTAAGACATAGATCCGGAATTCCCTCCTAAGGGCGGTGCGGGCCTCTGAGGGGGGCACCCAAAATTGACATTTTATTTAATATCTCAGGAACTATTTGAGCTACAGTGATTTTTGCACGTGATTCGATATCAATAAATCTGATAAACATTTCCACATTTCATGATGTTCTAAACCTATTTAAAGAAATAAAAAATTTTAAGCATTACTATACTTCTATTCCACTATTTGGATGTGCAACGAAAAATGTGACAGATGGCAATAATATTTAGCATATACTGAACACAATTGGCAACAAAGACACCTATTACAGTTTTATTGAAAAATATACAGGGTGGTCATCCTAAGAAATAATTCAACCATGGTGGAAATTTGTAAAGGTATTTACTCAAGCCTTCCATATCTAGCACCTTTAATTTAATATTTACTTTTGTTGTCGGATGAGCATTCTGTATATTTTTTAGACCAAAAGTTATCGGGTTTTCTTTGTAACAATAGTGATAACTACATTCCAATTATTATTCTCATAATAATAAGTCGTTTCATAATTAATAATTTTTAGAATGACCGCCGTATAAATAAGGAGGGAACTTTTCTGTAAATACCTTTACCAATTTTGGTGTGTAGAATTTTGTGCTCTTCAATTTTCACTTCTACGTTTTTCTGTATTTTGCATTTTTAAATTATTCCCAAAAACAAATGTATTTTAGAGATTGAATCTAACAACGTCCTATCTCTGCAAAATTCAACATAAAGATTATTTTATCGTAGGTCAAAGCCCCCCGAGGATTTAGTTTAGTAAAAATAATCACCTCTCCTGGGGTACGGCACCTATAAATCCGCAGCAAATGTGTTAAGTAAAATAAAATTCTTTATGAAACTGTAAAGTTCGTTTTTATGAAAATGTATCCTCAACGGATAATAAACGTTTGTGTGCAAGCACTAATGCCTATCACTTTACTTTGATGTAACGTTTACACTGCAGGAAAGCGTCGACTCTTCAGTATCCACTAAGTGGTTTCAGCTTGCCTTCATGACTGATAGGTCGATCTCACGCTGTTAAAATAACTCTCTACATTGGTGTTTTAATAGCTTGGCTAATGTGAGAGATAATTATCTTGAGAAGCAGGCGGTTCTCAGACATACAAAGCTTATTGTCAATGTTGGTGTCCATAGGAGGCTTCTGTCTTCGAAACAGATGATCAATCGATAATTATATTACATTCAGTGGGAGTAATATTTTTGTTTGTGAATGGATTAAGAAATAACTATGTTAAAGTTGCGCTTTCTATTTGTCTTTGTGTTTTCCATTCTTATTTTTAATTAGAATTTAATACCAATAAAAAATGGAGGTGTAGGAAACAATTGTTTTATTAGAAACCCAATTTGCTGTACTACATTTTTTTGAATTCGCTACTTTTACATGTTAATTAATTGTAGATAACACTGCAATGAAAAATAAAGAAACACATGCTGTAAAAATGTGAAAAACTACAAACTATCTTTATTTGTAAAAATATTGGTTGGTAATAAAAGGAGATGTTATGGATTAAAAGTTATAGTCAATCATCATAAAATCTTTATCCCCAACTTGTTAAGTTTTTGCAAACAGCTTTTAGGCATCGTGCTCACATATAATCTAGAATACATCATGTCAGTGCCATGTCATTATATTTGACGTAGGACAATATTTTCCTAGAAACACTATGAAAGAAACAAAAAATGTTTATTGTTAAATGTTATAGTTTGGTGGGGATAAGGCCTATAAGAGTCACAGGAAAATTTCAGGGCTCAATTCCTCAGTCATCTGGTAGCCCCAATCTGACTGTTATGAATTTTTACTTATGGAATATCAAAAGACCTATGCAATAGTATTCAGTCGCCATTTAAATAGATTAAAAGGAAGAATTAGTGAAAAACTGTTTAAAAAAAGAACAGAAAAATCATTGTATTCACAATCATGCAGAAATAATGAAATTGTCTTACATGTCAAAAGTTGGAAAGTATGACATTTTAGGTTCGAAAGTGACATTTCAGGTTGGAAAGAGGGGATATGTCAACCTGTATTTTCTTGGTTTTCTTTCAGTTGTAGGAAATATAAATAAGACATAGAGCATGGTTATTTATTACAAATACTAGCTGCTAATAAACTAAATAAATATTAATATATTAAAACCGACGCGACGTCACTTTGACATTTATGTTTGACATGAAAACCTAGAATGCTATTTAGAAATTTATAAACGGTCTATTGGATTTTCGTTCATTAAGGAGGATGATTGTGAATAAAACAAGTAACTTTACTCTTTGTAATTTTGACATGTTTGCAAATGTTAAGCACCCTATCTATAAATTTGGGAAAATAGTATCATTTTCGGACATTTCATAAAAAGTAGGCGTTTTCATAACGAAGTTTTCTTGATAAACTCATAAGTTTGTGCAAGTATATATCATACGATCTAGCCGATAGGCACACTCATGTAACTTTTAAATAAGCGAATGCTTTATTCTGGTGTAGTGATGAGATGAAATTTCCGATTATGTCTTATAGAATCCAAATGGCCGTTTCCCGGTCTCTATGGATGCATAATTATTGCAAGAAATCGTTATGGGTTATGGCTGCTAGCGAAAAATGTTTCAGACAGACGGTGTTGGGGTGTTATAGGGCTAACTAGTATGACGTGCTTGCTTCCAGTTGTCTAGCGCATAGGCAAGTGGAAGCGTCACTTTAGCGCTGAGCTATGTTTCGGTTATATTCGGATATCTCGACCGCCACCTTTGCAATTTTGACGTGGGGAAAAGGTCCCACATTAGCCTTCTAACGCAGCCTGGTGTAGTATAGCTATCCCAGCCCCAGAGGAGACACGGTATGTCCAGGGGTCTGGATAGCAGATTAGACTTTCACTCACATTCAACAGTAAAAGGCAGATATCGGTAAATAACAAGGTTTATTAACATTTAATAAAATTTACAAAACAATAAAAAACGATAGGTACCAAAATTCGGAGTTCTTTATACATAAAATAAAAACTTAAGATATGTTATTTTAGTTTAATTTGCTCTAATTAGGTTCCTATTCCGGCGCCATTTTGTGACGTACGGGTAACCAGGCGCAGGCGGTGAGAAGCTAGCTAGCCAATAGTTACTCATATTAATTCGGAAGCAAGCGGTGGTAAGCAAGCAAACGGTGAAATCAGTAAAAAGAATAATAAAAGCGGTAAAAAAACAGTAAGCAGGCAAAAAAATTACACAAGTAAGGTAAGTAATAAAAATTGGCAGCGTGCAAGTGCCAGGCAAAAGCAAGCGGTTATCTACAGCAATAATCATGCCTACATGGACATTTAGAGTGTAGATGTAAAGAACTTGGCAAAACTAAATAAAACTGATACCAAATAAATAAAACGGTTTTCGGATTTGGGGCGGTGTGTAACCTGAGTTACACTCGGATCGGAAAATAAAACGGTTATCGGATTTGGAGCGGTGTGTAACCTTGGTTACACTGGGTTCGGAAAATTAAACGGTTATGGGATTTGGTGTCAGCTTACGACGGAGATTATTCTGCCTAGACTGACAGACAGCAATAATCAGAACGGTGGTATTTCGGTTCGGTTCGGAAATGTTGAAATTACATCAACACTTTATGCGGTGTTTGCCAAGAGCCTTAAAACCCCCACAGCTGGGTGCATGATTCCCTAATTTTCAAACAACAATCTCTCGTGTGTATACAATGATTATTTTATTTCTGTTGAATTCAGTCAAAAATATTACTTGAGTATTTTGCAGATAACTTAAGATATTAAATATGAGTAAGACAAGCTATTTTATATTTTAACGTATTTATCACACTATATTTAATGTCTATATAAATAAATAATTATTATTACAACGAGAATTTATTTTTGTACATAAATTGTTACACTACTTTAATGCTATTCAGTATCATACAGTGCTTGTTTTACATAAATTATATACTTGTTTTGTAAATTGCTACCTATATTTACATAAATAATTATTGATTTATCTGGTTAAGAAAATGAGATATTGTCATTTTAGAGTCCTACGTAATAATTTCATGCATAATTGGGGCAAGGTAAAGTGAGTGTAAAGTAAGAAATACACATATAATAAAAATACAAATTCGTATCATCCATTCGTTTAAATCGGTTTTTTGAATTTAATACAAGTACTACGAGTGTGACAGTTGAGATTGGTGACTTTTCAGTATTTTGTATCTACTTTAACGGTACGCCCCACTGTGGAGTATTTGGGGCAAAATCCTGGCCAAAAAATGCAAAATTTGAAAATTTGCTCAAGAATTGTAAAAATGTGTATTTTATAGCAAATGAATAAATGATGCGTTGATCGACGTCAATTTCAGGAACATGCGTTATATCCGGCGATTCCTAGCCTCACTTGAAAATAGTTTTTTTGTAAGCGGGCGTGGTTTTCTATTATATTTTAGCTTTGTTATTATCTTTAAAAATATTTTTTTTGTGGGTTTATGAATTAATGGATTAAACGTCAATCAGGTTTACGTGTAAAAGGAAAGTGTTTTTTGTTTTAAATTACGTATTTATAAAAATGAAAAAGATAATTTTTAAAGCGTATTTACCTCTAATCTATATATTGTGAAAGCTTTCTAAAAGTGTGTCAGGGTTTCTCGAACCTTCTTTTAATTATAACCGTAATGATTACAGCACTAAGGGCTAATTCCAAAGAAAAAAATATTCCGCATATAGTTGCCATTTTTATTTAAGTTATAAAGTACTATTCTTATTTTCTCGATAATTTCTTGACTGGTTTCGAGTCCAAAGCGAGTTTTCTATTAAAAATATCAATCGTGGCCAGCCAACATGGGGTTTTTGGGTGAAATAAATGGTGTAAAGCTGCAGTAAATTTTGTCATCTTTATTTTGGTGTGTTTAACAATATAATAAATTTGCACCATCCGTAGATCCCGTATTTTGCCACCATTTTGAAAAAACGACCGTAAAAGTTGCATTTTTACAATTTTTTGTAAAAAACTCTGTTTGGGTTCACTTTAGGCAAAATTTGCAAGTAGGTGAAAATAAAGCACACACAATTCTCAAACGTAAGGTCACATTTGTTTTTCTTATTTAAAAATCTCCGGTAATTAATTTTGTTCTCCTACTTTTTCGATGTAGAATGTTGGTCAGTAAACTCTTGCTCTGATTGTACTTCAGGTTCTGATTCAGTATTAATTTTACAGATATTTTCTTCGGAAATAAATTTTGCAATTTGATAATTTCGTCTTCATCTGGTTCTTCTATAATGGTTTCTGAATTGGAACAAGTTCTTCCCTCGCACGAACCATACACTAGTGAGCACTGTAACCCTGCTTTTCTACAGATGCATGGTGCATATTCTCTGGGAGCGGCGTCTTGAAGCATAGGAATCGGTATAAGTCCATTTGGCGACTCTTTCCATCCCCAATCAGTTGGCGATTTTTCATTACCGTACCACTGTTGAACTTGTAGGTAGGTATGAAATAAATGCATGTGTGCTACATCTTCGGTTGGTGGTAGCGATGCAAGATTGCGCAAAGAATTGGTATCTATAAGCGTGTAGTGATATATCGTCAATTTTTACCCCATATATTGTCAATAAAAAATCGAATTCCAGCTTTAGTAATGGTATCTGGACTTGAATTAGGGTCTTCGAAACACTGAACAGCTAACTGCAGTCTTAATTGATTCTTTAAAAGTTTAACAAACTTTATTTTTCCCTGTCTGTAAATTGCCGAAGTGGTATCGCATCCACTAAATGCATGTAAAAATAAAATGGTCTCTTACCGTTGTCTCCAAGTTTGAGGTGTCAGGCGAATATAGTGTGTTTCCTGTTTTTCCTTTTCCTTGCATTAAAAAGTAGATATTATTATGGAATTCACATAAGGCAGTCAAAATACCCAATAAAACAATATCCTCACCTACTACTGCCACTGAAATTGAATGTGTTTGACGTCTCAAGGGCTATATTAACTATTAAAGTGTCAGCATCTCCATAAGCCTGTTCAACTGAAATTCCTTCGTATTTGAATTTTCGGCACAACAAGGATATCAACCGGCTTTTATTACTTTCATTTGCCAGATATTTAGCTTGTGTTGTAGTAGTTCTCATTGTTTCATCGAAAACTACTTCTGCTGTGCGACAATTTTTCATTCGGCATAAGCTTTCAGCAATTTTAACCGATTTTCCATCAAATACTACGATTGCGTTCGTTGTGTAATGCTTTTCAACATATTTGACAAGTTTCTCTAAAATAGCTGAAAATAGTTCTTGTTGATGCCACACAACTCTATGAATAAGAAAGCTTCCGTCTGTTACATATACCGTATCTTTAAATTTAATGTTATCTTTAATTGGTGTAAACAATTCGTAAAGGGCAGATTTTTTCGTTTTCCGCATTATTCCATCATTAAACAGAGAGAGAGTAGATAATGAGCAAGCTCATACTGAAAATATTGTTGAAACTGCTCACATGATTTTCTTGCATACGAAATCCTTTGAAAGAGTAGTGAAAGGTTAATTGGTATAATTCTGGTATCTACTTTAATTCTTCAATTTATAGATGCAATTGATATGACTCTCTATTTTCTTTGAAACTTAACATTTTCAAAGTTGTTTCCAACAATACTCGTCATCATTGACAAACCAACATCATATGCATTGTGACCATTCATTTTTATACGTGCGTAGCTACAACGCAGTCTCTCGCTTTTTGCACAAGGCACGGTAAACCGACAAAAATATCTGCATAATGATAAGTTTATGGGTATTGTTAAAAATTTTGTGTGCTTTATTTTCACTTACTCGAAAATTTTCATTTAAAGTGAATCCGAACCGAATTATTTAGAGGAAATTGTAAAAATGTAACTTCTGTGGCCGTTTTACTTCCCTCGCATACCGAAGGGAAGTATTGTATTCGAGAAAAAATCACCCTCCGAGATTTTTTCGGATTCTGACGTTTCAGAACACGTAGATTCCGAAAATATAGGTTTTTCAATTCCGTCAGTCTGTCTGTCTGTCTGTCTGTCGGTCTGTCTGTCTGTCTGTCTGTCTGTCTGTCTGTCTGTCTGTTGGTGTATTTACTAAAAAACTACTTGACGGAGAGCAGTCAAATTTGGTAGGTAGTTAACCCTACTGTCAGCGAAGAACTGGTAGAATTTTCACTGAAAAATATACAGGGTGGACCGTCTAAACGGAATAAATAGTGAAAAAAATTTTTTTTTGCTCAAATTTAAAATTTCCACGTTTCATGACGCGCTAAACCTGTTTCAGGAAAAAAAAATTTTTGAAAATTTTTTTCAAACATTTTTGAAAAAATTTTTACCAAGTTGAAAAAAATTTTTTTTTGCTCAAATTTAAAATTTCCACGTTTCATGACGCGCTAAACCTATTTCAGGAAAAAAAAAATTTGAAAATTTTTTTCAAACATTTTTGAAAAAATTTTTACCAAGTTGAAAAAAATTTTTTTTTGCTCAAATTTAAAATTTCCACGTTTCATGACACGCTAAACCAATTTCTGAAAAAAAAAATTTTTGAAAATTTTTTTCACCAACGTTTTTGAAAAAATTTTTACCAAGATGAAAAAAATTTGTTTTTGCTCAAATTTAAAATTTCTACGTTTCATGACACGCTTAACCTATTTCAGGAAAAAAAAATTTGAAAATTTTTTTCACCAATATTTTTGAAAAAAATTTTACTACTAAAATGAATTTTTTTTTCTTTCTTCAAATTTAAAATTTTCACGTTTCATGGCATTCTAAGCCTGATTAAAAAAAAAGTTTTTTGAAATTTTATCACTAAGATAGATTTTTTCTTTCTTTGTTCAGATTTTAACTATCCACGTTTCCATGACATTCTAAAACTATTCAAACAAATTTAAAAATGGTTTTGAAGAATTTTTAAAAAAATTTTAAAACATTTTTAATCCATTTATGTATCACTACTATAGAACAGACGAAAAACATGTTTTTGCTCAAATTTAAAATTTCCACGTTTCATGATATTCCAAACCAATTTCGGAAAAAAAAATTTGCAACATTTTACCAGTTTGGAAAAAAATTTAACACTAGAACGCTCAAATTTAAATGACATTCTAAACCTAGGTATTTCAGAAAAAAAACTTTGGAAATTTTTTTCACCAAACATTTTTCAAAAAGTTTTTACCACCAAAATAGATCGAATTTTTTTTTATTTGTTCAAATTTAAAATTTTCACGTTTCATAGCATTCTAAACCTATTTCAAAAAATATGTGATTTTTAATTTTTAAACTTTTTTTAGCACTACTGTAGAATAGAAGGAAACTTTCCTTTTTGCTCAAATTTAAAATTCTACGTTTGACATTTTAAACCTATTTCAGAAGAAAAAATTTTGAAAATTATTTTACCAACATCTTTTGAAAAATTTTAAAAAAAATGAAATTTCTTAACCACACACTATACTTCCACTCCATTACGTGAATGTTGGATTGAAAATGTGACAGATGGCAATAATATCTGGCATATGCAACTATTATACTTTTATTGAAAAATGTACAGGGTGGTCATCCCAAGAAATAATTTAGTCATGGTGGACATTTGCAAAGGTATTTGCGCAAGTCTGCCATATGTGGTACCTGCTATTTAGTATTGAACTTTTGCTGTTGGATGAGAACTCTGTATATTTTCTTGACCAAAAGTTATCAGGTTTTCTTTGTAACAATAGCAATAACTATATTCCGATTATTATTCCCAATGTCATTTCGTAATTGAAAAATTTTTAGAGCGACCTCATGCGCAAATAACGAGGGAAGTTCTGTGTAAATACCTTTACCGATTTTTTTCAAAATGGTGGCCAAATCCGGGATCGACAGATGGTGCAAATTTATTATGTTATTAAAGATAACAAGACAAAGGGAATGAAATTTATTGCAGCTTGCCACCATTTATTTCCACTATCCCGTATTAAAAACGACCTACTGACTGGCCATAAAAAGTTAAAAAGTTCTTACTTTCTTGTTTTTCTTTCTAATTCTCACAGATAGTTTTTTCTGCTGTTTTGCCAAGTCCTATAAAGAATATGTTTCATTCCAATTATAAGCAAACAAAATTAATTCACTTTTAAATATTAATAAGCTTTACTTTAAATAGAATTTTGCAACGTGTTATTTGTTAAAACATCTTATAATAATTTCGGAAAATGCATCTTTTTTTCATTAAGAAAATTCACGTTCTAGATTATAAATCAGTTTTAATGAAAATTATTGATTAATCTTATTAATTTTTTTTAAACGAGCCCTAAATTATATTATTAACCAAACAACGTGAATATTTTCTTAATGGTGGTATAGAGTTTAAACTTCAGTCCAATTCCATTATTCCTATTCGTCCACTTGCAACAGTATTTGTCTAAGCTAATTGAAACCAAAATGAGAGATCTACAGAAATACGAAATATTCACCCTACTTCCTTACCCCGCAGAAAGCTAATATTTATTTTACCAAATGACAAAATATAGCTTGTAGTGTTTCATAAGAAGGTTTTGTTTAAGAACTTCGATATAAAAAGGGTGTTTAAGGGTTTGGGAAACGTTCAACAATAGAAATCGAGTTTGATGAATGCTTTCTATTGTAGTACGGTTACGGTTACGAGACCGTGGGCGGCGCTAACGGCGCTAAAAGACCACAACCACTTGCGAAAGTAAACAAGCCCATGTTAATTGACATACACGGGCAAAATTACTCAACGTACAGCTACTGGGCACGTACAAATATGTACAAAAGGAAACCCTAATTACTTTTCATATGGTCACTCTTTCAAAATACAAAATGATTATACGAAGTACTTGAACTTGAAATAACATTTACTTTTGTTGGGAAGTTTATGTAGGCATTATCATTAAATGATGAGCACATATTTAATGTAACGGACGTAAAACATCAATTTATTTCAGGCAACAGTAACATAATTTACTGGTCGAGATCACACATGCTTAATGGAAGTTCAAGTCCGGCACAAATATGTCTGATATAATGTTTATTTTTAAAGTTAACACTAACTAGATGCAACAACAGCCGATTGTATCGAGAGATTCGTTGGGCGCTGATACTGTTTATCGGACACAACAATAGTTCTCTGCGAGGAATTTTGAAACTGCAACATTGCAGTCGGGTCCAGTCTAAAATGACCGATGCATGAATTAATACTACGCATACGTTTTCACTAACTCTTGCACACAAACTTAAAACAATAGCCTAAAGACATGTCAATGTATATCTACCAAGATTCTTTCCCACCTGTTTTGAGACGGAAATATGAAATGTACATAGTAAGCTCAGCGATTCTCAAACTGCGTGATTTGTCGACGAATATTATTTATTGTCGTGAACTAACACCACTCTAAATATGAAAAACGTCTTTATATGAAATATTTAAGTTATTTTTAGTGGTAAATAGTGGATATTCATCCGTCAAACGAACAATGTCAAACCACTAAGTCTTACAATTTTCTAGTATTACATATTACAAGTTTTAGAGTATAATGAACATAGTATCGTGTAGCTCAATAAGTAAGATGAGCAGAAATAAATGTAAATGAGGTGGTTGCGAGTTCGATATAGATCCTCGCTTCTACTTTTTTTTATTTAAGCTCTATTAAAAGTTAATAATTTTCTTTCTAAAATTTTATTTTATTAAACCGCGCCCCGAGTTTTGTTTTGACTTTATTTTCCTTAAAAACATGTCTTTTATTACTACTTGCGTGTTTATCTCTAATAAAATCGACTTTCTTATGTTATATATTAATACACGAATAGTGAAACGTGCGTAGAGTACTTTTTTTCCTCATATCTGCTTCAAAATTGATATATGGGGTCTTTGTTGTATTCTATGCACTTTTTCTTAATAAAGTTTTTCAATATCTTAACAATTTGACCCATTTGTCGGTACCACTGTCAACTATTTTTTACAGTCCTGCCAAACCGGTAATCACATGACATGTGTCAAAATGTAATTTTTTGTTGTCGGACATGCATAAACGAACCCCCGATAGAGTTTTTTAGAAATGTTCATAATACAATTCTTTCCCATATGTAGCCAACTTTATGACAGACACTGTATAATCAGAATTCCACTAAAATGACGAAGTTACTAAATTAATAATCTTATCATTTTATGATAACATCTTTCCTATTTTTTTATAATTATTTAGAGACATCATTGCTGTTATAGGAAAGAACTGTTTGAGAACTACTGGCACTTTTTATGCATCAAATGAAATCTTAGTTCAGACGTTTTAGCGGCCATGACACAAGTCAGCTTAAATTGTACCCGACTCTAGGTGAAATGCCCCTTTACACGGATTTTGGAATAAACCCGATAGTATCCTTTGTTGAGCCTAAAAAATAAGGTCAACAAGGTCCGTATATTAAAATTGAAAACTCACGTTAATTAGATAGGAGGAGTAGCTTTGAAAGCTTGGGTAATGAATCAACTCCTGGGGCAAAGAACACTCCCCTGGGACCAAAAGTTAGTCCCTTGGGGTAAAAACATACCCTCTGGGGCCCAGAAACCACCTTCACTCGTAAAATGTTATCCTGTTGGGATCAACAGTCATCTGGCATGGTTGAATAGTCTCGCAGCGAGCCAAAAGGTAAGAAAAGGTCAAAACACATCCCCTGGGGTCAAAGGTCATCCAAATAAGTCCCTCCCCTCGAGATAAAAAGTCATCCAGAATTGGTAAATAGCAACGTTACACTTACAAGGTGTGAAACGTAATAGGCTCCCTGCTATCAGACTGCAGCGCCTTCAACGCGTTGGAATCTGGAACTACTAATATGTTCATTTTTGAAGTTTATACGACGAAAGAAGAGATAACTGTTGGATTTTATTGTATTTGAAAGTTTCACCGGATATAATTAGATCGAAGTAAAATCCAGACACATATACACCACGTATCAACAATTATCTATTATTTATTCTGTGGCAGAAATCTATAAAAAAATAATCTGCCAAGCCAAAGGGAGTCTCTTAGATTGGAAGAATCCATCTTGTAATTTAAGGGGACAGCAAAGAGGATTAAATATATCTTTGAATATTTAGATATGTATTATTTTTAATGTTGAAATATTTTAATTTTTAAATATTTTTTATAATAAAATTAAATTTTGCCAAAAATGCTTTCTTGCTTTCAATTTCTTGTATATCATAATGATTACTTACTTCGGGGGGAGGGGTTCATTGGATGTCTCTTGAGCTCAGTGTGTGTCTTGTTGCTTTTTAGGAGACTATTCTCTCATGCCGGATAACTGTTGATCAAAAGAAGGAAACTTTTTGCGAAAGAAGGAGGAATTTTGGGCATGACGCCTTAACTACCTTAAAAATTGCTTTATTTGGTGGAAAATGTGATGACGTAAAATTTTCTGCACCTCTTTATGATAACAAAAATATTCGAAATTAAAAAAAAAATTAAGAACCTTAGTAGGGCCCAATTGAGGCTATAAGTCGTTGGGATTACTATATGTACGAATTTCTTCAGAATTTTAAATTTATTCCATTTTTGTAAAAGAAATCTAAACTGTAGTCCCTCTCATGGGCGGGGGGGCTGGGGGTCAATTTTGATATACGAACCACTGTTGACCTTATTTTTTAGGCCCAGGAAACGATCCTATCAAGTTTATTCCAAAATCCGTGTCAAGAGGCATCTCACCTATCTCATCCCGAGATACCCTTTAATTTTGAAAATACTTTTTAGGAACTGCAATGAAAGTTGACTTTATCGTTTTTAGAAACTACCTTGAAATTTGAATTATTATTAAAATAAGAACGTTCAGTTAACAACTATCTTGAAATACGATTTCTTTTATCAAAAATCGAATAATGAAGTAGGACGATTCTGACAATTACAAACAGCGCATTTCATCTGCATTTAAGAGTTTTAGGGCCAAGTATTCCGACGATTGAATCCGGTTTTTGCAATACATAATGACAATATGTTAATTTTTACCATGATTTATGTCAAACATTTAATTGCTTCTAGTTCTTGAACCAGAGACGAGGTTCCGTCTTCCTTCAGATTATATACCATTGGTAGGGTACGTTTGAAAAAGCACTAAGAGCAGGAGGGATTCACATAACTTATACGGAGTGTCTCAACGGGAACTGATAAGGTAATATCAAGAACATGTAACACATTTGCTACTCGATACCCACAAGAACAAATATCATCACCATACACTGTAAAACGTACATTAAATACTTTTAGTATATTTGGCTCTGTCAAAGGAGGAAACCTATTGTTGATGACGAAATCATAGAACTAGCAATTCTGGCGTATTTTCAGGCATTTCCAATTATGTAATTAAGGCAAGCTGCTTTGGAATCGGGATTATCCAAGAATTCAATTCACAGAATCTTGTTGAAACATAAATCCATTCTCGTTTCATATAGATCAATAATTAAAAGAAACAGATTTCCTGACGAGAGAAAATTTTTGTGAATTTGTTATAATAAGACATGAATATGGGGAATATTATTTTTAGGGAATATTATATGAACAGACGATGCTAAATTTATGAAAAATGGACTTTTAATCGATACAATTCCCATTACTGGCCTATCTCGAATACTGATGTATTGTCCACTATGTGTGGTGTTTATATTATGTTCATTTTGGGAGCGGAATATTCAAGAACATGAGCAGTTTAATGTTTACTGTGCCATGAGAAACGATAGAGTGGTGACATTACAATTTTTTAAGAAAAATTTAAAAAGTAAGTTAAAAAAATTACTTCTTCAGCTAATATGTCTAAGGCTTCCTCCTTAAAATTCCTGCGTTGATAGATATTATTACAATACTATAAAATAAGTGATAAAATGATTATAAATTCAGTGAATTTAAAATAAATTATCTGTTCATCCACTCAACCCAGAGAGAAAATAATAGTAAACAGCCACATAAATTATTAATTTTTACACGCCACAGTATTTTAACTAAAATAGACAGCAAGCCTAGCGTTAAAAGTTTTACTACAAATTTTTTAGTAACAATTTTTTTTAATTGTGTTTTAAATTTTGTATATGGTAGTACCTTGAGATCTTTAGGAATGTCATTGTAAAGAGAAGCCACACGATATAAGAATCCGCAACGGAATTCGGCAGTTTTATGTTTTGGGATGGTGATAGTTGATTTGTGTTTTATATTTAAGTTATGTACGTCTGTTCTATATGTAATTTTATTATACAAATAAGGAGGTGACTTAGTAAATATTATGTTGTGAAAGGATGAGCAACTATGGAGAATATTTCTGTTCTTAATATTAAGCCAGCCAATTTCTTTCAAACTCAAGCATATCGGATCATACTTTCTTATACCACAAATTAGTCTAACACAACTATTTTGTAACCGTTGTAATCGCTGGGCATCAACTTGGCGTAAGAAAGGGAAATACACAACTGAAGCATAGTTTATATGAGAGAGGACCAGAGCTTCACATAAAATTGTTTTAACTTTTTTTTGTCAAAATATCTTTACTTAATTAATTTTAAGTTAGCAAAAGATTTCTTAATTATATAATTAGTATGCTCAGTAAATTTTACGCCTGAATCAATATATCATCCTAAATTCTTTGACACAGTTGTGAGCTCAAGATGCTCGTTGTTAATTTGTATGTTGACGTTTTCCACACACTTACCTCTGGTGTCCCTCCTACCAAATAACATTACTTTGGATTTTGTTGCATTTATGGAAAGACAAAAAGCATTAGATATTTTAATAAGAGATGTTATGTCATGGTTAATGAGTCTACAAGCATCTACAAACGAATAGTAGAGCTGCGTATCATCAGCATAAAAATGTGACTTACAGTTTTTAAGGACATTTTGAAACTCACCTGTATACAACGTAAACATAAGAGGCCCCAGTATTGAACCTTGTGGTACACCTTGATTTACTGGTAGTATGTTGGAATTGTCTCCATCAATGGTGACTCTCTGATGTCTGCCAGTTATATACTGTTTCATTAATTCTATAGATCTGGGACAGAATCCAAAATAATGTAAAACTGCCAGAAATAGTCGATGATCTATACGATCAAACGCTTTACTGTAATCTAATAACACTAAAACTGTAGGCTCATCATTGTCCGATGATCGTATAATGTCATCGACCACTTCAAGCAGTGCACTAGTTGTGCTGTATCCCTTTCGAAAGCCAGACTGGTTAATAGGTAATACATTATTTAGTTTCACGTGCTCTCTAATTTGTTCATTCATGACTATTTCAAAAATACATAGTTGGTAATATGCTGATAGGTCTAAGATGCTGATAGGTGTAAGATCCGCTGTTAGTCTTTGGTAATGGTATTATTTTTGAAAACCATAGAGATGGAAAAACACTATTTTCGAGACAAAAGTTTATAACATGTGTTAGTAAAGGCAAAATATTAGGACACAGATACAGAAGTAATCCAAGTCCTATACCATGAACTCCAACTGCCTCAGATTTGATATTTTTTACTGCTAGGTATATTTGATATTCGGTGACAATTCTGAAGGTAAAAGTGTCAGTATTATGTTTAATATGATAATTATAAAATTGAACAGATTCCCTACTAACAACAAAATCACTTTTGCTAGAATTTATAAAATAATTGTTGATAGCATTGGCATCACCAACCATATCTGGAATGTGTTGGATTGATTTTCCTTTGTAAATGCCTTACGCCTTTTAATTCCAGCCACATATTTTTGTTATTTTTAGTTCTTAACGAATATTCAAGATAAGCCTTTTTTTCTCTAATGATAGCAGAATTTGCTATGTTCCGTAGCTGTTTGTAATAATCCCGTTGTGCTGGTAATTTATAGTGGTTTTATGGTGGTTTCTGTTCTTGTGGGTATCGAGTAGCAAATGTGTTACATGTTCTTGATATTACTTTATCACATTCTCCATAAATAATAAACGAATCTAAAAAGTCTTTGTGAGTGTAATTTCAACGTGCTGGCATTTTTGATATAAGAGAATGACTCACATTAACGATTGTTTCTAATCATGGCTAAGTTGATAGCAATTTTAAATAAAAATTCTTGAGTGTTTCAGATAATCGCTAATATTTTAAAAAGTTGTAACTTTAACCCTACAATACGATAGTGAAGAATAGGGAATTTAATTTTATATAGTTTGATGTAAAAAATACAGGGTGGTGTTCTATTTGAAGTAAAAAAGTTTTTGAGGTATGAGTTTGACAAAATGTAACGGGAAAAATAGAACACTTGGTATACTATTATGAAATTAATGAAATTAATTTTTATTGCAACTCCTTTTTACGGGCCAAAAAGCAAATGAGGATTTCGTACACGATTTCCTAAAATGCCAAATATCTCCGAAACTGCGTGGTATAGGTATAGGGTGCGCTATATGCCTCAACTCAGAATTTCATGGTCATTTCGAAAAGCTGAAAATATATAGGATGTTCCATTTTAAATAAGCAAGTTCGTACCGACTTCCGGTATAACCGGAGGTACCACATGCTTCTAACTATTTTAGTTGGAATGGCCACACTGACTTTAGTAACTAACCGAAAATTTGAAAATATTTTGTTACACACCTTTCCTAACATCGATCGATTTAGTTCCCGGTGAGACACCCTTTATGTTCTTTATTAATTATTCGTGAAATATGGACATCTATCGTGCTTTAAAATTTGATCTATGTTTTTTTTTCAAGTTAAGTTGCCAGTAGTAATATAGTTTGTGTAAATTGACAGTTTATCATCGAAGATAATATCCCTTGCGTTAAAATGAGTAAATAACATCAAACAATAAACTGCTACTTTACACTCTTTATATTACTAGGTAACAAGGCTTTAAAAAAAAAATGTCGATAAAATTATAAGCACTAGTGACATCACATATGATAATAAAATATTAATTTACATTATTATAACTTATAACTTAACTCGAGAAATAATTTTACCGATCTTATTCTAAGCACTATTGATATTACATACGATGCATACAATGCGTTTTACAACGATAAAACTTAATGTTAATGTATCAGTGTTGTCAAAAGTCGATCCAGCTGTTTTGCCATATTAATAATTACATTTGATACTGTAGATTGATTACAATTGATAAAGTAGTCTGGAGTTATAAACAAAAGGCTTTCTTCAAGATTTAACTTTTAAGGGTGAATAAGGAGGTATCATAGAAAAATGTACAAGTACTTTTGGTGGTGGTATTTTGACTCAAACTACGTCCTCCAGAAGTATTGCTCCATACTCTTGGGACATAATGTATACTTAGCACTATACGTCGAAATTCTGCCCCAAATCTGACAAACATTCACTAATTTTCAAATCTGTTGAGCATTCACCTCAAACAATAATACACATTCATGGATATATTTAATCCTAAACGTGTAAAATCAATTTCTCGGCAACGAATTTACTACAAAAATGAAATTTAATACTTCTACTATTATCCGTATAAGAAAACAGGTTTCAATTTTTCTCTCCATTAAACGCTACACTTTTCACACGAAATAATAAATACACGGTTGAATGAATCCGTCGGAAACTTGAATGGCTAGAATTAGACCGGCAGATTTCTTAATGCAACCTCGATTTTATTATTCTGAGGATTACTGAAGTTACATTTATTGTTAAAATAGTTATTTTGTAATAAAAATTAATCCAGTTACTTCCTCCCTTCAAGGTTCTTGACAAAAATTTATTCAAATTTTTCAAGGATTCTCTAAAATGGACGCAGTAAATTATGCAAATTATCATACACTTAGTGGTAAATTATGTGAGCTCTATGTAATACAGGTTAATCACATAAAAATTTGCGTCAACTAGGAATAGCAAGGGTAGTATATGTGTTTGTCGGAAATGGCTAAAAGAATACTTACTTTAGAAGAAACCGATGAAGACCTAACTGCACGCTGGGTGGTCGTTGTGGGAGGAATTACAGTGTTTGTTTCGTTTCTTACTTAAAAATATGCATTAAATAAAAAAATATCAAGAACTACTTTTGAAAGGAAATAAAATTTTGTAAATAAAAAATAGTATTATCGACGTATATAGAGAGACCAAAAACATCTACTGCATGTTTCTAAACTTCGCATCCCTTGTGAGTTCAAAATATTGAACCGTATAATATTTACGTTATAGAATTTTCTTGAAAGTAATACTTATCTAATTTTATTCGCCAACTACAAAAAACAGTTCGTTTATATCAAGAATTATATCCTATTAGTTCATGCACTTACAGCATTTGGAAAGGAGAAAGCAGATCATAAAACGCCGCAGCAAAAACTAGGGTTAAAAGATGTCCTTGCCAAGTTCAATGACAAGAAACTCACATATACAGATACAAAAAGCCCAGAGAAAGGACCTTGCCATAAGGTTTTATGCTTTGACTCATGGTCAAGCAAACTATAGGCATGTATATTCTAGAAAGTTAGAGGTAGCAAATTTAACAAAACATATAATTTAGATGTAGGTCTTTCTACCCTTTGTTGAAATCTGTTTTTGAAAGTTAGTCATATAATGCGAATGCGGTTTACTATTGTTAAAGTAATACTATTAGAAGTAAACCAACGGGTGTGACGTCCAAATGAACGAATTTAGAGAGAAATACAGTAATTGAGCTCTAGCTCTGGCAAATAAAACACGATCTGTCACTGAAGATAGATCAGTTGCTAATTCAACTACTAGAAAAATAGACTTACAGACATTATGCCAATATGCGGTCTTACCAGTCAAGCCCCCATTAGTGTTTGCCCCCACTTGTGCCTTAATTGATGCCTTTTTGAGTACTCTGAAATCAAACATGTGGTATGTACGTGACATTGCAAAAGTTATGCTAGGTCGGCTAAATGAGCCCAACAGATTGGTTGAGTTTATCTCTACCATGCAATTAAATCACAGGTCGGCATTGTTTCAAATTATCAGTGAAAAGGTCCATTCTTAATTTTCTGCTTTTGACTCCGGCTGATGCGCGATCAATAATTCTATTAGTCATTTCCTATTACGCTGAACATGTTCAACAAAAGAAATATGAAATACAAGTCCGTAAATATGTCAAACCTCTTATGCTTGTCCAGTATGGCGTTTCAGCAGAGGATCCCTTGTACTCTGAAATCAAACATGTGGTATGTACGTGACATTGCAAAAGTTATGCTAGGTCGGCTAAATGAGCCCAACAGATTGGTTGAGTTTATCTCTACCATGCAATTAAATCACAGGTCGGCATTGTTTCAAATTATCAGTGAAAAGGTCCATTCTTAATTTTCTGCTTTTGACTCCGGCTGATGCGCGATCAGTAATTCCTATTAGTCGTTTCCTATTACGCTGAACATGTTCAACAAAAGAAATATGAAATACAAGTCCGTAAATATGTCAAACCTCTTATGCTTGTCCAGTATGGCGTTTCAGCAGAGGATCCCTTGTTAATAAGAGGACGAATTTAGTTCGGGCATCGTAACTCAACTAAATATTATGTATATACTTGCTTTAACGTGAAAAAGATGACACCGATGCCATTCTTGGATATTGCTGTCAGTTCCACAGTGGTCTACGAACTATTGGCTATTGCACAAATATAGTGATGTTTCTTTGGTTTTTTCGTAATGGAAGATATTTATCAAAAATTCCAACACCAGCTTCCTACTTACTATATATATATATGTGTGGTCTTAAAACATGTTGTTACTGACAGAGTGTATAAAAATAAATAGGTAGATAAAAAGAGAATAAAGTATCGAAGGACTGCAACAGAATAATATGAGTCATTACACGTACAATCTTCACTTTAAATAAATCTAATTTTCATATATTTGAAACCTACTCATAGTAAGCATTTCAGGCATATTCAGTTTATTTTGTTTTATCATAGGCTATTTGCAGTAGTCTTTTTTCTATTTTTATTTTATTATATGGACGCGCGGACACGAATAAATCTCAATAAGTACCGACTCGAACAGTATGTAGATTCTGTAATACACGACACCAAAGCTGGATTTGTTACTTTGATGAAAGTGCACTCCATTAATATTAAGGTCTATTACCAAAGTTCTTGACCACTAAAAAACCAGATCTAAATATTACACATTTAATTTCATGCAGTTGTCTAGGCAATTGCACTGGCAAATCTGGCCGCCGGAATATTTTTTTAAATTTAACAGTACTTTGCAAGAGCTATCATTGGGTTCCATATTTGAATTCAACTGCTATCATAGAAAATGTTAATGACACCACCGTCAAAGATACAGATGAAACTGATTGAAATGTCGTGAAATAAAAATGAAACTGATGAAGGAGAAAATTTGCTGCAAAAGTATAAATATACCGGGTGAGTCACGAATTGCGCTCTCCCCGATATTTCCTAAAATATTTGGAATAGAAAATTGAAATTTGGAGGCCTTATTACACGACTAAAATGCCATCTTTTCAATAAAAAATCAAGTTTGGTGCACATCCGGTTTGACCGGAAATGCCCACAACTTTCGATTTTTAAATGGAACACCCTATATATTTTTACATTTTTGGAATCTAGAGGAAATTCTGAATACAATACATCCATTTTGGTCACTTTTTGATAAACATTAAAAATTTTATTAAAAAATCTATTTCTGAATCCAGAGTGCTGTGGTGCCCAAAATATATTTTATTTTGTGTGCTACGTTACTATAAAAATAAAAAGAGCAATATGATTGCTTTGCTTAATTCTCTAGAGGCGTTTAAAATTTTTAAATGTGATTTTTACCCACTAACTCAATTTTTTTAAATGGGAATTTAATCATTCACCAACATTTTTAAATACCTCATTTTCATACGAATCTAATGATACCAAAATTTTGAAAATCCGTTCAGAAATATTTGAGATTTCAGCCAAAATACAATGCAACCAAGCTTTTAGAAACATGCGGCTAATAGATAATAGATTAGTGGGCTTTGGAAACTAAAATGACACATTTCTGTGTAAATCTGGTAACCTAATAACATTGGAAAAATCATAGTAGCCATTGAATGTAATAAAACAATATCAGCTGTCAGACAGATACAAAATAAAGCGTTGCGGAAATCTCTTTGAGTAAAAATTAAAGAAAATGAATAATTTCAGTAGAAATGAAAAGGTCGATATGTTACTGATATATGGAGAGCGTCTCAAAAATTCAACTGCAGCTACAGAACTGTATCAGCAACGATATCCCAACAGACGTCATCCAAGCAGACACTTGTTTGCCAGAGTGGAACAAGAATTAAGAAACGAACCCAATCAACAAGATGACCATCAAACATTTATTGTGAGGACAAAGAAATTCATGTATTAGGATTTGTGATGGTACACCCAACAACATCAACAAGGGAATTGTCAATGGAATGCGATATTAGTCAGTCTTCGGTTTGCAGAATTTTAAAGAAACATAAGTTTCGGTCTTATAAATACCAAATACACCAACATCTTTATGGAGATGATAACGACAGGAGGCTAGTATATTGCAACTGGTTCTTAAATGCAGTACAACAAAACCCAGGTTTTCCTTTTCATATTTTATATTCAGATGAAAGTAGATTTACGAATCAAGGTATGTTTAACAGAAATAATACTAGGTACTGGGCTCAAGAAAATCCGAGGTTGGTAGGGCGGGGGAATATTCAGGAAAGATTTGGGTTTAACTGTTGGCTTGGAGTACTTGGAGATCGAATAATTGGACCCATATTTTTTGATGGAACACTTACTGGCGAAGGACATTTATTCTTTTTACAAAACCAGACAGCAGAATTTCTTGACTTACTTCCTCTTGCCTATTTACAAAATCTGTTTTTCCAACAAGATGGTGCTCCCCCACATAATTCCAGAAGAGTGATGGAATATTTAAACAACTTGCATGGTGAACGCCTTATCGCACATCAAGGTCATATCAGGTGGTCTCCTAGGTCACCTGACTTAACACCCCTCGACTATTATGTATGGGGCACTCTCAAAAATAAAGTTTATAAAACTTCTTCAAATACCCGTGAAGAGCTGCAAAATAAAGTTTTACGGGCTCTTAATGAAATAACGCCGGCTGAATTGCGTAGAGCCATTCAAGCAACTGTACGCAGAGCCGAATTGTGTATAGAAAAAAATGGTGGACATTTTGAACAATATCTATAAATGTCAATTTATGGTTTAATTATGTTAATTATTTTAAAGATACCTACTGTTACCTAGTTTAAGTTTAATTGTTCAAACGGAATTGATTTTTATTTATTTATAGGCCCAATATTTATGTTCATTTAAATAAAACTCTGAAAACCGAACTGATGTCGCATTCTATTGCAAATGTCCTTGTGGATGTAATTGTGTTTACCTCCACATACCTATGCTAAACTTAATTGTAACGTTCTTTGCGCTCACAATTATTAAATGTTTGATAGCTCAAGATTGCCTATAACTACACGAGTCTGTCTGACAGCTGATATTGTTTTATTACATTCAATGGCTACCATGATTTTTCCAATGTTATTAAGTTACCAGATTTACACAGAAATGTGCCATTTTAGTTTCCAAAGCCCACTAATCTATTATCTATTAGCCGCATGTTTCTAAAGGCTTGGTTGCATTGTATTTTGGCTGAAATCTCAAATATTTCTGAGCGGATTTTCAAAATTTTGGTATCATTAGATTCGTATGAAAATGCGGTATTTAAAAATGTTGGTGAACGATTAAATTCCCATTTAAAAAAACCGAGTTAGTGGGTAAAAATCACATTTAAAAATTTTAAACGCCTCTAGAAAATTAAGTAATGCGATTATATTGCTCTTTTTATTTTTATAGTAACGTAGCACACAAACTAAAATATATTTTGGGCACCACAGCACTCGGGATTCAGAAATAGATTTTTTAATAAAATTTTTAATGTTTATCAAAAAGTGACCAAAATGGATGTATTGTATTCAAAATTTCCTCTAGATTCCAAAAATGTAAAAATATATAGGGTGTTCCATTTAAAAATTGAAAGTTGTGGGCATTTCCGGTCAAACCGGATGTGCACCAAACTTGATTCTTTATTGAAAAGATGGCATTTTAGTCGTGTAATAAGGCCTCCAAATGTCAATTTTCTATTCCAAATATTTTAGGAAATATCGGGGCGAGCGCAATTCGTGACTCACCCGGTATTTTTCTAATGTATTAAGTTAAAAGTACTGTTGTTTAAATTAATCAAAATTACAATAAATGAACTACCTTAATTACCAATTAATAATAAATTGAATTGTTTTTTTTTTAATAAAACTCGATGTTTATCGTACAGTAATAAGTTCTTAGTGTTTACCACTTGTTTTTATTATTTACTTACGTTTATTATTTATTATTTAAAAAGAATGTGAAAAGTGTAATCTTATAATATAAACATATCTTTAATTTTATCACAAAAAAATTACTACAACATATTTTAAAGGAAGTACTGCATTTCGGTCAATTCTTATCGCAACTGCAGCATAAAAAATACAATTGCGTTAAAAAAATTATTGATGTATTGTTATTCGATCGTAGTTTCCGAGTAAAACCTCAAAAAGCTGTATCTTGGGTATCTGAATATTTGTCATATAGCAAACATAAAAAACAATTTGAGAATAATTTGTCTACTTTGAAAATGATCCCTTGATAATTTTTGATCTAGTGCCTATTTTTCAAAAAGATAAAAAATCGTAATTCTGCCCATGAAACTCATTGGCTTCTTCAAAGGTATGTAGGTTTATAGATATTTCCATAAAACATAGGACTACCCTTGCTATTCCTTATTGAAATTCAATTTATCTGTACTAATGATGTAAGTCGACACAAAACAAAACTGTAAATTTAAGAACCATTTACCAGAAAAATAAGTTACCGCTACATTTAATATCGATAAAATTTCAAACTTTAAGTAACCACTAAAACCAAAAACGTAAGTGTAATATATTAGATATGTTGCTAGATAAGCTAAATTTCTTACCACTTTGTTTGCCCAAGGGTTCAACGTGTTGGACATTCCGACCACCAATATTTCAACAAATATCGCAGTCGTGACTAAGAAGATGGAGTAGAATTGATGTAGTCAATGCCATTTTAGTTATCCAGGCATGCACCATTAAACTATTACATTAATGGGTCTCCTTTATGAGAATATCTTAATGGTTATATATAAGGGACATTACAATAAATTGCAATCAATATCCAATCCTTTATTATTCTTTAAAAGGATTTTAATAACTCCAGTAAATTCCAAACGCACCTTTTTTTCTCTACTGTACATTTTCTGTTATTTATTTAATAACTTATATTGGAAAGTCTTTAAAGTAGGGCATATAATACCAAAGGGTAACAAAGATGTAAACGGCTATTATTTTTAGCTGACATTTTAACAAACACCATTATTAAGATCTAGGAATGTAACAAAATATTTAGATTTGGGCGTGTGTTATTAAAGAATTACTTTCCAACAGATCATTAGAACAGAAGTTAGCGAATTGTATTAAACAACAACCAACCATAAAATTTAATTTGTCTAATTTGTCTAATAATAGAGATTATATCACTTTATCACATCCACATCCACGTAGTGGTAAAAATAAATGTATTTTTTTTTCTTGAAATAGGTTTAGAATATTGTCTAAATGTTATTTGTGGCATTATCTTAATTTTTTTTCCTTCTTCAATTCTTTGGGAATTTCACTGCCACATGTATGTTTTCTTTCTAAGCGGTGCTAGGGAAATCTACAAAATATATCACAATTAACCAGTATGTTACTGGTAAAAAAAAACCTCTACGCCCGTGACCTTTAACTGATCCTTTGACGTAAACGTCACGGGCGTAGAGGTTTTTTTTACCAGTAACATACTGGTTAATTGTGATATATTTTGTAGATTTCCCTAGCACCGCTTAGAAAGAAAACATACATGTGGCAGTGAAATTCCCAAAGAATTGAAGAAGGAAAAAAATTAGGTTTAGAATACCATGAAACGTCGATATTTTAAATTTCTGTCTGTCTGTCGGTCTGTAACTTTTTTTAACGCCACTGCGTAGATGTGGAAGTAATTAAGAGAATCTCAGAATTTAAGAAATCGAAGTATTCTTTAGCGGCCGCAAGTGAAGCCGCTTCATTCAATTTCTAACTATTTTCACTACTATCTCTTCAATACAATTCTCATTCAGAGTCCTGTCTAGGAATGCAACTTAATGGAATGGAAAGGACCTCAGGTCTCTCGTCCAAACACTTATGTGTAGTTTTAAAGTAACTTTTTGTTTGTTAGTATCTAATTATAGTAAAACACATTTCTTATAGGATTTCGAATACAGCAAAAAAAGCAACCCATGAAAAATAAAAATAAAATCTACTCTATGGAAATATTAATTTCCTGTATTTGCATTCTTTTTATAATCTACATTTTGGTAATAGTAGAAATTAAATAATTCTAAAATTAAAGTATCTACGAGAATGGCAATTGGTTGTGCTAGAAAACGAAGATTCTAAACTGAATTTATTTACAACACCTGTCTCAAACTATTTTGAGAGTCGGTTTGTCTTCGTCGAGGACAGACGTGTTGTGTGTGACACTTCCGAAAAACGCAAAGAGAACCGGTTAAAATGCCATTAAACTCGATAAGATTGAAATCATCGGCAGATAAAAAAATTCTGTGTAAAATGAAGTGTAATAATAGAAGAACAAAGCATGTAACAAATAAAAATTTTAAATTACTGTAATATATTTATACAATAACCCGGGGCCTAAGCATATGGGCCGTTACGTCGTAAACGGAAACTACCTGGGACCGACCCTTTAAGACGCCTTAAGTGGATGTGTAAGCAACCTCTGTTTATAAGGCAAGATAAACATGCCGGCTGTGGACGAAGAAAGATAAGTTTTAAGTAGTAGTTTTAGTTTAATAGTGTACTAGTTTATTTCTTTATTAATATTGAAAAAAAAATACAATTGAAAAGATATTAAACAGGTAATGAAATAGAAAAATACCCGAAATTGATAGGCGGCAATTGAAAGTAATTACTACAAAAACAAACTAATATACAAAATATTCTCTCATGCCTCTTTCTCATAACCCGCTCTAAAAAGCTCTTTCTACCACGAGACAGGGCTCTTTCTTGCATTTCCACCGTAAATGGATATTTACCTGTGGTATCGGTTAATGAAGAAAAGCTCCATGCGGCGTGTAAACGCCTACACTTCCCATCTGATGATGACAGATGGAAAATAAAAAAAGGCATCTCACAAACACCTACACGTCCCATTCTATATTCCTACCCTATGCGTCACGTGACTCTCGCTGCTGACAACAAGCATGTCCCATGTCCAACCCAACGTATGCAGCCGGTCCGGCAGTATACAAAACATCCAATACTTGGTTCCGTTACGCGGTTTGGCCGTCCGTTGGGCGGACGACCAAGGAGCGTGTTGGAACGAACGTCCACAATTGATGTCCGGGATTGGCAGCAATGTTAACCTTACGCAGGCAAATCAATCAATCAATCAACACTTGTCTCAAACTATTTCATCAGATTTAGGTACTTCAAATGAACACCTTCATTGGTCTTACGATGATCCAAAATATTGATCGCACTATGAAGTCAAGTTCAAAGACATGACATTAATCCGTAATCCTGAACTATGTTATTTATGATTTTGTTCCTCTAAAAAATTCTCCCTGCGCAATAACACTATGTCACCAAACGATTAAAGTTTTTATGCACTACTAGGCTCTATTCGTTCTCCTTCTTTCGAACCCTTAAGGGGGCCATTCATTAATTACGTCACCCAAATTTTACGGTTTATCTGCCCATCCACCTCCCTCCCCTTATGTCAGAGGTTGTCACATTCGAGTCAACCCCTCCACCCTGTTGTGACGTCACATATTTTTATGAGAATTAAATTTTGAGGTAGTATTTCTAATCTTTTATATTTTTTTGAATTTCATTCAATTAAAACAACGGTATGCGTAGGTGTAAATAATGTGATGTCACAGAAGTTTGACGCCACTCCTCCTTCTTGTCACACTCTGTCACACTTTATGAATCCCCTCCTCACCCTCAAAGCGTGACATAATTAATGAATGGCCCTTAATCGTCTTGAGAACTATGAAAAATATGAACACAGCATTTGTCATTCCACTCAATTCCCTCATTGAATTGATTCTGTGGATGTTGCATATTCAAGCTAGATCTTGGATTCATAAGATACGGCTGTATAAGTCATTTATATATTCCACTTGCTATGCAAGTGGGATGCGAGTGACTTATCAGTAACCCTCGAGGAAATATGAGCCTGCGAGCCTTGACTATGATGTACATATCTTGTCTTTGTATGTAATATTCAGAACGAAGTCTACTGCTGTACCTCAAATGAGAGAAATTTGTCAAAATTTACAGATATAAGTCTAAAGATGTTTATTACGAATTCCTTGGACAGACCGGTACACCAATACGCCCTTCTGAATGATTTCTTTAGCATCGTATTCCACTGCATCATGACTTCTCTTTATTCCATCAACCGGAGATAAGAAAACATAGGAGGACTAGCGGTTTAAGGAAAACCAGACGGTAAAGAAGGAATCAGATGTCGCCGAAGAGGTTATTCTGATGTGACCAAGGTACTAGTAGGAAAAATTGGTGAAGCCACACGCCTGACAGTAATGATATAAGATGTGCCACTCAACAAAGGAGAGGCAACTAGAATAATCCAACATCTTGGCAGACTTGTTGTAATCATGGATTATTTTAGTTCGTCTCTTTTTACTATATAGCACATCTGATAGTATCACGTTATCTACTGCGGTTGCCTGTTAGCACAGGCTAACTACAACTTTTTGCCATCAGCTTCTTGGCTGTGTTTCTCAGTGTTTTGGAGGGCGCAATCATCACTTATTGCCACCTTTTTTCTCTGAACTATCAACTGTTCTATATTGTCCTTTCACTGGTTAGGGTAATCCATAGGTCATAAGACCTCTGAACAAGAGGAAGTTAAACTCGGCACGTGGCCGAGCATGACAATTGAAAGTTAAAGTTAAAGAAACAGTTTCTTAAGCTCTGAAAACTTTACGTTAATATTTCATTATTTGACTACCAAGAGTACAATCATCTGCTACATCTGCTATTATATATAATACGAAATTTAGCATAACAGTGCGGTGGGAAAAACATCCGCTTTCACCGTTATTCCGTTTGAATTATACTAGCAGTATGTTCATTAGTTTCCTACCAAACTGGTGTAATTTTATTCGTATTTCTTTATAAACGTAACAGAAACCTCACTACCTAAATCCAATACTAAGATATCTAATCCAATCTAAGATAGCACAGTTTCTCATTTTTCAGTGACTTCAAAACTATTTTAAAAAGAGGAGGTTCTCGAATCGATCCGTATGTTAATTTACTTGTTTGTCCAACCATTACTATGGATTGGCTTTAGCGATTTCTAGGAAATTTTTTGCAGAGTATGGCTCGACGATGGTACCATTATACTTTCATCAAGTTGTAAATCTAATATAACATGAACAAAAATCGGAAAAGCTCTTCTCGTCGCAAATTTGGCAATCATGCTACTGATAACAGAAAACGCTTAATAATAAAAATGTTCTCTTACCAACTATAATACATAACTACTCGGAGATGGATTCATTATAGTTTTTTTCATTAAGTTTATACCCAGTCGACCGGAGTACAATAAAAGATTAGACAAACTTCGTTGAAATTGCAGTGAAATTGATAGTTAGGTACTTTCGCAGTTGTTACTGAATCTAATGTTAAAAGTTAAAATTTTAAAATGGCGAATCCAATATGGCTGCAATAATTGTAAATTTTCTGCAGATCTACATGAAATTTGATACCAGGACTCTCTAATCACGATTCTGATGTTATAGCTTGAAAATTCAAAAGGCTAGATATTTCCATTTGCTATGGGGAAGCTACATAAAAGGCCACTAAAAAGGATGAAAATATTTTTTTCGAAAAAATTAAACTACCTCCAAAAAGACGTTCACTGGAAATTATGAAATAAAAGAATGACTGCAAAAGTTGCCTGATTCGTGGCCCTTGACATCGACTTAGCCTTAGTCCTTAGTGATATTTTATGGTAAGCCTGGTCCGTTTTAAGTTACAAATGGATCCTACTTTTGGTTACTGAGTTATGACATCTTAAAGTAGCTGTTGCGTACCATCATCCTACTCGATTTTTATCACTTACAACTGTTTTTTTTAGGTTAGAAAAAATTGTGACATGATAGTGAGGTGATCAGTGTCACTAGTCACCTATTTCGCACAGACTAACTTGTCTGTGGGCTTGCGTTATTTCTGGCACCAACCCAGAAGGCTGATGGTATACAACAGCAACTTTAAGATCTCATAATTCAGTAACTAAAAGTAGGCTCAACTTGAAACTTAAGAGGGATCAATGCTTTACTATAAAATATCACTTAGGACTAAAATTAAGTCCGATTTCAAGGGTCACGAAACAGGAGATTTTTTTGCGGTCACTCTTTCACCGTCGCCCATTTACTTGAATCTTATTACATAATATCTATATTGAGGTCTGTATAAAAATTAACAGATATCAAAATTGAATGTAATTTAATATCGATATTAGGTAATAGGTTTAATTGACCGTACGACGCGTGTCGTACAATCAATAGATTACAGATAAGAACATCATTAAAAAACCTTACCACACATAGTCAAATGAAAATGGAAGTTCACTAAAAATTTGACAGACAGATCTCCAACGCGACAATAAGAAATTCATGGATCGGGAGAAAACCTAAGAAGAATATAAAACAGAAATACCAAAAGGAAATGGAAAACATTTAACAGACGAAGAACTACAACAAATACAAACAACTGGAGAAGATGAGGGCCGCGAAAAACAACAACATATACCAAGTACATGATGATAAAACATCATGAGAAAAATCTTACTCCAAACGTGGTAAAACGAAAATGAAAGATCGCTAAAGCACACAACAAAACAGAAAATAATGACACCTTCAACATCTTCCTGATACAAAACGAAGAAATCAAAAGAAGGAATACGATAATGCAATATCAAAGTTGTGCACACTGCTAGATTCAGAAATAGAAGAAAAAGAAGACTCAGAAGAAGAATAAACAAGGAAATGATTATAGATGGGAACTTAAAAGAAGCATCTTCCAAACACCTACACTTCCCATCCTATATTCCTATATTCAAATCAATCAAGAATTCTTAGTGGGCATTTTTTTAGAACATTTTATGATTAAGTAGTTTGGTGAGTTTAAATCTAATACTGGTACTGTTCGATGACAATCATAAAAATACATTATTGTGGTATTAATGATGTTATTTGTAAACATTAGGTACACCCACGTTCTACAAATAACTTAGAAATTATGATCCCTCAAACATACTGACCAGTATTTGTAGAATATATAAACAGATGACACATTATGTTTCATTTCTTTGTTATTTCAATTTCGAAGGAGCTGAAGTCTAAAAGTATTTTGATTAATTCAGAATAATGTTAATTTAATTGGCTGACTATATCTCGATTCTCGATCCCGTTCATATGTGTAGTGGCATTAAATGTGACGTTAAAGAAAAACAGGTCAATAATAATTAATAAAATTGGAAAAATTTCAACCGCCTTAAAAAAATCGGTAAAGTTATTTACACAGAACTTCCCTCGTTATTTGTGCATGACAGTCACTCAAAAAAATTATTAATTACGAAATGACATTGGGAATAATAATCGGAATATAATTATTGGTATTATTACAAAGAAAACCTGATAACTTTTGGTCAAAAAAATATACAGTGTTCATCCAACAGCAAAAGTTCAATATACTAAATAACAGGTGCCAAATATGGAAGGCTTGCGCAAATACCTTTATAAATGTCCACCATGACTCAATTATTTCTTGGGATGCCATTATTCAATAAAAGTATATAATAGGATATGCCAAATATTATTGCCATCTCTCACATTTTCAATCCCACATTCACGTAATGGAGTGGAAGTATAGTGGTGATTAAAATATAGAACAAATTTTCAAAAATGTTTTCTGTCTATTCTAGTGTTAAATTTTTTTCCAAGTTGGTGAAAATATGTTGCAAATTTTTTTAGGTTTAGAATGTTATGAAACGTGGAAATTTTAAATTTGAGCAAAAAAATATTTCGTCTATTCTATAATGGTGATAAATAGATTACTAAAACATGTTTTCATTTTTTTTTATTTTTCTAAAACATTTTTAAATTTGTTTTAATAAATTTGGAATGCCATGGAAACGTGGAAATTTTAAATCGGAAAAAAAATTCCATCTATTTGTGGTAAAATTTTTTCGAAAATTTTTAAATTTTTTTTAATTTTTCTTTAAATAGATTTAGAACGCTATGAAACGTGGACATTTTAAATTTTGAGAAAAAAAAAATCATCTATTTTGGTGGTAAAATTTTTTTCAAAAATGTTGGTAAAAAATTTTCAAATTTTTTTTTTCTTTTAAATAGGTTTAGAATGCCATGAAACGTGGAAATTTTAAATTTGAACAAAGAAAAAATTTTTTTTTAGTGGTAAAAATTTTTTCAAAAATGATTTTTTTTTTCTGAAATAGATTTAGCGCGTCATGAAACGTGGAAATTTTAAATTTGAGCGAAAAAAAATTTTTTTCACTATTTATTCCGTTTAGACGGTCCACCCTGTATATTTTTCAGTGAAAATTCTACCAGTTCTTCGCTGACAGTAGGGTTAACTACCTACCAAATTTGACTGCTCTCCGTCAAGTAGTTTTTTAGTTAATGCACCAACAGACAGACAGACAGACAGACAGACAGACTGACGGAATTGAAAAACCTATATTTTCGGAATCTACGTGTTCTGAAACGTCAGAATCCGAAAAAATCTCGGAGGGTGATTTTTTCTCGAATACAATACTTCCCTTCGGTATGCGAGGGAAGTAAAAACGATCACTAAAAATTATGAAGTAAAATATCACCGTGGGCGCGCCGCGCCGTTTGGTGAAAATTTATTCGATTTTGTTATTTGTATCTTTTTAAACTGACCTCTAAATCGATATTAGGTAAAAGGTTCAACCGAGCGACGCAATGGTGAAATTCTAATCCAAAATTCAGGTTCTTCAGAAAATACCTCATTATTTACCTCAAATCTGCACCTCCGCCATAACTTCGAATCTTCTCTAATAGAAAGTAATTCTTTCCGACTGTTGCTCACTTTATACTAGACATAGCTTAATGCGAAAAATATGGGACCACCGCCGAGTGATATTCTGCAGTTTGCAAAAGATTTCGTAGAAATCACTCAAACCATTTCCGACAAATCGTTGAACAAATATGAAAAAAAAAACATACATACGAGTCGAATTGAAAACCTTCTCTTTTTTGAAAATGTATAAAATCTGTTAATACATTTTTTTAAAGTCAGTTCAAATCCAGATTTGTCTGAATGTTAGTCGTGGCACGCTCAAAATTTTTCTTTTTTTTCTGGGACTCTCTATCACATATTTTTGTTTCTTTTATTTAGTAGCATTACAGGCAAAGTGGTTTGGCCATTCTTCCATATATGTATTCTCTTATAAAAGTAATGAAAAGAAAGCCGAACCTAATTGAAATCACTTGCATCTGAGAGGTACAAACAGGTAAAAACATCTCTCGCTCAGTACTACCGTGCGATATGGTCACTACTCAGTTTCCCGACGAGCGAGCATGATAATGTGTTACTAAAGCAATAAACTATTCTATCCACTAAGTAAAACTATTCTCTTTTCAGTGGATGCGAATCATTCCTTTTGAAGTGAAACCCTCATAACACTTTTTATAGGACCCTACAATGCCCCATAGCAGGATCTTATGGAGGGTTAATTTAAAATAGAATTATTAATTCATATTCTCTGGACAATTCTGAAGAGGCAACTTACGTTAGATTTTTATTTCACTACATTTCACGATTCTATCGCAAATTTAAGAAGACATTGTTTTATCCCATGATAAATACGTGGTAAAATTAATGCTCTTTCCTGAAAGTTGGAGATCGTTTTTTTTTTTGAGATTTCGAAGAAAGTGAGACAAGAAAACAGCAATTTATTTTTCACAAGTATAGATTTCAGTCACCCGAGCCTACACACAAAGGCATTATATAATTATTTAACGGTTTCTATATTTTTAAGGTCATGTATGATACGCTTTATGAGTCCTAACATTCTATCGGCTTTTTAAAGTTTAATGGAAGTATTTGATTTTTGAATTTTGAATTCTGTTGGAAAATAAATCGCAGATCTTTTATATTCGATATCAAATCAGGTAGGTCATTGACGAATATTAAACTTAGAAGTGGACTAAGGTTTGAGCCTTATTGGACACCAGATTTTGCCCAAAAGGTACTCGAGGTTATGCCACGGTGGCATGTTACAAATTATTATTTGCGATAGAGATAAGGAGCAAGTGGTAGTAGCAAATGATCAGTAAGTCCATAACAAGTTAATGTCACCACACATATATCAAGCATACATCCAGAAGTATATCTTGTTGAATGCGCCAACAGAATCCTCCCACCTCATCCACCCTCAAGAAGTAGGCTTACTTTATTAACAAAACTGTTGATTTCTTACAACATCCATGCTGTTTGGGGAAATACAATTTTTAAAGTATACGTTCAGCTTTTCATAAAAACATATTCATATAATTTGGAAACACAGTTTAGAACAGCAATATGCTGATAGTTACTGATTGGGTTCTTATTGACTTTATTATGGATTGCTGTTAATATTGCTTTTTTTGGGAAAACTGCCTGGGAAAAATACCTGAATTCAGACATTTTAGATAAATTACAGTTAGTTGGCACAGGTAGTTTTGCCAACTTTAAGTGTATAGCAAGGAATGTTAACAGGACCCCTGATCGTTTTGATTTAAGCTTTCTAAAAACATTTTCCAATTACTGAGCAGAAGCGATCAAAATAAAGGTGGACTGAGTGTATTTTTGGATGAATTAACTATAACCTAAAACCAAACTGCGTCTTTTCACTTTAGTTATGTTATATTTGGTTGTAGATACCGCGACAAACTTTCCAAATGTTGACATTTTTAAAATCTCAAGGAGTATGGCTAAGAAACAAATAATGTATCGTAGAAAGTTACCTTTTCGTTTGGATTGTCTTTTTGTAAGGTATGAAAGAATTACCATATATATTATTTCCGATCCTTATTTATGCAAAACGAAGTATGTATAAGAATGAGACACAAAGCTGAATATCTGCTTCCACAAGTCAATAACATTTATTAATAAAATGGTAGGTAGTAAAACCATTAATGAAAAAAAAATCATAATGAAAAGTTATTTACATAATTTAAAAATCAATTACCTACTCATAATTTCTTTTGGACAAAAACCGACATTAATTTCGTCACATAGGACGAGTTAAGTGACGTAAGAATTCTAAAGTGAAAAACATAATTATACTTCTACTGGTAGATATAAATTATTTTCGAATATTTCAGAATATTCGTTTATTTTATAATACATTTATTTTATGAAATACTTTGCGGTAATATCATTTTAAGTTGGAAAGGTATAAATCGCAGGTTGCTTTTAGAAAATTCTAAAGAATGCGATTTCACAACAGACTGACATCTGTAAAAAAATTGGCATACCTAGAAGATAATGAGATTCATGGCTTAACGCAGAATTTCAATATGAAATTTTCCATTTCATATTAAATCACTTTCTTATTTTTCAAATCATTGCATCGTCTGTAAGTCCTAAATTGTTTCTTTTGATGCAGGACATATACATTTATTCGCAAACACACTTTGGTCTAAATTAATGCCTCCAATGAAAGTTAAATGCTGGACATATCTAGGTATCTTACAATACATACTTTTAAATAATAATATGCTTTTGGAATAAACATTACCTGTACAACATTAAATTTTGTTCTTCAATATCACTTGAACTTCTTTTCACCGACACACTAAAGTTTGCCATTACCAACTAAAACAATAATTGTTCCCAATAGACTAAAATAAAAAACTGTGTTCACATACGAATTATTTATCGCACGAACTTTCTGCAGTCGCGAAACAAATGAGAGCGCAGTTTCCGTCAACAACCCATGAGCTAGGCTGCCACCGAACACCGAACTGAGAGTGCTGAGACTGAGAGAATACTACTTCTGCCGAACTGAATATTTTGTTGGAGATTATTGAGAGTTGAATTCAGGGTAGGGGTGCGATTCTGTGTTCTGTGAGGTCTTCCCAGAGGTAGGAGGGATAAAAGAATTAACTGGGACCCTAATATTTAAGCTATTGTATGGGTGTCATGTTTGTAAATAAAACCATCAAGCCCATCAAACAACATTTAGATTATCTTTTTGATTTATATTTTTGTAGTAGCCAGCCATAAGTCTCATTTATCCTTTTTTCGTATAGTAATAGGTAAGGTGTGTTGGATGTTTATAATTTATTTATTCCAGTTTGAGAATTCAAATTGAATTAATGGTTTTTATAAAAAAAAGTTCTTCTTTGTAGATTAGATATAAGGGGTCCTACTAAAATGTATATGTCAAGCAATATATTAGCATTAATAAATGCTAGATACTGATGATATAATATTTTTATTGGTTCCTAGTATAAAAAATTGTATATTATATCTTTGTTTATATCAGATAATACAGTTTGTCCGATTTTTTAAAATTGTGACAAATCCGGTATTTAAAATTATCGTGCAATATCTATAATCTGCAATTTTGCTAAAGTATTTAAAAATCTTATACAAGCGACTATTTACAGCAACATTGCGCATTGGTAAGAAAATTTCAATTCCCCAACATGGCTTCTTGAAGAGACGCTCCACAACTACACCACGCTCCGGTTTGTCTGTCGGTCTGTTGCCTGTCTGTCTACAAAACTATTTGACTTTAAGAATAATATTTGGTAGCTAGTTGATGCTATTAGCCACGAATAAACGGGATATGATTTTTGGTGCGGAACTGCGGAATATACAAGGAAGATCCCTACAAAAAATTATTATTGAATAAATGTGAAGGAAAATAGCATTTTGCACGTAATTAATACCATAGTCTAGGAAGAAACTTGCTGTACCTTTAGTAAAACATATACAAGATGGATACGATTAGAAAATTATTACCAAATAAATGTGATCTAGGACAATAATATTTCACATGTAGTTAGCACAACTGTCAAGGAAGAAACCTGCTATACTTTTAATAGATGTGATCCGATTATGAATTTGATTTCTGTCAATAATCTTTTCTTTCAGGTAGGAGGGAATAGAAGTCAACATAAGACAATGTGTAAAAGCAAGTAGATGGTAGTTAAAAATATCTTCCATTTGAAGCCAGTTAAGGTCATCAAATTTTGAAGATATATGGTCATACTTTTCAAATTGCAAATGAATCGGCAATATGTGTTTTGTACTTTTTGGATCCGACTTTTAGACAACACACCGAGACTTGGATAATATAAAATATATCAATAATAAAATGGTGGTAAGACAGAACATTCACATAACTCTTTTCGTTTTTAAAATTTAATATAGATTTATTGTTAAGTACATAAAATTCTTAATCGTGAATAACACTTTTTCATTACATTTGATAAATGCTCTCGAAATCTTAATTTAACATAAAAAATCACACCCAAATTTCTTGTACTTTCTACGAAAGTCAGTAATTCGCCCTCCATACTTATTTTTAAATTAGCTTTCAAACGCGTATAACCAGATTTCGGAGAATACCACACTATAGTAGTTATTTGTGAATTTAGTTTAAGGTTATGCCTCCTACAACGTAAATTAAGAACTGAAAAGTTCCTATTGTAGCGTCGGATTAAATGTATACAAGAGTTGTTGGTCATCAGCATAGGAAAAATAGAATTGTTTATGACACTAAAAATATCAAAGGTATAGACGAGGAAAAGTAAGGGACCTAAAATGGATCTTTGAGGTGTCCCTGGCAACATGGGAAGTTGATGATGTTCTAAATTTAGTACGAATAATCTGACTTCTTTTAAATTATGTGTTTAAAAGAAGTCATTTTATTTGTACTAATTTTAGAACATCATCAACTTCCCATGTTGTCAGGGATACCTCAAGGGTCCATTTTAGGTCCCTTACTTTATTATTATATAAAATGGAAAAACTGAAATGCTTTGTCGTCGAGGTCATAGTGTTTTAGTTTAAGGCATAGCAGCTCACGATTAACACAATCGAACGCTTTGGAAAAATATAGCAACACCAAAACAGTTGCCACTGACTTATGCAAAGCGCGGATAATATTATTGGATATATTGGGAAGCAATGCAATTGTATGAAAAGGGACTTTTTCTAGAATTTTACTTAGGACAGATAAAATACTTCCTAGGTCGTTAAAACAGAAGGGGCTAGTTATCTATACCCATCTATAATTTGAAAATATTATGTTACTACGATGATACACATATATGGTAATATGTTTGCAGTGCGGTCCATATGTAGGGAATAAATTAATTTTAAGTGTAATTATGAACTTTTAGAAAAAAATCTAATTTATAATAGCTGTTTTCTAGCATGAAAATGGTACCTCTCGCGCCCACCCTTCTGGATTATGACCGATAATTTTAAATTAGAGAAGGGGTGGTACGAAAGGGATTCTGAATCTCTATTCAGCAGTATAAAGATTTTCAAGATTTGACGCATTATACTGAGAAAATAAATTTTGAAAACGTAAAATTTTTGTTAATGTCTTATAAATTTAATTGAGGTATTTTTTGCTAAATTATTGGTTTTGAAGAAAAGTTGAAATTGATCTTTTGTTGTTTTTAAAGTTGCTTTATTTATTCAACATAATTATGGGTCATTTATTCTGAATCTCAGAGGATAAATAATCTAATTATGATTGTATGGAGTAACAAAACAAGAACTCAAAAGGAAACCTCTTTTGAGTTAATTCAGAGGAGATGAACGCGGGAGGTACTATTTTCATGCTAAAAATGGCAATTTTAAATCAAAATTTGACTTATGTCAGAATTTTTCCTAACAGTTTATAGCTACGCTTAAAGTGAATTTATTCCATATACAGGGTGATTTACCACAACGTGCGGAAAATTTACAAGTAAGTTGTCCCCACCGAAAGGAGTTAAAAATATGAAAAATTAAAAAGATATGACAAAAAAATTACCTTATTTATTTATAGAAATGCGCCGCCTATAACTTTAAGTAATTTGACGTAACGCAATGGAACCATATCACTTCCCCTCCCCCCTTTATCAGACTTGGGACTGACGACAGCGAAGCTGGCGGGGTTAGAAGTGACTTTTTGAATTTAATCACACAACAAAAATAGCAAAAATTAAAATAATTTTAGTAGAACACAGCACACCAGAAAACTTAAAAGTAAAGAAAAGTTAAAGAAAATATTCGAATGTGTGACCATTGACACTCAATGCACTGTTCTAAGCGCCATATAACATGTTCGTGTATGCGATCACATTTTTTGTCTCTTTGCTTACGAATTAGACTCGAGGCATTGTCAATGGCTTGTTGTAACTGTTCTAGGGAGTCTATTGACTTACCGTGCACCACACTCTTCATGTAATCCGGCACACGCCTGCCGGGAAATTTTCTCTTATATTCTCGTACAGCGGCTACAAGATTTTCATTCACTGCACTATAAGTTAAAATCGTATCGCAGTATTCATGCGATGTATACGCTGACATATTGACGGGTATCGATCTACGAATGCAATTTTCAAAACGTAAAAATCCAAACGAAAGCCGGAAAGAAACTGACCATACGTAAACAACTTCTGATCGCTTGAAAGACCTGAAGCGGCGCACGCGTAAATATGCGTAAACAATTGAAGTATTTAAGGATAGCCAAATTCCATGGTTCAGTAGCTTATTATTACAAGTCTTAATGCAAAAAAATGAACCAAATTATTTCGGATGGCTCTAAAATTTTGCAGGGGGATTTCCCACATAGAGAACTAGTACACCATTTTATTTTCCGCATGTTGTGGTAAATCACTCTGTATACGGAACGCATTGTATATAAATAATAAATTACTTTTATGCTTTATGACTTAAGATTGGAAGAAATTGCAAGTTTCTTGTAACGTAACCAGAATTTATAGCTGAACTCGTATTGTATCTCCTTCTCAAAAGTTAGTTAAGTGGTAAAAATAGGAATTAAACATACCAAAGTTTTTCGTTTGGCATTTAACTTTCTAGATAAGCAAATTTATATAGCCGAAATGACAATAAATCTGCCTGAAACTTATTTTTATAATCATGTGAAGTCATACAATTCATCTTTGAAATTAAATCGGAGTAGATTATTACTTTTCAATTCTTATTGTTTTTTCACTTGCTAAGAAAGTTTAACACATGAACTAACATTTTAAATGAAGTGATCGATGATTGAAAAATTAAATAATTAAGGTAACATATACTTTAATTGGTCCTAATTATACCAGGTAATTTAATGCAATTTGCAGATTAAAAACCCTTCACCGGATATATTAAAGAAACAATCCAGTTCCAGATCTAGTTATAATATTACATGTACAAAATTTCAAGTCAATATCTTAAACCGTTCGAGAGAAAACGTGAGGACAAAAAAAAGTTACAGACAGACAGAAATTTTTTTCTCTTTAAAATTTAAAATCTCAACGTTTCATGACATTCAAGCCTATTTCAAAGAGAAAATTTTTTTGAATATTTTCCTACAATTACTATATACTTACAATCCACTTCGTGGGTATGGAAGTAAAAACACTAAATGCTCAATAAAAAAATTAAAATGCAGTATAAAATAACAGGACGTGCCTTATATATTTTTCAGTCACAATATAAAATATATAATTTGCACGCTAAGTTCTGGTCGGTATTGTAATCAAATATGCACTCAAGAAAGATATAAATGGTTAATAATTTACGTTTGCTTATGAATGAAATTTTCCATGTTATAGTAATGCACTCTAGAAAATACGAATGCTGGGTAACTTATGTTCACTATTTAATCAAAGCGCTTTGTAGTATGTGGTAACACTAAATGAACTATTTTATTTTAGGTTTTGATGCGAGCAGGCATTTTGTTTTCAGAATCGTTAGTTACCAGAAAATGTATATTTGTTTTTGAATTGTCTTGGATTACATATTTTATTCAATAAATGTTTATTTTGTGTTCACTACTTTTGCAAAAAAATTTCAAAAACTTTTTTGGTTGAAATAGGTTTAGAATGTCATGAACCGTCGATATTTTAAATTTGAGCGAAAAAAATTTTTCTGTCTGTCTGTCTGTAACTATCTTTGTCCGCACCTTTTCTCTGGAACGGTTTAAGATGTTGACTTGAAATTTTATACACGTATGTATTATAAGATCTGGAAGAGGATTGTTCTTTGAACATATCTTGTGAAGGGTTGGGGAGTAATTAGATCTAAATACAGAAAATTGAGATTCGGTGTATACACTAGAAGCCAAGGCCTCAAACCTTTTTATAATATTCTACACCACCCCACAACCCCACCACCCCCACTCCACTATTAAGGGGGGTTGATAGAATAAAATTGAGATATTCACTTGAAATTTGGTACATATAGGTATGTAATTAGATTATATTTTGTGATGATTCCGGTGAAAAGTTCAGGGGTAAGTAGTGGTGAATAGGGGAAAATAAATAAAGCAAGCTGATAGGAGTACAGAAACTTAGATTTGGTGTATATACTAGAAGCCAAAGCCTTATATTTTTTTATAATATTTTTAAACCCCTCCGCCACCCTCACCCCATTATTAAAGGGGCTGATAAAATTAAAATGTAAACTGGGGAAAATGAGTAGAGCAAGCTGTCATAAGATTCCAGAAACTTCATTTTTGGCATATATGCTAAGAACCAACACTTCAAATTTGTTTATGACATCTGCCTCACTTATTATTAAAATTGTATCAATTATTCCACATACTAGAGTGCAACTATAGTCGAGATGTTTTCCTTTAAAGAGACTTGGATGGAAAATCTGGATGTGGAAGTAGTAATTCCTTAGGCAGCGGTTTTTATTTTCAATAAAGATATAGGTACTCTGTGTGATCTTTGAACTTATTATAGATAAAATCACTGTTATTATTGAAGAGTAAGTATTCTTTCACGTTCAATGTTCTATTGAACATTCGTTTTACATTTATTGAGCATTTATCATGTTTACTGAATAATAATCATTTTAGGAAGCATTTGAATTTGGTACTGCGGACATTCCTTAAATTAATCGACCCTCTATAATTTATTTGTTACTAATTAATTAAGGAAGCATTTGAATTTAGTACTGAACATTTGTTGTGATTATATCGGAGATTCATTAATAGTTACGAAATATTGATTAATTTAGAAAATATTTGAATTTGGTACTGAGCATTCGTTACATTTATTACTTTTATCGAATATTTATTATTTTAGGAAGCATGTGAATTTGGTACGAAGCAATCATTTTATTTATCGAGTGTATTATTTTTCTCGAAAATTTATTAATTTAACAAGCATGTAAATGTTATACCGAGCATTCATTACATTTATCGAGCGCCTACTATTTTGATCGAATATATACTTATATGTCAAGCTTTTGAATAAAATAACTGAAACATGTAATATGATTAGAAATAAAATATCGAGAATTTAATTTATTCCCTTATTTAATTTACACGTACCCAGTTTATTCAGTCTATAGTAAGAGGAGTGTCAGGGGATGTGCGGCACTAACTGGCAAAATTTAAGCATTCCATCATCGGCGGAAAGGAACGAAGTTAAAAATGGTAGTGTTCCAAGAGATGTATAAACAACGGTTGCCTATGAGAACACTTATCTCTTAGTTACATTTAAGGTTCTTGCCTGTAGAACTGCAGTGTGCGTTTTCCACCTACCTTCTCACCGTTGTTGATTGATTCCCATAAATCGCCCTCAAAGAATAGGCATTAACACATTATTTTTCTACATGCTGGGTTTCAAAGTTTTTCTTTATGTGTATTTAATATACCAAAAGTTGGTGCATTTGATCAGTTGTATTATAATTTTCTTGCCCTATGATAAGTTTATAGTCTCCTCAAAGGTCAACACAGTGGCTGTAGCGGGAAAATATAGCAAACGCATATTTGATAACTCATTCAAAATAATTTTATTTCACATACACGAAGTGGAGTGGAAGTATAGTAAAAGTAAAAAAAATGTTTTCTTTTGTTGAAGTAGGTTTAAAATAACATGGAACGTATCGAGCAAAACATTTTTTTCGTTTGTCAGTCTGGATGTTTGTAACTTTCTTGTGCTCACGATTACTCTGGAATGGTTAGAGATATTGACTTGAAATTTGGAACACGTATGTATTATAACGAGATCTGGAACTGGATTATAGCATTCTAAAAAAAAAAGTTAAATACGAAAGTGGTAAGTTTGCATCTATAAATTCGAGCCAAAAAAAAATTCTGTTTAAGATCTTAATTTGAAATTTGGTTTACGTACGTACCATGACGAGATCTGGAACTAGATTATATTTTGCACTAGTTCCGGTGAAGCGTTGAGGGTTAAATAGGGGTAAATACAAAAACTTGGGGTTTGGTGTATGCCTATACTAGAAGCCAAGGCCCCAGATTTTGTTATAATATCTCTCAATCCCCATACGACCCCCACTCCATTATTAAAACGCCTAATTAAATAAAATTGAGATATTCACTTGAAATTTGGTACGCGTAAGTATTATATCGATATTTGGAACTAGATTATTTGTAGAGATGATTCCATTGAAGGAGTGGGTAGTACGTAAAGGTAAATAGGGGAAAATGAGAAAAGCAAGCTGGTAATGGTACAGAAACTTGGGATTTGGTGTATATACTAGAAACCAAGGCCTCAGATTTCTTTCTGATATTTTTCAGGTAGGTTGTGAAGGGAAAATTAAGTAGAGTAAGGTAATAAGAGTCCAGATACTTAATTTTTGAGGTATGTGCTGGAAACCAACACCACAAATTTTTCTATGACATCTGCCCCAAATATTATTAAAATTCTATGACCAATAATTTCTACATACTAGAGTGCAAATATAGTCAAGATGTTTCCTTTAAAGTAACTTGGATGGAAAATATAGATGTAGAAGTAGTGATTCCTTAGACAGCGATTTTTTAAATACAATTAAAAATACATGCATAGGTCACGTGATACAAAAATGAAGACTTTTTAAGGGGAGTAATGTGTGTTGAAGATTGTATTATTTTAGAGAAATTTGTTTCATTTCTTTTAATTTAATTAAAAAAATAATAAATATGATATATGAGGAATACCAATGCCAAACAAAACAAATTTTTAAATTCATAAATTTTATTAGTATTTTAAATAATCTTTTAAAAAATTTTCCCAAAATACACATTATCTTAAGAAATATTATGAAAAATGCCATTCGGTCCATACTACCCCATTATTATGAGGTCGGGGTTGATACTTCACCCCTGAAATCATTTTAAAATTTCATTACATTCCCTAAATACTAGCTGATCACAAGAAATAATAATATGCTTAGCTAATTAAATCAAAATTTTATGAGTTTTATTCATTGAAAATATACAAATATGTTAATTTCTTCTAATGATTCGTTCATTTTATTACTAGAAAATATTCACGATGAACATGAAGATGTTTTGTTTTGATAGCGGTACTCACATGATAATAAATCATAATTATCACGCAGCTCTGACATTTACTACTTTTACTCTATTATTTATGCCGAAGAGTTCTTATATTATTAGCGAAAAAGTAAGAAAATATCTGACCTAGTGAAGAAGGCGCCTCTCTCACTAAACAAATTTTAATTAATTAGTAACACTCGCGCGCAATAAGCACTACCGGAAAGACATCTATGTATAAACTGTAAGTGTGGTGTATTACTAACAAAAAGTCTGCTGGTTACTTATTGAATGTCTTAGTTTAAAAGTGAATTATTTATTATTTGTTTGTTTATAGTAATGAAACATATTCTGTATAGGATATTGCAAATAGCGGAAAGAAAAACTATCTATGAGAACTAAAGGAAACACTATATATAAAAATGTTAATGAAATCTTTGCATTCTTTCGATAACCTGACTTCTGGTTATGCTAACAAGTAAAAATACTTATTTGCCATTCTCATTTTAACACTAGCATCCAACATAGTCCCCTACGGCTAGGCAGATTAAACTAGTATCTACGTGATCCCCTACAATATGTAAATTCAGTTAAAAATGAGAACAAAGGCCTGAAATTAATTTATCTACGTACCTTATCTTTAAAAAATTTTTCATTCTAATGAATTACATTTTCAAAAAATCTCATTCAGTTTCTTGGAAATGCTTAAGCCTTTGAAACGTTTTTCGTCCTTATTGTGGGCTCATCAGAAAAGCCCAAAGCCACTCATAACGATGTTCCATGCAAAAATAAGACAATATCCATGAATAAGTATGAAATATTTATATTTGACATTGACTAATAAAAAACAACAGATCTTCACCTATCTATTAGCTAACTAGTATTGAAGCCTATATACTCTATGCATGTTTAAAAGTTAATTATTTAATTTTAATAATTTAATAAGAATTTTTTCTTGTTAGCATAACCAGAAGTCAGGTTATCGAAAGAATGCAAATATTTCATTAATATTTTTATATATAGTGTTTCCTTTAGTTCTCATAGATAGTTTTTCTTTCCGCTGTTTGCAAAATCCTATAAAGAATATGTTTTATTACTATAAGCAAACAAATAATAAATAATTCACTTTTAAACATGCATAGAGTATATAGGCTCCAATACTAGTTAGCTAATAGATAGGTGAAGATCTGTTGTTTTTATCAGTCAATGCCAAATATAAATATTTCATACTTATTCATGGATAACTATTGTCTTATTTTTGCATGGAACATCGTTATGAGTGGCTTTGGGCTTTTTTGATGAGTCCACAATAAGGACGAAAAACGTTTCAAAGGCTTAAGCATTTCCAAGAAACTAAATGAGATTTTATGAAAATGTAATTCATTAGAATGAAAATTTTTTTTAAGACAAGGTACGTAAATAAATAAATTTCAGGCCTTTGTTCTCATTTTTAACTGAATTTACATATCGTAGGGGATCATGTAGATACTAGTTTAACCTGCCTAGCCGTAGGGGACCATGTTGGATGCTAGTGTTAAAATGAGAATGGCAAATAAGGATTTTTACTTGTTAGCATAACCAGAAGTCAGTTTATCGAAAGAATGCAAAGATTTCATTAATATTTTTATGTATGGTGTTTCCTTTAGTTCTCATAGATAGTTTTTCTTTCCGCTGTTTGCAAAATCCTATAAAGAATATGTTTCATGAACGTCTTAGTTGTCATTGATTTTTTTATATTAACATACCTGATAAGTATGTATGAATATTAATGCATGGGATTATTTATATACATTGCTGGCCATTCCACCATTTCACAACTGTTTACAATGCACAAGACAAGAACAAAACTATTTTAAACGATGTTAGACAAAGAAGTACCTAACATTTTCGTAGATGCTACACTTTACGTTCCGGCGTAGACTGTGAACTTGTTCCTTAATATGATCTTGGCATGAACACAAATTTTAACTGTCCTTGGTTATTGCTAACGATTTGAATGAATCCATTTCTCTTTTCGCACTATATCCAGCTTTCTAATTGTGATCTGACAAAGCTGTGTCCAGCACTGATAAATGCTATAAGCATTAATCACAAAGTATTAAACAATATTGCTTGTAATTGCCCAGCACTAGGAACTTTTAAATTTAACCAAAAGAGTCACTTAAATTGCAATACTTTTGACTTCAGCCAGGAATCAATATTTTAAACACCTAAAACGTAAAAACACAACACATGTAACATGGTTTGCACACTCGACTGATGGAAACTACATAATGTTATGGATGTAATAACAGGATTATTACTTCCATATTCGCGTAGTGGGGGGAAGTGCAGTAGTCGTAATTTATTTTTTTTTAATAGGTTTAGTGTCGAGAAAAGTCGAAAGACTGACCGAAAAATTTGCATGTTTTTGTGTACCTACGTCATAACTTTGCACCCAAAAAAGACAAATGAACACTAAATGTCTTAAATTAAATCTAATAAAAAATGGGATGAAAATGTTATAAAAAAATCTGAGGCCTTGGTTTCTAGTATATTCACCAAATCCCAAATTTTTGTACTCTCACCAGCTTGATTTACTTATTTTCTCCTATTTATCCCTATTTACCCCTTCACCGGATGAGTTCAAAAAACAATCCAGTGCCAGATCTCGTTATAGTACATACGTGTATAAAATTATAAGTCAATATCTTAAACCCTTCCAGAGATATCGTGCGCATAAAAGAAGTTACAGACCGATAGACAGAAAATTATTTTTTACGATTACTATACTTTCACTCCATTATGTGGATAATAATAATAATAATAATTCATTTATTTTCCCTTAAGACAATACAAGTTTGTATAGGAATCGTCACAACTCACTTAAGTCTAATTTAACATATATTCATTTACAGAATATAAACATTTTTCCACAAGAAATTTCTTAAGCCCTAATTTAAAACAATGTAATGGTTTGACCTGCTTTAAATAATCTGGTAGACAATTAAAAACCTTAGGCCCAATATAATCAGGACCATCTGATGATGTTTTGTATTTACAGAATGGCACATAAAAGTCTTTTTTGTTTCGTACATTAATAGAGCGAACCATTTCAGTTGTATTGAAACAATTTTTGTTAATAAACATAAATACACATATTTCGAATATGTACAAACCAAAGAGTGTTAAAATTTTGTATTTTTTAAAATATTCCCTCACGAATGAGTGTTAGGGACTCCCTCTATACATCTTATAATTCTTTTTTGAGCAACAAATACATTCGGTGAAAAGGTGGAATTACCCCAGAAACAAATACCATATCTCAACCTCGATTCAACTTGAGCGTGGTTGGTAATCCTTTGATAGTTATAACACGAGTATTTGCTTACATATTTCAGTTGATTGTGAACTTTAGAAAAAGCCGCACCGAAGAGGCATAGATGCCGAAACACGTGTCTGTGGATGTTCTAAAGTTTTGTGTTACTGCTATATCGGTAAGTGCTTTTGTTTTGATTATCTTTGGGTTTCATTGAGCAGGATAATTTAAATTAAAAATAACATTATGATAACAGTTGTACTGTTCATAATGGGCATATTCTTTGTTATAATTGATATAAGAAAGATATATGTTTTAAACTTATTTGTGATAAGTATTTTGTAAAAGTTTGAATATTTACTAGTATTTTCTGGTAATATATTTTCATTTGTTTCTATAGATTTATCAGTTGTTTTTTACTCAGAACAGTCTTTAGATTTCTAAATAAATAGAAAATTTAATTTAATTTGGCTATGACGTAATTGCAATGTTCCTTCCAGTTGAGACATTCATCGATGTTAATACCCAAGAAACGTACACTATCAATTTGTTCTAGATAAGTATCGTTAATATTCAAATTTAAACTTGTACATGATCTCTGTCTATTGTTTTATGGATATTTAAATACAATGTATTAGACGAATACCAATTGCTTAATAATTTCAACACGTTATTACTATTAGATTCCAACATTGCGTCAGATGTATGTTACAAAATAAGTGACTTATCATCTGCGTACATAATAAAAGATGCCTCTGAGGTTAAAATATCAAGCTCATTGGCGTATAATAAAAATAATACAGGGCCTAAAACTGAACCCTGAGGAACCCCGGTTTTAACTTCACCATACTCTGAGTTGAATTTACTTATTGTTCCTTCTGTGCGGAATGTCACACTGACATATTGGCTCCTATCATTCAGAAATGAACGGATCCAATCGAGAGCGACACCCCTGATACCATAGCTTGACAATTTATTCATAAGTTTATCATGGTTTACACAATCAAACGCCCTGCTAAGATCGCAAAAAATGCTAACAGACATTCACCTACCTCAATACAGTCAATAATTTTGGAAGTAATACCGTTAGATTAAATACTGTTGGTATTTACCAGGTATTATAAACATAAATATGATTTTTATGCCCAATGAGTAATTACTAAGATTGCATTTATGATTCGATGTTAGTTTTAAAAGTTAACTTTTATCACATAAAATTGAAATTTAATTGCTAATTAAAATAAAAAAGTATATTTTTGGAGTGGTTAGGTCTAAACATGTATTTTTATATCAAATATCCTGTACTGTATTTTCAAAATTTTATATAATATAATACTAATAATCTTTGTTGAAATATAAAGAAAAATGTAGGGTGTACCTGGCCTCGTGGGCACCCGGTATCCTATCATGGAGTTGGCGTGTATGTAAGTATTATTCAGGTAGTATTAAAATTTCGTGTGATATCTTAACTTCAACCAGTATCTTTGAAAATTGTTAAATATTATCGGCTTCACAAGCAAACCACCTAACTCCCCTTTTAATCAAAATTGACTGAAAATCCTCTATGAGAAAATTACGTACCTCCAGGGGTGAACATATTTCGTGCAATATATTAGTGATCATAAACATTATAACACATAATAAATTTAGATTTTACTATTGACTATATCGTCAGTGAAGTAGCAGTACTTCATATCTGCTGTGAATTTGATTTTACAGGAGACATCAAAAACTCTTTAGATCTTTATGCGAAATTTAAATTTTGACTTTTTTGCAGATAATACTTAAAATAAATTTAGAAATTATAAGAAATTAGGGTTTTCATAATTCAGCTTTACATAAAATGGAATGAAGATAGCACTTCGAATCTCTCAGATAGGAATTACACTTTTTAATTCCTGCAAGTGTGTAACAATTTTTTCTCCTTGATTGGCAGTTGCGTGGTATGAGCCAGAGGGTAACTTAAAATAGAATCGATATTGTTCTGCCTCATTAACAACAATTCCCAGCTCTTGTTGTGATCTGTTTTAATTTGTAAAGTACCTTCGAGTATTTTATGGCCACAATATCGGTCAGTGTTGGAACTCCTTTTTTTTCCTGGCTGTATAGATTTACATTTAAAATGTTCTTCTTGCGAGTAGTCTTTGAAGAAGTCGTACTCTAGCCGTAGGGTCTGATAAACTTGTGGGTGTTTTCGAGCTTCTTCTGTTGTGACCAAGTAGTCACTTAGTAGATGAATCATACGATTTTTTAACTTTCTCTCTATACAGCTGAGAACTGAATTAACCTCCATTTGGAAGTGACACTTTTCCAGAAACTCTTGTATTATTGTTACGTTGTGAATACTTGAGAAATTAAGTCGAAGTGCATTGGCCTCAATAGCATTACAATTTTGGAACGAGCATCCATCGCTGTGAATCATAAGGGATATATTTAGAGGTAAGCAGTGCTTTTCAATATAGTCTAAAAGACACGATACAAAAGTAGATGTTTAAATTTGTGTCTATTTCTCTAAACCAGTGGCAACTCACTTTACGAGTGCCGATATCATAAATCGTAAAATTATGGCAAGACGACTTAGTTATAAAGTATATTGACGTAGCATTTAAATATATACGCACTGTAAGCAAAATGTATTTCTTTTCATGAGCCAATTTAACGGCTTTCTCCTTTTCCTCGCACACCTTGTTTTTCTTCTCTAGTGGACACTTCCATTCGTCTTCGGTCACATCTTCATGTTCACGCCGAATACAGATGCCACATTGGTCTTTTTTTGGAGAAAACTCAAATTTTGATCTTTAAAGGTTCTTTCAAATACCCACCTTGTCAAAATGTAACACCATCTTCTTGACATTTTTATTGGTAAATGTTGAACAATTGTTGCTTAGATGTGAAATGCTGTTCGAGATAAAGCTTTCTCGTGTTTTTTCTTACGTAGTGGGAGGGCTGCTTGGGTAGAGCATCAAAAAAATTGTTTAGAAATTCCATTTGCGTGCTATTCTGTTTGACATGATAATTTTTACTCTTTCACACAAAGAGCCGAGTTGCATGTCTCAACCATTTTTCTTTCGGGTCTTATTGTATCTTGTTTTACTCTTCCATCTCTCGCCCTAGCATAACCTAAGTATTTCCGTTTGCTCGCAATTTTTCATTTTTAAATTGTCTTCAGTTGACTCGATCAGCTGTTTTCTTCCTTTTACGACCTTTTTCCATTTTTCTATATGCAGGCTCCACAACTTCACGCGTGATTTCATCATGAATACCTTCAGCATCACTTTTGGAATGTAATTCAATTTGCTTTTGCTCGTATATAGAACCATCAGATGAGTTGGCGGCAGGATCTCTATTCTGTATTATAATACTTTTGGCCAAACAAGCATTTGATATCACAGAACTAGAAGGGATACCATTCAGACGTAAATAGAATTCTGAATGAGGGGCAACAGTAAATAAATGATCAAAATTGTGCTGTGCTGTTGCTTCGCATCTATCTGCATTGCAATTTTTTACACATGAATTACCTTGATTTAAATTCCCAAAATATTGATTGCTTTTCTCAATTTCTACAGAAGCAGAATGTTCATTATTGTTGAATTCATCTCCACTGAAAACCAATAAGTCCTGTTCAAACATAATCGGAATGTTGTCTATAATAAGAAGGAAACTATTTTGCAGCTCTGGTTCCGTATTATTTTGTGTTAAAATAGCTAGCTTTAAATCTTCATAGTACGTGAACCCATCGTGTATCATGAAAATAACAACACAATATCTCCTAAGTTCTGGTTCTTATATGAAAGTTTAGCTTAACATATCATATCTACATGCCTAACTAAATTAAATTAATTGAAAATAATTATGCTATTTCGGAATAGTACATTATTATTATTATTTTTATTATTTTACTATAATAACATTTTTATTAAAAATGCTTTATATTCACACTATAGACTTTTATACTACCTGAAAGTTTGGTAAATAAAGGAAATAAATCCAACCTATCCTAAGAAAGTTTATTTACCGATTTCTTAAAGTATTACATTTAATATCATTAATTTGGTGTAAAACAATTTCCACACAATACTAAAATGTGTCCACAATTTTAAATAGTTTATTTCCTTTTCACTCTGCAAAATGTCAAAACAGAGAAAATATTAGCGCCAATATGCTTAGTGCAAAACACTGAAGATATGCGGTATTAATTCTGCAGTAAATAATAATGTACAGTTAGGAGGTATTATTTTACGCAATTATTTGATGTTGTACTTGTTCTAGCGAATAAGGAGGTTTTCCAGAGCATGCGCCCAATGTGCAAGCAAGTATTATTTGGTCATATTATCCCAATTTTCGTATTATTATATGATAGGAGGTATTACTACTTCACTGACGATATTCAAAGATAAAAAGTTATTTGTGTTTCCTGCAAAATTTGCTAACTTGAAGTTAGGTGGTTTCGCCTGTGACGCCGACGATATATCTAAGTTATAAAATAAGAATACTTTCAGCAAATATTGCTTTTAAAGCATGCCTTTATATACGTGCTGATGTATCACCGAAAGGATTGTTACGCCATTTGAATTAAATATTAGAACAATGTATCTACGTCTGGTCAATTTACATGGCAAACCACAAAGCACATACGATTACGAATAATGAACAGCAACCTGAATAATTTAATTCACTTTTAGGAAAAACCCACAGAGTTTTACATTTTTTAATTTTTGTATAATAATTACTTCCTTGCGTTTGCTAAAGATGACATTGTCATCGTTTAAATATCAAATCGAATCAGAAATATCACAAATAATTTTAACAACATGACTGTAATGTGCAACCAATATATGAAACAACCTAACTATTATAATCCTCGCAGATTTCCTGTACCTTTTATATAAATGTTGTATATTCTATAGGATACTCTTCGCAGTTTTATTTGTAAATGATAATAGTTTGGATTGATTGATTGATTTTGATTGATTTGCCAGCGTAAGGTGGGCATTGCTGCCGATTCGGGGCATGGAGATTTGTTCCACCATGCAGCCCGATCGCCCGCCGAACGTCCATCTGCAAGTCGCCCAGTCGTCTATCACATATTCATGCGGCTCCACCCGACCGACCAACGGATCATTCCACCGTGTGCCGGAACAAAGCCCCGGTGCTTTTATATACTGCCGGACCGGCTGCATACGCTGAATTAGACATTGGACATGCTTGTTGTCAGCAGCGAGAGCCGCATGACGCATGGGGTAGGAGTATAGGATGGAGCGTGTAGGTGTTTGTGTAATGTTTCTTCTTGTTTTCCTTCTGTCTTCATCGAATGGAAAGTGTAGGCGTTTGTGAGATGCTTCTTTTAGGTTTTCGTGCTTCTTTTTACTTTCAGGTTTTTGTGAGATGCTTCTTTTTAGTTTCTGTCTGTGATCATCTTCTCTCCTATTCTACTTCTGAGTTTTCTGTTTCTGAGTCTGGCAGTGTGTATATCCTTGATATTTCTTTATTGTATTCCGTTTTTTGTTGTGCCGATTTTTCCCAGTGTGTATAATCCTTTCCTAGCTTATTCATAATCCTCTCGATTGTTGTTATCCATGTGTAGCATATTTTCAGTTTGTTGCTGTTCAGTCGCAGCGCTATCTTTAGTAGGTGTGTCGTGTCTCGTCTTTGGACGTGTCCCCAGTAATTTCATTGCGTATGATTCTATTCTTTTGATTATTGTTCTTCCCTCTAGTAATGTTGACGTTTTCTGTTGTTTTTGTGGTTTTCCTGTTTTTGTTAGCAGTTGGATAATGTCCCTTCAGCTCTTCTCAGGCTTCCTCTGTTGGCTTTTGTCGTTGCTGCGTTTTTGACTCCATATACCATCGTATGCATTATGATAGTCATGTATATCTTATTGGTTAGGCGCCATGGTAGTTTATTGTCCTCTATGAAGGGTAGTAGAGCTCGTGTGACTCTGTAGGCTGTTTTGATTCTTTCCCTTACTATTTCCCTCCTTTTTAGTTGATTCGTTAGGTATGTTCCTAGGTATTTCATTATATTCGTGGTTCTCAGGGTGTAGTCTCTTATTTTGTATTCTTCCCCACTTAGACTTTTTTTCGTAAATTACAAAACATAAAAAATACATGTTTTTTAAACTCAAATAATCAACAGCTTTTTTATTTATCTACCGATTTTGATCAGGTTTTGAT